>JAAALK010000079.1:21431214-21553071 GCA_019279435.1 Zizania palustris
GCCACCTTCGGCTATTTTTGCAGAAGTCTACCAGCCGGAGCTTGGACTTCGCAGAATTTGGCCAACTTGGGCTCTTTTTTGCAGAAGTCTACCAGCCGGAGCTTGGACTTCGCAGAATTTGGCCAACTTGGGCTCTTTTTTGCAGAAGTCTACCAGCCGGAGCTTGGACTTCGCAGAATTTGGCCAACTTGGGCTCTTTTTTGCAGAAGTCTACCAGCCGGAGCTTGGACTTCGCAGAATTTGGCCACCTTCGGCTCTTTTTACGGATGTCTGCAAGCTGCAGCTTGGACTCCGCAGATTTTGGCCACCTTCGGCTCTTTTTACGGAAGTCTACCAGCCGAAGCTTGGACTCCGTAGAATGTGGTATTGGCTCTTTTACGGATGCCTACAAGGTATCAGCTTGGGCTCCGGATGGATTTCAGCCACCACACCGGAGGCTTCGACTTTATGGGTACGAAGTCCGGAAATACAACCCAGCTTAATGACACTTCCCTCTCGATCGACTTCTGTCCCAGCGCGTCCGCTCGGGAAACTAGGAGTGTCAAGGGGAAGGCAACCATCAGGGTGTATGCTTTATTAATTTAGAGGTGATTACAAGCGAATTACAAGGAGCCCTTATGCGAAGTATCGCTTTAGGTGCTCCGCATGCCAAGTATGTGCTAACTCTTCACCTTCTAAATTAGCTAATTTAAACGAACCAGGGCGTCCCGAGCGGACGATTAGATATGGACCTTCCCATTTATTGCCTAACTTCCCTGGTGCTATAATGCTTCGTAGAACAAGATGACCCGGCCTTAACTCGCTGAGCTTAACCTTCGGGTCATACCAAGTCTTCGTCTGCTGATGATATTTTGATAAATTAGCTACAGCTCGAAGTCTTGTTTCTTCTGACAAATCTAACGAAGCTTGTCTTTCTTCTTCGACGTCTGGTTCGGTGCTGCGAAATGAGCCCCCTTTGAGCTCCGTTGGAGTCATTGCTTCATCTCCGAATAGTAGTCTGAACGGAGTAAAACCTGTGGACCTTGTTTGCGTAGTCCGAATGGACCATAGAATCTTTGGAAGTTCTTCGGTCCACAGTCCCTTTGACAACCCTACTATTCTTCGATTTAGCCCTGATAAGATATTTCCATTGGCTCGCTCAACGGCTCCATTCGACTGAGGATGTCTCACTGCAGCAAAACATAGTTGGATGCCTAGGTCTTCGCAAAACTTCTTGAAGGGTTCTGCGTCGAACTGTGTTCCATTATCAACCGTGAGATATCTAGGCACTCCGAACCGGCAAATAATGTTCTTCCAGAAGAATTTCTGTACATTATTCGAAGTGATAGCTGTTAAGGGCTCTGCTTCCACCCACTTAGAAAAATATTCGATAGCTACCACTGCGAACTTCAGATTTCCCTTTGCTAACGGAAAGGGACCAATTAGATCCATACCCCATCTGGCCATAGGCCATACCGGAGCAATGACTTGAAGAGCTGTTGGTGGGCGATGACTCCGTCGACCCATCCAATGGCATCCTTGACAAGTGCGGACCAAGCTCTCCGCATCAGCTGTTATTGTGGGCCAATAAAGCCCCTGGCGAAGTGTTTTTCCTGCCAGAGCTCTAGGGGCTAAATGACTTCCACAAAGGCCTTCGTGAATTTCTCGAAGAATTTCTTGGCCTTCGGCTTGAGATATACATCGGAGTAGAGGGGAACATACTCCGGCCTTGTATAATATACCGCTGATTAACTGATAGTTTCTTGCTCTGAGCTTTAATCTTGACAATTGGGGCTCTTCGGGCAAATTTGTTCCTCCTTGCAAGAGTTCTATAATCGAATCTTTCAATCTGCACTAGGAATGCAGAGAATCTCTGCAGAAGCAACTTGTGGCACCGAAGGTACATTGAGCTCCTCATAGAAAGCTTCGTCAGGCACATCCACAGCTCCGGCAGCAGCCTTCGCTAAAATGTCCGCTTGCACGTTTTCAGCTCTTGGTATACTCTGAATGGAAATACCATTGAAATGTGCTTCGATCTTGCGAATTTCTTCCAAGTACTTTGCAAGCTGTGGATGTCGGACTTGAAAACTTTTGTCTACGTGCCCTGCTACTACCTGAGAATCTGTTTTTATAATTATTCTTGTAGCCCCTAGAGCACGTGCTTTCCGGAGTCCTAATAATATTCCTTCGTACTCCGCTATATTATTGGTAGACTTAAAGTTGAGTCTTGCGGAGTACATTGCTCTTTGTCCTGATGGTGAAATTAATACTGCCCCAATGCCTGCTCCGGATGCTTGAAAAGCCCCGTCGGAGTAAATAATCCAAACTCCGTCATCTGATTTTTCCGGAGTCAACTTCGCAGGTGGAGTCCACTCTGCTACGAAGTCTGCTAGGACTTGAGATTTGATAGCTGTCCTTGCTAGGAAAGATATGCCGAAGGGTGCTAGTTCTACTGCCCACTTTCCAATCCTTCCAGTGGAATCTTTGCTTCGGAGCATATCTCCTAAAGGATATGAAGTTGGTACAATTACATTATGAGCCAAAAAATAATGCCTTAACTTCCTCGAAGCCATTATCAGAGCATAAACGAACTTTTCAAGTTCGGAGTATCTTGTCTTTGCTCCTGACAATGCTTCGGATACAAAATAGACAGGATTTTGGACCAACTTCCCATTGATATCGGCTTCTCTGACAAGGACTGCGCTGACAGCTGAGCCTGTAGCTGCAAGATACAGAAGTAGGGTTTCGTCCGCAATAGGCACCGTAAGTGTAGCAAGATTGCTGAGATAATTTTTAATGTCTTCGAAGCTTCTCTGACACTCCGGTGTCCATGCAAAATCTTCGGACCCTTTCAAAGCTTTAAAGATTGGCAAACTCCTCTCTGCAGACCTTGATAAAAACCTGCTAAGTGCGGCAAGACGTCCAGTCAGCTTTTGCACTTGCTTTAAATTCTCGGGAGGAGCCATCTTCTGCAGCACAGTTATTTGAGTAGGGCTAGCTTCAATTCCCCTGCTTGAAACTAAGTACCCTAACAACTTTCCAGCCTTAGCTCCGAATATACATTTTTCGGGGTTAAGGCGGATCCCACATGCCCGAAGGCTATTGAATGTTTCTGCTAAGTCTAGGCTATGTTGGTGCTTTAAAGCACTCTTTATTACAATATCATCCATATAGGCCTCCACATTGCGACCTAGTTGATGACCTAGAGCCTTAGCAACTAATCTTGAAAAAGTAGCCCCGGCATTTCTTAAGCCGAAGGGCATTCTTACATAGCAGAAGACTCCCGAAGGAGTTACAAAGCTCGTCTTGATTTCATCTTCGCGCTTCAACCATATTTGATGATAACCTGAATACGCGTCGAGGAAGCTTAGTAACTCCGAACCTGCAGTGGAGTCAACTAGCTGGTCAATTCGGGGCATGGGGTAGGGGTCACGTGGGCACGCTTTATTCAGAGATGTGAAATCAATGCACATGCGCCACTTTCCGGAGGACTTCTTCCTGACGAAGACTGGGTTGGCTAACCATTCTGTATGGGCCACTTCTCTGATAATCCCAGCCTTCAGCAGTTTTTCAACTTCGTCCTTAGCTAAAGCAGCTCTCTCTGCGGACATCTTCCGGAGCCCTTGTCGAACAGGCCGGGCCTTCGGGTTTACAAGCAAACTATGTTCAATAATATCCCGATCGACTCCGGTAATATCTTCGTCAAACCAAGCGAAGACATCCAAATTTTCTTCTACGACCTTTTCCAAGGAAGTTGCAACTTCGGGAGGTAAATCTTTACCAAATTGAAAAGTGTATTCTTTACCATCTTTGACAATGACCTTCGTTGCAATTTCTCCTTCGGGACTTGGTCTTGGAAATGACTTCTTCGAAGCTTCGGAGGAGGTTGAAAAAATTTCTCCATTATCTTGGACACTGTTTACTTGCCTCGGATCAAGAGGAGGACCATGACCATATTCTGCCCTCCGAGCTATGGCTTGATCTCCGAAGATTGTCAGAACTCCTGATTGTGTGGGCATCTTCATGCACAAGTAGTTGTGATGCGCCACAGCTCCGAACTGATTCAACATGCCTCGCCCAAAGATGACATTATAAGCATACGGGGCGTCCACCACATCAAAGATAACTTCTTCAGTTCGGGCTAGTAAACCTTCTCCGAAGGTTACTTCCAGGCCTATTTGGCCAAGTGCATCTAGCGGAGGTCCTGCAAAGCCTTGGAGAGGACGAGCCGCTGGGAGGAGATGCTTCCGGGAAATGCATAACTGATCGAAGGCTTGTACAAATATAATATCTGCCGAGCTACCTCCGTCAATTAGCACCCTTCGCACTTCTGTTCCTGCAATATCAGCAGTAATAACCAATGGATCTGCATGCGGGAACTTGATACCAGCTGCATCCTCCGCAGAGAAAGATATTGGAACATGAGACCACTCCGGCATTGTAGCTGCAGATGACGAAGTCCCAATGTGGCCTACTTCTCGAACGTACTCTCTTCGCTGTCTCTTGGACATGCTTCCGAGGGTACCTCCTCCGGAGATAGGGAGAACTACTCTCTTCCCTCTATCTTGCCCTTCTTCTTGCTTCGGAGGTGGCATAACATTGGCCACCGGAGGATGCCTTGCAGCATCAAGATTTTCTATCCGCGCCACAGCCTGGACCGGCTCCGAGCGCACTGCTGCTGCCGGACTTCGGTCGGTACTACCTCGACCCGAAGTTCTCTCCAAGTATTCTCCCCGAAGGGTAAGAATAGCCTTGCAGGTGTCAGTTGCATGGCTTCGATTCTCTCCATGAATACAGCAAAAAAGGGTCTGGCCCTTGCCAGCCGTTTTCCCTGGCGGCCTCCAGCCGCCGGACTTGTTCCCCGCAGATTGTGGAGCTCTTGGCGCAAACTTCTGCGGGGGTGCAATGTTTAAGACCTCAGAGCGAGGGTGCTTTTGCCCTCTTCTTCTATCATGTTGCACTTCGGGGACTGGTTCTTGCGGCTGAGCCGAAGTCTTCACCTCTGCTTTAACTTCTGTCAACACTGTCGAAGTAGCAGTAGTCCTCCGAAGCCAACCTTCTTCTGACTTCGAGTACTCCTCGAAGTACGACATCAGCTGTGATACCGTAGTGATGCTCTTTCGATGCAATTTATCCAGAAGGCCTTTATGACTGACGCCTTCCCGAGCCGCATCAACCACTGAAGATGTAGACAGCCCCCGGATTTGCGACTTCGTGTGAGCGAAGCGCTTGAAGTACTGTCTCAATGTTTCTCCGGGGAGCTGCTTCACTTGGAAAAGGCTCCCTGTCGACATGGGGGGCACGAAGGTGCCCTGAAAGTTACTTATGAACTTCCTCTTCAACTGTGACCATGAAGCGATTGATCCTGGTTTTAAAGACCAGAACCATCTTAACGCCACTCCTTGAAGGGCTAACGGGAAGCACTTCGCCATAGTTTCTCTGTCTCCGCCACTAGCCTCGATTGCTAGGGCATAAGAACGCGCAAACTCACTAGGATCTTCATCTCCGGCATACTTGCAAAGCTTTGAAGCTTTGAACCTCGGATCGAAGCGAACCTTCTGAAGCTCGGGATGCAACGGAGATTCATTGTCGTAAGAGGCGTTCTCCGGGGCTTCGGGATAATCGAGATCGTCGTCTTCGTGCACTTCGGGGATAGCTGGAGTGGCTTGAGGACGAAGCCTGTTCGCAGCCTCTTGCTGCCACCTCGCTACTTCGGCTTGAAGATTGGCCATTTGAGTGGCCATGTCTCCAAGGCTATCTTCATCTCCTCCGGAAGGACCTTCCGGGTCTTGAGAGCTGGTATGATCAGTTTGAATCGGAATGGAGGGTGGCAGAGTGGCTCCGGGTGGTCGGAGTGTGGAAGGGGTTGGTGGAGAGGCTTCGTATCCTCGAGGGATAAAAGCCCCTTGCGGAGTTTGAGGTGGAGGGATAGTCGAAGACCCTCCGACTTCGACTGTGTCGAAGGGTATCTCTCCGGAGATCCGAGAGGACCTCCGAGTGGGATTGCGAGGTGCGCTCCGCTTAGGAGGCATGATGCAAGAGGTTGGTAGAGAACGAAGTTTTTTGGACTAGGTTCCCCACGGACGGCGCCAACTGTTGGCGTAAAAGATTACGCTAACAGGTTTCTGTAGAAAAGAAACTAACAAACGAAGTGTTTGCGAAGCAAACTGTTCTAAGCCTCCGAAAGGATAATAACTTAGAATAGTTCGAAAGTGTGTATTGATTCACTTGTAATCGGTCCCTATTACAGGGTGAAAGGGGGAGTATTTATAGGCCTAAACATTAAGGAAAAGACCTATTTACCCCTCTATTACAACCGACATTAAGGAAACCATTCAGTTTCCTTAATAGGGCTAGAATGGTAAAAGACTAATCTAATAGGATAGAAGATAAGTCTTCCATCTTAGCTGGCAGAAAAGATCCTGAAGGGCTTTGGTTCGAAGACATACTTCGAACCAATGCCTGTCTTCGGACTTCAAACGAGGTTCTGGGCATCTTCGAAGATGGTCTTCGGACAATCTTCGAACTGGTTGACTGTCTTTATGCTGCTTCGGCAATAACCCCGAAGATGAGATATTTTCCCCCAACATTATCCTTTCGGAGGCTTAGAACAGTTTGCTTCGCAAACACTTCGTTTGTTAGTTTCTTTTCTACAGAAACCTGTTAGCGTAATCCTTTACGCCAACAGGTATAATTTCCAAAGGGGGAGAAAATTTGACATAAAGGGGGAGAAGGTTCTTTGTTGCCAAAGGGAAAATTTAACTCAGGTGGAGTTTTTATCTTGAGATTTGCCGAAGGGGCTTTTACTCTTTTGAGAAAGGGGGAAGAAAATTTCTTCTGTCAAGTGACATGATTTGGCTCTTTTCTGAGTTTTTATGGTCACTTGTGTGCTGAAATTTTTTAAATTTTCATGAACATAAAGTTGGTTGTCAATGCACTCATCAAGGGGGAGATTGAGAAACCAAGGGTTGGTTTCAATGTTTGTGATGAGTGATTGACAGGCTTTTAACCTCTGTTCGAAGGGGTACCTCCGGAAGGGGTTCGGAGGTTGGACCTCCGAAGGGTGTTCGGAGGTGGTTTCACCGAAGGGTGTTCGGTGGTTGGTTGCTGCAGCTGTTGCAGCAGAGTGTGCGTGTCGGAGGGGTCCGACAGTACACGATGACTGGGTTTGTACCGAAGGCTTCGGTACTTTGGGCGGTACACCGGAGTGTGTGCCGGAGGTTGCTAACCCAGAGAGGTCTCCGGAGTACTAGAAACACTTGTCTGTTTGTCGGTGGTGCGCAGGGACTTCGGAGGCGACGGTCAGGTTCGCGGCAGGTGAACCTGGGTCAAGCGGGAGGCTTGATGCCAGGGGAGCGGGGAGCTCAGTCACGGTGGCTGCGAAGGGGTCCGGGTCGGTCCTCGGGTCGAGGTGCGCCAGGTGAAGGCAGAGAGTGCGGAGCGTGGCTCCGGGTGAAGGTACTCCGAGACAAAGTCCTCGGAGGTGAGGCACTTCGAAGGTACTCCGAATGGAGTAACTTCGGAGTTGGATGGATCAAGTCCTCTGCGGAGGCAAAGGGTTCGATGTGTGCTCCGGAGGGAGACATTCGAAGGTACCCGACGAAGGTCTCAGAAGTCGAGGCGCATCGAAGGCATGGTCCGGGCGAGGCTCGTCGAGGAGTGTGCTCAGGGAGAGACACTGCGACGAAGGGCTCATGGAATGCTTCGTGCGGAGGCCTTGGACGAAGGAGGGACTTTGAAGGGTGGTACTTCGAAGGTGGGGCTTCGGAGTGTGGAAGGGTTCGGAGCGAGTCTAGCTCCGGAGTGTGGTTGTCTTGTGGTGCTTCGGCCTGCATGGCTTCGGTACACGGACTGACGGAGTTCGAGCTGGGCGGAAGCTGCGAAGCCGTGGTGGTCCACTCCGGAGGTGTTGGTGCGAAGGCCCAAGGGCTTTGACAGCTTCAGCTCAAAACCGTCACTGTATCGAAGGCTGACTTCGGTGAAGCGAAGGCCGTCTGGCTCAAGGCTTCTCACCGAAGCTACCGCACCCCTCGCGTGCGAAGGGGGGCTTCGGAAAGGTCAAAGGCTGCAAGTCTGACAGTGTCTGCTCTGCAAAAAGCTGGCGCTGTCCCCTCTGCAAAGGCTGACAGAGAAGCCTCCAATAAAGTTGACTACCTTTTGTACCCCTCAGTTCTGTAGAGACAAAACCAATGTAAACCCTAGGGGTAAAGTAGTCAATTCCTTTGGGTGAACTGTGGGCTATAAATATGGGGGCTCGGTAGGTAACATTTAACACTTTGAGCATTTACTGTTGAGCTCCTGTACTAGCCATACACTTCATTGTATTCATCCAGAGTTCAATTTTATTGTGTTCCTTGTTCAAGCGGCGAAGCCCTGCCTCTGTGTGCTTTTTGCTTGAGCTCGTTTTACATACCTCGCTAGTTGTAGTGCATCGAAGCCTGTCTAGGTGAAGGGTGTTTTGTGCGAAGTGTGTTTTTCAGTGTGCTGTCGCTCTGTGTAACAGGAGGCAAGACCTCGCTACTTACTAGCGAAGCCCTGATCGAAGCCCGCGTTTTTATCGTGTCTGTGACTCTAGCGAAGTCTATTAGTGTGCGTTTAGACCTTCGTGTACGAAGCCGAGCACCAGTTGCTGCTGCCAAGTACTTGGTCAAAGTCCTCAGAGGGTCGTCCACTCTTGCGAAGGGTGAAGTGCGAAGCCTACTCGAAGCACCCTGTGTGCGGAGCCTGCACTGACTTAGCAGAGTAGATTTTCGAGGGTTGTAAGTGGAGCGAAGTCTTCTTGGCTTCGAACTTTTGGACCTGCGAAGCCTGTGTTCGGAGTTGTCAAAGGACCTCTGAACCAGACCTCCGAAGGTAGTGTTCGAAGCCTGTTCCGCAAAAGACAGAACTAAAACCGAAGGCTAGTTTTTAGCCCGAATTTTTAAAAGCTCCCATTCACCCCCCTCTGGTCGCCGTTTCTGGTCCAACACCCTCAATTGCAACCGACGTAGTGGAAACTATTCGGTACCCCGAATAGGGCTAAAATAGTGAAATATGTACGAAGAGGATAGATAAGGCAGGCGTCCCGTCAGTCTTGTTGTTTCCCACTGTAGATACGGAGCCTTCGGAGGGTATCTTCGAACTGAGGTTCGGAGGACCCTTCAGCTTGGAAACTTCATCAACTTGGGGACAAGCTTCTGTCTTAGAACTGCATGAGTTGTCTTTGTCTCTTGATCTTAAAGGTCCTAGGGATGAAGTATTTCCCCCCAACAAATAGTATATTTCGTGCCTTGCTGTTACAATCATACCGTTCCTTTTGAGCCTCAGTGGTGCGAGTTTCAGGGATCACATATTGGGAATCAACAATGTCCTAAATTGCACTTCCTTGGCTTAGTAGGTAAGTCTCCATGCGCACCTTCCAATAAGCAAAATTGCAACCATCGAATATCGGAATCTTAGTGTTTCTTTCCATGTCGCCAAAAAGGATCACAAACCGGTTAAGGTCAACTGATGATCTAACCGGTTTTGATATCAATTGTGGGATCAGAATGGCGACTAGAGGGGGGTGAATATGCGCCTCGACAAATTCTTGCGAATATGATGGCCTTTTCAAATCACCCAACACACCTCTAAATGAACAAGCAGAAGCAGATGTAGTAAAGACTCCAATAAAAATAGATGCTATCACACTCCTATCTGATATTATGTCAAATGATAGATTGAGGGATCACTAGTACTGAATTTGCACACACAAAGACTGCACTTTAAAAATAGATCTGAAACTTTTTTGTTTCTATTCGGACAATGAAACGCTGAATTACTTTAGTCAGACTTTGAGTCAACAACAACTTCTCTAGAGAGTAATCAATACAAAAGACTCACATAAAAAAACAATTTTAGAATAGGCTTGGTGGAACATGTGCTCGGCAGTACATGCAGTTGTTAATGGCAAAAAGCTTCACTTCATACGGCAGCACATGATCAGAAAGCTAGGAAAGAAAAAGAAAGGAGAAAAATGTTTCTATATTTAACTTTCAGCCTTCAAGATTTTCAGCAAATGACCACCTTCCAGAATATTTATAGCATATAGATGAGCCCAAAACTATATGTAGCTGTGTTCAGAACCTTTCGCAAACTTCAAATATGGAACCATTGTAACTTGGACAACAGGAGTTATGTATAACTCAGGTCAAAAAATAGAACAAAAATAGATCAAAATAACCTCAAAGATTGAATCAGTGGTCAAAAACTTTTGCAATATTCAAAAATGGAACCCTAGAAACATGTACAATAAAAGTCGTGAAGAACTCAGGTCAAAAAACAGCATCAAAACAGTTCAAAAATCAGCTCCAAAAGTGAATCACAAAGACATGAACAGTACCTATGTTGGAGATTCCTCCTTCATAATCAAGAAGTGATGATGAACAGTAATCACGAAAATAAGAAAAACAAAAAGGCTAGAAAAAAATATAAATTGTTATTGGTAGCCCCAAAAATGTTCATCTAAAATAGTCACTTAAACCCTTGGTCTTTTGAGTCATTTATATAGGCAAGCCCATGAAAGAAAACTCCAAAATGCCATTAGGGTAAAAGTTTTAGGTATTTACCTAATTGCCATAATGAATTTTCAGAATTATAAATTCTGAAAAATCCATTAATGCAAACTCCTAATTTATTACATCATTGACCCTATTCTTTTAATATTTTTTTAGAATTAAGAATTCCAAAAAATACTAAAAGATTACACTTAATCTAGATGACAAAACAAAAAAATAAACTCCTAATTACTAGAATTAAAAACATTTTATGATGCGACGGTTTTCTGCAAAAACTGACAAAGCCTCCTCATTCGCCGACATGTGACGACAATCCGCTAACTCGGCCGCCAGCAAGTCTCTCCCGCTCTCGATCCCCTAGAGCTGCCTGATCACTTGCACTGGCCTCCCATTCGCTGACTTGACCGTCACTCTGTCTTGACCATTTTTCCGACCATGTCTTGCTCTATCTCCTCGTGCACTCCTTAGATCATCTCCAACTTCACCTGGCATCCTTGATCCTCTAGCATCGAGCTCCGCGCATGACCCTTGATCACCCGCCGTTGACAGTTGGTTAGCATCTCCACCCTACACACATGAGACAAGCCAAAACATGAAACATGACGTACACCGATCCTCTCGGCATCCACTCTCCATATCCACACATCGATCCCATTGATGCAATCAAACCACAACTCACTCACTCATCACTCTAGATCACTCAACCTTATCAATCACTCATCATACAAACAAAAACCACAGTGCGACCTCACTTGGTTTCACAATGACCATGCCACTATGACTAAGGAGTTAGTCATGATTTGAATCTGATACTTGATCAAGTGAAAATGTCAAGTTAACCAACAATGGTGGCACGTATCTCGCCTTGAGCTTGACTGATGGTGTGTGGTAAAGGGAGTAGTGCATGTGTATATCAAGGTTCATGAAAATTTGATTTTTTATGCTTTCGGAGGTAAATATGTGCTGCTAGGTACCGCTATTATTCAGTGAGTCGGAAACAGTTTTCGGTGAACAATCGATACTGTATGAACCTATCGGGTCACACACTTAAGGGGATGGGTTAAAACATGCAAAGAATTGGTTGTTGTTAAAGTGAGAGATTGAAGGTTATGCCCAAGAAAATTCAATGGATCGGAAGTTCCGATAGTGAGTATCAGAAGTTCTGGTCAATTTCTGGTCTTGATACAGAGAGCAATTGTTGCTTCAGAAGTTCCGATATGGTATCGGAAGTTCCGACGAGCCAGAAGTTCCGATTCAGAATCGGGGAATTTTTGTACTGATCAGAAGTTCCGATATGGTATCGGATGTTCCAAGGTGGGCGAAAATAGATTGGATCTATTGTGTGTCGTGCTGAATTTGGAGACCTAAAAAATACCTTGTCGGAAGTTCCGATCTAGGATCGGAAGTTCCGATGTGGTGTATCAGATTGGATTTGTTACAAATACGGATTAGTTGTAACTAATTTTGTGGGTTCTAAGATGTGCACGACCCAGGGGGCTTCCAGCCCTATATAAGGAGAGGAGGAGGAGGTCTTCGGACAAGGAATAAGCCTAGATTAGACCTAGCTACCCAAGAGTCCTCTCCTCCCTTTCTTGATCTCAATTGTTGAGATCGAGGATTTCCCATCTCTCACGTGCAGTGCTAGCACGCTGTCGTGGGAGGAACTCCGTCCCTGTATGTGTGGACTCCATAGAGGCATTTCTCCATAAGCCACGCTCGTGGTCGTCACCATGAGGAAGGCGACTTCTAAATCGATTGGATCGGTGAGGAACGACTGGAACAAAGCGAGGATAGGCTTGACGTGCTTCATCGACCTCTTCTTCCGCTGCACCTAGCGCGTCAAGTGCTAGAAGGTAACGATCTATGATCTCACACGCGCATGAGCCTAGGGCCATAGGGCGGAAATCATTAATTTGCCGGCTAGCACAGCCCCTCTATTCCCCAACACTAAGGATATGTTCCTTCTTTACGGTGACAATGAGGAGCTCATTCTAAGCAGTTACACTAATGCTAGCTTTTAGACCGATAAAGATGATTCTCGATCGCAATTTGGTTTCATGTTCTGCCTCAATGGAGTTGTAGTAAGTTGTGTATATTGCTACGTTAGAAGCTACAAAGGTGGTTGTTTGGTAAGAAAGCTTGTTTCTGAATTGGATGTTGTCCCTAGTACGTCTAGTCCAATGGACCTCTATTGTGATAATAGTGGTGCTATTGCGCAAGCCAAGGAGCCTAGGTTACACTAGAAGTCCAAACATATACTTCAGCGATATCACCTTATCCATGAGATCGTAGAGAGAGGTGATGTGAAGATTTTCAAGGTGCGCATAGATTTGAACATAGCAGATCTATTGACAAACCTCTTCCATAGCCCAAGAATGAGGCACACCTGAGCACCATGGGTATTAGATACTTGCGTGAGTGAGTCATGTGTATGTGGAATATGTTAGTACTGTATATGCTTATGTATGTGGATAACTGTTATCTTGTTCCATGAATAAATGTCGTTTACATTGATTGATGAGTTTTTGACTTATTTATGAGACTATTTATTTTTGTAATGATGTTGTTCAAAAGGTATCTGTTGATAGCAAAAAATGGTATTAATGGTAAAAATTATCAAGATATCAGTTGTTCGTAATTTGGGCTGAAAATATACAATTTCTGGTATAGGTCGAAGCCCTGAAGTGCCAGAGGGCCATCAACATGGGGCCTCGGTGGCCTTTCAGTAGCCTGCTATGTAGGTTGGCTTTAGCCCGAACATCCCCTTCAGAGGCCTGCTCCGCAAGTAGGCTTCGGCCTGAAGGTTTAGTTGTGGCACGGCCAGCGAAGGCCCACTCCGGCCAGTGGAGTCCGAATCAAATTAGCATAGTTCGTCTGATTGTTGATCTCTTATCCAATCTTACATGTTTTATCCGAACTCTCATTAGATTAGAATTAGAGATAAGAAGACTAGCCCCTATAAATATAGGGGTGAGGTTGATTCAAAAGCCCCCCTACACAGATCAATACTTCAAAACCCTAGTTTTGAATCATACCTTTACTTTTCATCTACTTTCTGCATTAGTTCAGTTCGCCATCATGGGTTTGCATTGAAAGCCCTCGGTCGGCCACACCGTAATCGTGGTAAGCCTTGTTAATTTGCTTGTGAATCATCCGTTAATCTATGTAACAGATTGCTATCACCTTTTGGCTTGCTTGTGAACCATCCGTTAATCTACGTAACAGATTGTTACCCTTCATTCTATCAGTTTCCTATGGATACACTTGGTAATTCGGTCTCCAAGCCGAATTGGCACTTGATCATTGTTGGGGGAGATAATCCCGATGGTGGCAAGGGAACGAGAAGGCTCGTACGGCTTCGAAGGAATACCATCACTGGGAGACCCTAAGCCCTATGCCGGAGGTACCTCGACCTCCGAGCAAGGGAGCCGGAGGCCTCCAGAGGTTCCACGGCGAGCCGGAGGGGTCTTCGGAGGAGGAGTGACCAAGCAGGAGCCGGAGGCCACCCTTCGGACCGAGGATGCCGGAGGCCACCCTTCGCGTCAAGCCGAGGATCTGGAGGGAGGCCAGACGATAAGAAGACCAGTCAAGTCCGTAGGGGGACAGGATCGTGATCGTTTGCGCCGTGTCGGGCGGACTTTGCAGCGCCCGACACGGCCGACACGCCGCCAGATCACACCTTCTTGTCATTACTATGTAACGCATGTCTGTACTATGAAGTGTCTGTTTTGTCTGTACTGCTGACCGATGTCAGACCGAGCGGCAGTCGGAGGTTGTGGGGACCGACCCCTCAGAGCGGGACACCCTATAAATACCCCCTAACTGTAGTTGTAACACACACGATCCAAGAATACAGAGCACACTGCATTCCATTACTCTCAAAACCTACTGGTTCGATCCATTGTCCCAACAGTTGGCGCCGACCGTGGGGATCCTAGTTTGAGAAGCTAGCGTCCTCTGCATCCAGTCACCAAAGCATGTCGAGTCGGAAGGGCGTGAGCATGGTTCCTCTGCGTCGGTCAGCCCGCACCGCCAGAGTCGAGCCCACCCTAGTCGCCATTCCCGACCAGCCAGTCGTTGCGCCCGTCGGGGCGCCTGCCATGGAGCCGACCCAGGCCCCGGAGGGGACGCCCGAGGTTTTGGGCCCTGTGGGCGTGCCTGAGCCAGCTTCCGTCAATCTCGCGGGGCTCCGGCAGGGGCCGCCGGAGGTGCACCCTCCGAGCGGGCCCCCGGTGGTGGCCCTCCGAACCGATTACGTCCGTTCGCAAGAACCTGAGACCGCCTCTGGAGGAAGCGGGAGTCAAGCCGATGCTCTGGCCACCGAGAACGCTCGGCTGAAGGCGGAACTAGCCTAGTGGCACCAGGAGGCGTCGCTCCGCCCTCCTGAGCCCCCTCCCCCGCGCTATGAGGGCTGCGGCCGTTGCCTTGAGCGACGATGAAGATCAAGCGGAGGAAGAAAACGCGTCATATAACGAGGAGTCCCCCCTGCACCCAGACCTTCAGAGGGTGCGCTTCGGCTCGAAGTTCCACTCCGCCAAGCTTCCCAAGTACTCCGGGGATTCTGACCCCGGAGAGTTCTCCCGCTCGTACGCTCTTGCGATAGAAGCGTTCGGGTGGAGCTGAGACACCATGGCTATGTGCTTCCCTCTAGCGCTTGAAGGGATCGCTCTTCGGTGGTTCTGGTCACTCCGGCCTGGGACGATCCGTTCGTGGGACCAGTTGAGAAAGAAATCCGTCAACAACATTCAGGGAAGCTTCGTGGCACCTATGTCCACCGGGAGTCTCTTCCAAGTGAAGCAGCAACCCAGAGAGACTTTGCGGCAATACTCCCAGCGCTTCGCGCACACTAAGGCCTAAATCAAGGGGCTCTCGGTTTCCTCCATCATCGATGCTGCCCGGGAAGGTGTCACCCACCTGGGCCTCCTCGACAAGCTCCATCGGAAGCCCATCTCCTTGGTGGCACAGCTCATGATGTACTTCGAAGAGTATGCCCGGTCCGAAGAAGGCTAGATGCGCCGACAGGCGATGATAGTCCATGTCCGGGCCACGGGCGCCAAGGCAAATGAAGTCTCGCCGGACCTCGACAGGGGAACCCGCCCCGCCCCTGACTTCCGCCGCCAAGATTCCGGCCGGCAGGACTCCATCCACCGGGACTCCCGGCGGGGCCGGAAGCATCTTCGGCGGGAGGTCCTCAGCATCACCCCTCGAGTCCCCGCTAAGCACCAGCACACGTCCAGCAGGTGCCGCTTCCCCAGGGCCAAGGCTCCGTCTCGGGCACCCTCCGGAGGGGCCACCTTTTACTGCAGCGTCCACGGCGACAACCGGAGCAACAACACAGATTCCTGCCGGACCATCCTCGCCCTATGGAACGACTACCTCGAGCGAAATGCCAGTCGTGGTGCCACGGACAAGGGGAACCCTGTACCTCACCCAGAAGAGGTTCAGGTGGTTGGACGCCGTGAGGAGCCGGAGGTCCTGTGCCTAGCCCCGGAGTTTGGCTGGGCCCAGGCTCCCAAGCTCGAAGACGCGCTGGATCGAGGGAAACGGGTGGTCCTCCCCATCTCCGGAGGAGGAGCTCTGGGAGCCCTGTCCAAGCGCCAGTGGCGAGACTACATTCGGGAGGTCGGGCATATCGGCACGTCCAGCCCTTCCGCGCTCCCTGAATGGTCCCACGTTCCCATCTCCTTCAACGCCGAAGATGCCGCCGGAGTCAAATTCCCGCATGCTGACCCCCTCGTCATCTCCGCTGACATCGCCGGAGTTGAGGTGCGTCGCATTTTGGTCGATGGGGGAAGCTCTGCTGATATAATTTTTGTGCAGGCCTTCGATCAGCTATGTCTCTCCCGGAAGCACTTGCTGCCAGCTTCCCGTGCACTCCAGGGCTTCGCAAGCCCCTCACTCGATGCCCTAGGCCAAGTCACGCTGGAGGTAACTTTCGGAGATTCCCCCCTCCAGCGTTGCGAGGAGATCCTCTTCGACGTGGTCGACGCTCCATACGCCTACAATGCCATCTTTGGGAGAGGGATGCTGAACCGCTTTGGAGCCATCGCCCACCACAACTACTTGTGCCTCAAGATGCCGACCCCGGGAGGGGTGCTCTCAGTCCTAGGCGACCAGGCCGCAGCCCGTCCGGTCGAGTACGTCCACTCAGCACCGCTGGAGCCACGCCAGATCCATAGCGTCCATGAGGCCGTGGACGGAGCCAACCTTCCCGGCGCTGGAGGCTCCGGGCCAAAGGGGCGTCCGGTCAAGCCTCTCCTGGAGGGGGAGATCATCACGAAGATTTTGATCCAAGATGGGAAGGAGCGCCCGATCCAGTTCGGAGGGGGCCTAGAGCCGGAGGTGTCAAAGCAACTCGAGGAAGTCATCTGCAACAACCTCGACATCCTCGCATGGTCCGACGAAGATATCCCGGGCGTCGACCGCTCGATCATTGAGCATTCACTGGCGGTCGACCCGAAAGCTCGACCGGTGCGCCAGGGGCTCCGAAAACTCTCCATCGAGCGAGCCGAGCTGGCCAAGGCCGAGACCGAGAAGCTACTTCGAGCGGGGGTCATTCGGGAAGTGAGTCACACTGAGTGGTTGTCTAACCCAGTATTTGTCCAGAAGAAACCATCTGGAAAGTGGCGTATGTGTATCGACTTTACCTCTCTGAATAAAGCTTGCCCCCGTGACCCCTACCCCATGCCTCGCATTGATCAACTAGTCTTTTCCACCGCCGGAGCGGAGCTCCTCAACTTCCTCGACGCTTATTCAGGATATCACCAGATCTGGTTAAAGCCTGAGGATCAAGTCAAGACAAGCTTCGTCACCCCCGCGGGAGTATTTTGCTATGTCCGAATGCCTTTCGGACTCCGCAACGCCGGGGCCACCTTTTCGAGACTGATATCCAATGCTTTGGGCCATCATATGGGCCGCAATGTCGAAGCATACATGGACGATATTGTTATCAAAAGTACCATCAAGGATCGCCACAGTTCGGATATAGCTGAGACCTTAGATAGCCTTCGGCGGTGTGGGATCCACCTCAATCCGGAGAAGTGTGTCTTCGGAGCGCGTGTTGGGAAGCTGCTCGGGTATCTGGTTTCCAGCAGAGGCATTGAAGCCAGCCCAACGCAAGTCAACGCATTGCAGAACATGTCCCCTCCTCAGAATTTGAAGCAAGCACAGAAGCTAGCCGGGCGCTTAGCCGCCCTTGGCCGATTTCTGGCAAAATCCGCTGAAAAAAGTTTGCCCATCTTCAAGGCGCTCCGGGGCTCTAAAACCTTCGAGTGGACCTCCGAGTGTCAGAGCTGCTTCGATCAAATAAAGGAATAGCTTTCTAGCCTCATAGCCCTCGCCATGCCCCGAGCCGGCAGCCCCCTTCTGGTCTACCTCCCCGCATCCGACAGCGCAGCAAGCACTGACTTGGTCCAAGAAGAAGAACTTGACGGGAGGTTGGTGCAGCGCCCCGTCTACTTCGTATCCGAAGCCCTCTTTGGAGCCAAGGTATGTTCTGTGAAGAATTGGGAGTCCAGCTCTGCTTCGCAGCAGTTCGGCACCCTCAGTCCAATGGGGCTGTTGAGCGGGCTAATGGGCACATACTCTCAGGCCTCAATAAACGCATCGTGGGCCTAGCCAAAGGATTGTGGCCTGAAGAGCTGCCGAAAATCCTGTGGTCCATCCGGACCACCCCTTCCCGAGCTACTGGGTTCACCCCGTTCCGGCTCTTATTTGGCGACGAGGCGATGACCCCAACGGAGCTTCGAGCCGGTTCGCTGCGCGTCATAGCACCCGAGGCCGATCAAGAGCATGTCGTCTCCCTCGACCTTACAGAAGAGACATGGCTCTGATCCGTTGCCAATCTTTCCCAGTACCAGAAGCAAACGAATGCATGGTATGACCCCAAAGTCAGGCGCAGCGAGTTCTAGCCTGGGCACCTCGTCCTGCGCACGGTGGCCGCCCCGACAAAGCTGGGCAACAAGTGGGAAGGTCCATACATTGTGACCGGCTCCGGGCGACCGGGCTCCTACCGACTCGCTACCTTGGAAGGCGAGGAATTGGCGCATACTTGGCATGCGGAGCACCTGAAGCGTTATTTCGCATAATTTCATAAGTGTATTCTGCTGCGGGCCGGTGCCAGCTACTCTTGTATTCAATCTTCAATTCAATAAAACCACTAGGTGAACATTTTTGACCAAGGTGGACGCACCGCAGTACCAAAGCATAGTTTCACCAAGTAAATCGGCTTCCGAGCTCCGGCTCGACGCGCCCTAAATTGGGTTCTGAGCTCCGGCTCGACGCACCCTCAAACCGGCTTCCGAGCTCCAGCTCGACGCGCCCTAAATCGGGTTCCGAGCTCTGGCTCGACGTGCCCTAAATCGGGTTCCGAGCTCCGGCTCGACGCACCCTCCAACCGGCTTCTGAGCTCTGGCTCGATGCGCCCTAAATCGGGTTCCGAGCTCCGGCTCGACGCACCATCAAACCGGCTTTCGAGCTCCGGCTCGACGCGCCCTAAATCGGGTTCCGAGCTCCGGCTCGACGCACCCTCAAACCGGCTTCCGAGCTCCGGCTCGACGCGCCCTAAATCGGGTTCTGAGCTCCGGCTCGACGCACCCTCAAACTGGCTTTCGAGCTCTGGCTCGACGCGCCCTAAATCGGGTTCCGAGCTCCGGCTCGACGCACCCTCAAACCGGCTTCCGAGCTCCAGCTCGACGCGCCCTAAATCGGGTTCCAAGCTCCCGCTCGACGCACCCTCGATTCGAGTTCCGAGCTCCGACTCGAAGCACCCTCCACCATTCAGTACAACTTACATATCCCGCCTTCCTCATAGCTGGTTCGTGCCCAGTCGGCAAGCCGTCTACCCGCAACGGAGGGGGGGAAAGGAGCAAGGAGGAAGGCTTCGATCATATACATCGTCAATACAACATGCACCATACAATGTTTGTTGCGAATCAAAAGCAAGAGACAGAGATTAAGAGAAGTCTTTGTCCAAGCCAAGCAGGAACCAGAGGCCCTTTCGGTCTGACGAACCGCTCGGGCTGGAGCCCGCCCTAGGCCGAGGCTCCGGTGCTGCTCGTGTAGACTTCTCCTTCCTCTTCTGCCTTTTCTCCTCTTTCTTTTGGGCGCGGAAGATCCTCTGGTCTTCTTGCAGTTGAGCCTAGCTGCGCAGATTTTCTCCATCGGAAGGTGCTCTGCCCGGACCAGCTTCCGAGTCGGACCAGTCCACCGGTTCAGGAGACGAAGACGGGGCTCGGGGCTCTCTCTCTCTTCTTCCTTAACAAGGCTCAGAACCCCTTGGAAAACATCAGGGTCCGCATGCCCGTCGCTACCCCGGGGAAGGGCGAAGCACGCGGGCCGATTCATCCTTAGGGCTTCAAGAATAGCCCATCGGTGCCGAAGAGCATCATCAAGCTCGAGTACCTCAATGTCGCAATAACAAGCATAGACACCCTGAGTAATTCCCAAAATAATCTTTATTAATGCATGGATAAGTTTCTAAACTATTACAGGGTATGCAGCATGAAGATACTAGGGGAATTACACCTTCGGGTCTGGTTGGCGTGCCGAGGTCGAAGGCCTCGAAGGGGCCGAAGGGTCGCCGACACGAAGCTCCTCCTTCAACCAAGCTCTAATCGCTTCAGGGCCCTCGGTTTGCAAAGTCACCTTGAGCGCTTGCCAAGATTGGATCACCGCCGAACTCGGCGACCAGAGGTGGTCCCCTCCGAAGGTGACGGGATGCGAGCTCGAAGATGAAGGAAGAGGGAGGCCGGATGACTTGAGGTGCTGGAGGATCCCGAAGGCGACTAACTGGGCCGATACCTCACCGTACTTCAACACGGTGAGGCTTATTTGCAGGATGGCGGCCTGGATAAACTTTATCCAGCGGACAAGGGGCTCCCGAGCGACGTCGAAAGAAGCGCACCCGGTGCCGTAGCGCGCCAGCGTCATCCGGAGTTACACTGCGGTGTCGGCAGCCGTTTTCTCCCCCTGGGCGAGCGCCTCGGTCATCTCCTCGTTTCGAGTAAGGAGGTCCGCCTCGGTCCGCTCCAGCTGGAGCACTCGGGCTCCGAGGACTTCAGCGTTAGCTGCTATTTCTCGGAGCTTGTCCATCTCCGAGACCTGAGCCCAAAGCATGGAGACCTCTCCTTCGAGTCGCTCCGCCTCCTCGGCTCGGGACCGGAGCCTCTCCACCTCGGCGCCTCGGGCCCGAAGGGCATCGACCTCTGCTTCGAGCTCATCCACTTGGGCAGCCCGAGCTCAGAGTCCTTCTAGCTCTGCGACTCGAGCCTTGAGGGAGTCAACCTCCGCCATGCGGGCCTCAAGTGCCTCGGTTCTAGCAGCCCAGAGCCGAAGGTTTTCGATCTCCGCCGCCTGCTCGCGGGCCAGACTCTCAGCGGCGTCCGCTCGGGCGGAGAGCCCCGAAGCATCGGTCTCGCGGTGGTGGCGCTCGGAGAGTAGGGAGAGCAGTGAGCCCTGCGCCAGCGCGACTACCTGCACACGAAGCGGTGAATCAGAAAAAAGGAGAGCTAGGGGATCGCCGAGAGGTACTCCGAGAAAATACCTGGCTTGCGGCATTCTCAATGGCCCGACCGAGCTCGAGACTATCCGTCAGCCCGAGCTCGTCAATCACCGGAGCCTCGCGCAAACGTAAGTAGTAGTCGTGGACCGGGGCCACCTTGGACGCGAAGTCCTCGCCCTCTGCCAAGTAGGGGCACAGGAGGGGCACGCTAGAGCGCGCGCCCCGCGGGCTGGAGGGCAGTCGAGGCCGGGTTCCGTTGCCTTGGTCAGCCTTCAGAGAAGCCTCCTCGGCGGCTCCGGACACCGCCCCGTCTCGTGGTCCCGAGGCCCCCATCGCATTAGAGGGGACTACGGACCTCGCGTCTGCGTCATCCTCGGAGGGGTTCACGACTGGATCGACGGCTCGGATGGATGTACCTACTTGAAGTAAATAAGGGCTAAGAACGAGAAGGCCCGGCGCCTTGAGAAGAGATTGGACAAGTTTGCGTACCTTCATCCGTGGCCTCGATGAAGTCCCCCGAAGGCTGGACGTACCGCGAAGTACTCGGCTGATAGAACAAGTTGTCTATCGAATTCACCGGGGAACCCGCCGCCACTGCGGCGTGTTCGGCTTCCACATTGGCGCTTCCCTCGACGGTGCCGAGCGGGTCGGCCAGCCCCCCTCAGTCCAGACTGTCGGTCTCCCTGCTCCCCCGAGAGCTGGCAGAGACCCCCTCCGAAGCTGGGTCGCACGGAGGAGCAGCCTTGGGGGTGGCTCCATTTCGGTGGCTGGTGCCTCCTGCCCAGTCCTCGGGGCAGGCGTCGAAGGGTTCGGGGGAGCAAGAGCGTCTCCGGCTCTTTCGGTGCTCGGCCTTTCCGGCTGGTTCGGGCCCGGAACCGTCGGAGGGTCCTCTGACTCCGACCCAGCCCCCTCGCTGGAACACCCCCATTCGGAGTGGGAGGCGGAGGAGTGAGTCGGAGAGAGCCTCCTCGGGCCTTTCACCACCTTCTTCTTCTTCGAGGGGCGCTGAGGGGAGAGCCCGCCGTCGAGGTCGGCCACTTTCCTCTTCGAAATGGCTCGGAGGACCTCCCCCTCCAGAAGAGGTGGGGGTGAGAGCTCGAGTACATCCCATACCCAGTTGGATCGCTCCCAAGACCCCACCAGCTCCAGCCGGCGAGTGTATTCGGCCAGAGTAGGGGCTCCAAGGATCCTCTCCACCATGCGGGCCACCTCCTCAGGCGTCCTGGCGACGAGTGACCCTTCATTCGAGGGTCAAGGTTGGGCACCCTTTGAACACGGCAGAAGGAAGCGAAGCCAAAAAGTACGGATGCTTACCAAGCTGACGGGAGAGCTCCGTCGAGGTCGACTCATCCTGGCTGCTCTGAAGTGACGCTGGCCACTCCTCCTTCAGCGACGGGATTTCGAGGGCCACGAACTCCTCCGTCAGGTCCTGCATGCTCATCCGGTGGGCGACGATTTGAAGGAGCTGGATCCTCACGGAGACCGAGCCGGCGCTGGCCTCGACGCGCGCTTCTCTCCGGAACCAGATATGGCGCGGAGGCCCGCCGAGCCTAGAGTTGAGCTCCACGTGGACGTAGAACCAGCGGTTCACCCACTTGGAGTACCGCCTCTCGTTGATGGCCTTCGCCGGGAAGGAGTCCGCATACCTCCTCCAGAGCTGGAAGTTGATGCTCCCGAAGGCCAATATCTGACCGCCTTTCTTCTTCTGTTGGCAGAGGGCTTCATGCATTTGCGCGAAGACCTCAGCTCTCCCTTCGCAGCCTTCGGTGCACATGGCCCATTCGAAGATGGCAAGGCGGGCCATGGCGTTCGGAGACAGCTGCGGGAGCTCCACGTGAAAGGCGTCTAGCACCCCGGCAAGGAGCTCCGAAGTGGGGAACCCAAGCCCCGCATGGAAGAAGGCCTCAAAGACGACGACCTCCCCCTCTCGTGGCAGTGGGACCGATTCCCGGCCTGGCTTCCTCGCAAGTGACTCGGGGCCAAGGCGGCCCCTAGTCGCTTGCTCGATGGACGCGTTGGTGGACGCCGATGGCCCAAGCTCTAGGGTCTGCTCTGGAAACCGCTCCGAAGCAGGACGGAGCTCCCGCGGGTCACGTGCCTCAACGGGCCAGAGGCGGTCGCCGCCGCTGCCACTGCCACCACCATCTGGCGCTGTAAGAAGCGGGGATCTACCACCGCGATGGGAGCTCTCTTCTCTACCATGGCGAGAGGAAGTAGGAAAGAAGCAAGAGCTCAAAGAACAAGCGTTGCTGTCATGAATGAAGCAAGGAAGCTAGAAAAGTGGGCAAGAGAGGGACCTAGCCGGCGCGGTAGGGGCTATTTAAGCGCGGAGCTCGCCGCCGGTCCACCTTACGCCCGCTCGGTGCGCGCGTGTAACGGTCACATGGCATTCGCATTTAAGATCCAACTAGCGCCTCGGGTGCACCAGTCCCTGGTGGTACGCCTCCCAGATGTCGCCTGCAAGCATGCCGCATTAACTGCGTCGAGTGACGCTCTAGCTCGCCTCCTCGGGCGCTCGAACCTGGCAGTCAAAGGCGTGTGGGCGCCTGCATTACCGGTCCAACTTCTTTCTTCGAAGGTGGGAGAAGCGATTAACTCGCCGAGGGTGCTCCGGAATAAGCTCCCGGTCTCCGGATTCCTGGACGCCCCGTTGGTTCCGAAACATCCCTGAAACGATCGACCGGGGCCGCCCCGCAGCGGAATTCGGCATCTACATGTAAGTCATTTCCTTATAAAGGTTATCGAGATTATCATGTGCGCTTCCACCCTCTCTTACACAGGGCTCGCGAAGAGGGAAGAAGCGAGGGGCTACTGTTGGGGGAGATAATCCCGATGGTGGCAAGGGAATGAGAAGGCTCGTATGGCTACGAAGGAAGACCATCACTGGGAGACCCTAAGCCCTATGCCGGATGTACCTGGACCTCCAAGCAAGGGAGCCAAAGGCCTCCGGAGGTTCCAGGGCGACCCGGAGGGGTCTTCGGAGGAGGAGTGACCAGGCAGGAGCCGGAGGCCACCCTTCGGACCGAGGATGCCGGAGGCCACCCTTCGCGTCAAGCCGAGGATCTGGAGGGAGGCCGTACGATAAGAAGACCAGTCAAGTCCGTAGGGGGACAGGATCGTGATCGTCTGCGCCGTGTCGGGCGGACTTTGCAGTGCCCGACACGGCCGACACGCCGCCAGATCACACCTTCTTGTCTGTACTATGTAACGCCTGTCTGTACTATGAAGTGTCTGTTTTGTCTGTACTGCTGACCGATGTCAGACCGAGCGGCAGTCGGACATTGCAACTTGAGGAGGAGCTCCTCGAGGAGCAGAGGGCCAGAGACATTAAGAATGAAGCACTCTAGGTCGAGCAACAGAGCAACACTACACTCAAGGATTCGGTCCAAGAAATCGAAGCCGAGCGTGTGGTGCTTAGGGCTGAAGTTGAGAGGCTTCAGCGAGAAGAGACGAACTCCAGCGCACAACTTGTAGAGCTCCAAGACTCACTCAAACAAGCACTAGCTCAAAAAAGTACTCTGCTATCAAGGATAGCCGAGGTTTCTACTTTTGCTTTGGAGCTGACGGAGGCCGAGATGAAGAACGTTGTTGTTGCTGATCAGACTATGGATACCCTCCGGGGTACCCTAGAATACTTTGGTACGATGTTCCCTTCGTCTTCAACTACGGCGAGCGAGCCCCTCGAGCAAAACTGAAGATGATCCAGGCGGCAACGAAGATGATGAAGGGCTCTGGGATTCGCTATGGAGAGATCTCCGGGAAGGTAGCTGGAATCGGAGTCATTCGACATCTCGAAGCCCTCACGATTTATGTTGCTCCCGTGGGGGTTCAACGCCTGCAGGCTTCGCTAATGAAGATTTTTTGCATCCTTCTTTGGATGTGGCTTCTGCCTGGGAAGCCTTCCGGGCGACCTGGAAAACAGATCACAAAGCTACAACCAAGACTTGGATTGATGAGGCTCGTCGGCAAAAGCAAGCTCAAATGAAGCCTCCAGCTCCGGCCCTGCTGGCTTCGACTCCTCTGGCTCCGCTGTTGGGGGAAATATATTTCCCTTGAACAGGGGCCAAATGACGTCAGCCTCCGACAGCCTTCGGCCCAGAGCCCAGCACTGTCGGAGCCTGTTTTCTCTCTAAGTATTGTTTTCAGGTCCCAAGGTGCCCTTCGGGGCTTGTAGCCTCGGAGCCCTCAGAACCAGGAGGTCCGGCTCGGGGCCCCCGATTCGGGCCCTGGCGCAGGGCGCCGGAGGCCAACCTCCGAGCGCAGGAGGCCGGAGGCCACCCTCCGGGAGCCAAGTCCGGAGGCCACCCTATGGGAGCCAAGTCCGGAGGTCGCCCTCCGGGGTCCAGTTCGGAGGCCACCCTCCGGGCGCAGGAGTCCGGAGGCCGCCCTCCGGGAGTCAAGTCCGGAGGCCGCCCTCCGGGAGCCAAGTCCCGAGGCCGCCCTCCGGAGCCAAGTCAGGAGAGGCCGCCCTCCGGGAGCCCAGCCCGGAGGCTGCCTTCCGGAGCATGCTTCGAAGCCCCCCTCCGGGGCGCACTTCGAAGCCTTCCTCTCAACACCAGCCTACGGGCCCTGTCAAGACTGTTCGAGGCCAAGGCTCCGAGACCCCAGTTTGGAGCCTTGCTCGGAGCATGCTTCGAAGCCCCCCTTCGGGGTGCACTTCGAAGCCCTCTTCACAGCCTCTGCCAGAAGAGCTCCGGCCCCTACTTCGGGCTCAGGAAGTATCTAAGTGCAGGCAGGGGGCCCCGCCGCCCCTGGTATGTCGTTTAGCTGGTCAAAAGCCTGGCGCAGTCTGACACGCCTGTAAAGCTGTAAGGCTGTAAAGCTGTAGGGTACTTTTGTGCACTAGCTAGCTCTCTTTCCCTGTCTACCCCTATGAGCCTAAGGGCTTGTAGAGGGTATCTTGGTCTTTTCCTTAAGGCCTGCGTGCTTATAAAAGCAGGGCCAAGCCCTTGTAGCAGGACACGCGCTCCAGGGGGCCATGAGACCCTGGAGTTATTCTCTCCACGCTAAGGCACACCATGACAAATCCACTACAAACTGGACGTAGGGCTGTTATCCCCTAGGGGAGGCCCGAACCAGTATAAACCCTATCTCTCTTTGTGAGAACCCATCGAGGTTCATTCTCCACATCATACTCCACCACAGAAAAACCTGCTGGAACTAACGCAATTGTTCCAACAGTTGGCGCCATCCGTGGGGAACTTAGTACTAAAAGCTAAGTTCTCTGCCACTGTCTGCAACTCGAAGTACGCCTGAGGGGGGAGCTTCGAAGCTTTTTTGCTTCGCGCACCCTCCGGCAAGGGGCTTCGGGTGCAGCTCGAAGGCCATCCTCGCCTTCCTCCATCCTCCACATGCCGGAGCTCACCCTCTGGCAAGGGGCTCCGCTCCACACGTCGGAGGCCGTCGAAGCCCCAGGGGCTACGAGGTCAACCTTTACCCACTTTGCGAGGTACGTCCGCTATCCGAAGTACCACCTCGGTCTACCACTTCGCAATCACGTTGATATTTATTCAAAGCCCTGCTTCACCTTAAAATTCGAAGCCTAGCTTCACCCTTACAGCAAGTTTTTGCCCCATCTTATTCAAAAAATCGAAGCCTCGCTTCGCCTTATCAAAAACCCGAAGCCTCGCTTCACTTTGTTTAAAAACTCGAAGCCCCGCTTCGCTCTATAAAATCCGGAGCACTCCTCCGAAGGCTACACAGCGCCTCCGGGCCTATAGCAAATCCGGAGCACCCCCCCGAAGGCTACACAGCGGCTCCGGGCCTGTAGCAAATTCGGAGCACCCCTCCGAAGGCTACACAGCGCCTCCGGGCCCGTAGCAGTGGGCTAAAAGGACTTCGGGCCACTGGCCCGACGCGTCCAGGGATTCCGGGCTCCGCGCCCGAAGCATCCCAGGGATTCCGGGTCCCGCACCCGAAGCGTCCCAGGGTCGAAGGTGACCCAGAGTCGAAGGTGGCTCAGAGTCGAAGGTGACTCACACTATCACAGGTTCGGTGAATCCACACCAAATATCCTTTTCATTACAGGACCAAGTTTCGAAGCCTTGCTTCACTATCAAAACGCGCTCCGAAGCCTGGGTTCGCGTGCTCATATACTATACGCCTAAGCGTCTCGAAGTCATACTTCGCTATAATCTAAGTGCGTTTCAGAGCCTCGCTCGGGCACAGCATCCAAATCCTAGCATGCCAAAGCATGCCTCGCTAAGCTTGGTTATGCCGAAGCCTTGCTTCGCACCATGTTAGCGCGTTCGAAGCGCAAAAGAGGCCTTCGCTCAGTGAAATTTCAGCAACCGAAGCCTTGCTTCGCACCAAATTAAAGCATTCGAAGCCCAAAGGGGCCTTCGCTTAAATAAAATTTCATGCGTCGAAGCTGCCGAAAGGCGCACCCTTCGCATCTTTTACATTTTGCCCGCACCAGCAACGACTAAGTCCCTAACTGCCACGTGCAAAGGGGGGAAGCATATATGCGAGGTGTGCGAATGTAATGTACAGTACGAGCGTGGCAAGCTAAGCGTTCGAAGCCAAACAATGCGGAGCATACAAACGAAGTACGCAAATATAATAAACTCCGTTCATAAAAGACAATTGGGAAGTATGTTACAATACACTTCGGAAACAAAACTACGAGTAATCTGTGTCTAAGCCTAAGAAGAACCGAGTGCGAGGCCCCAACCCTCACTTGCCTCTCCTTCGGCGGGGGCCCCCTCGGCTGGATGTTGCCTCGTCGGAGCCCGCTCTCCCTCGACCGGCCCGTCCAGGCTCTGAAGCCCGCAGGCTTCGACTTCCGCTTTGCAGGTCGCTCCAAGTTCGCGAAGCGGGCGGCGCCGTATCGAAGGCAGAAAAGTCTAGGGCTTTGTCGCCTGCTAAGGCCGCTCGCGAAGGCAAAGAT
This sequence comes from Zizania palustris, assembly GCA_019279435.1. NCBI lineage: Eukaryota > Viridiplantae > Streptophyta > Magnoliopsida > Poales > Poaceae > Zizania > Zizania palustris. The sequence continues at coordinate 21,459,119 of JAAALK010000079.1, forward strand.
AAAGAGCTCTGAAAGGGCTCCGTCTTCACAGCGGATAGTAAATCCTGAGCTACTTCGGAAATGGCTTCGCCGTTAGGCCCCCTCAGAAGCTTAAACCGAGGGGGGCCTTCGGAGCTAGCTACTTCAAGGATCGCCCACAGCTGTTGAAGCTCTTCGGAGTCCTTGAGGACTTCGAGGTCTACGCTTGAAGTCTGAGCCTGGGCAGGTATAAAAAACCCCCGCATTCATATTAATAAACTGATAAGTTTTTACAAGCCTACAGCTAAGTATTACAAGGAAGCCTAAGGAGATCTACACCTTCGGAGGCGGAGGCGTCGAGGTCGAAGGCTTGTCCGGCGCAGCGGGCCCCTTGGACCGGCGTTGTCGAAGGGCCTTCATGAGGTCAAGGACTGCTCCGCAGCCTTGTTCCTTCCAAGGTTCCTGCAGCCGCCGCCAGGCTCCGCGGACGTCAGGCGAAGGCGTCACCAAGTGCTGACCCCCGAAGACCACTGGGGTCACAGAGGTTGCTGCCTGAAGATGGGTGCACCCCGCTTCACGAAGCATATGCAACACCCCTTGGCCCGCAACTCGGCCGGCCATGAGAGCGAAGCCCGTCAGCGCTTCCTCCGATATCGAAGCTGCGGTCTTCAAGAAATCGGCGCGGTCCCCAATCGGGTCCTGATCGCCTAAGTCCGGAGCCCGGCATTCGGTCCCTATTTTCTGGAGGACCTCGGTCAGGCTCTGGGTGGCTTCGCCAAGATTGGCCACGATGAAGTCTTCGAGGTCCTTAGCCCGTTGGCAGAGCTCCGCGTTCTCCTTCGTCTGCCGGGCCTCGTCGTCCCTCGAAGCCTTGAGCTCCGCGCGAAGTCGGCTCACCTCCGAAGCCAAAGCCTCCTTAGCTTTATCGGCTTCAGCCTTCGCCGCCTCTGCCGCGCCAGCTAAAGCCTCAGCCCGCCTTCGTTTCTCGACCTCCGCCGAGACTTCGCGTCGAAGGGCCTCCTTCTCCTCCGCAAGGCGCTCCATCCGCCTGTCCGCAGAAGTCGAAGCTGCCGCGTTCAGTGCGAAGGCCTGCAAGAATTCAAGAAATCATAAGTATCAGCCAAAGACTAGAGCATAGGTCGAGGATCGCAAGGGGCTTCGCTCACCCGCACGAGGGTCTCGTTCGCACTAACGAAGAGCTCTGTGGGGCTCAAGTGGCCAAGTTGTGCCACCAAGTCTCCTGCCTCCGCAACAGCACAAGCCTCACGGAAGCCATTGATTGCTGCCTCCGTCACACCTCCCTTCGGCTTGAAAGGGTGGACGATGGCCACGGTCGCCTCCGCGGGCTTTGGCTTGGCAGGGCTCAGGCCCACCACGTCGGCATCTTCGTCGCTCTGAGGGTCCTCCGCGCCGCAGCCTTCGCTGCTTCCGTTTTCGGATGAAGTCCCCTCGGAGTCCGATTCACTGTCGCTGCCGCTGCTGTCGCTTCCTGAAGTTTCCGAAGGCTTCGCTTCATCAAACTTCGCTACGGCTTCGCCCGGCGGCTTCGCCCCTACGTGCCTCGCATCGGCTTCTTCATCTGTAGAGAAGCCAAGTCAGGATCTGGGTGTTGAAAAGAAGAAGACAAAAAGGGTTTACCTTCGTCGGAGATTTCTTGAAAGGAAGTTGGGGCTAAGTGTGCCCTCCAGCTCCCTCGCTGCGAAGCTGGCGCATCCACCTCCGCGCCCGAAGCCGGTTCCGCCGGAGCACCCGTGGCCTCCTTGGCAGCCAGAGTATGCGCGACAGCCTCCGCCGCCGAAGACCTCGCCGCCAAGGGCTTCGCTGCCTTCTTGGAGTCCGGAGTAGCTGCGGGCTTCGCTGCAACCTCCTCAGAGGCATCCGCTTCGTCCTCGTCCCGCCTCTTCCTCTTGGCTCCGGCCGACGAGGTAGCCAGGTGGGCAAAATCAGGCAGGGCAGGGAGCCCTCCGAGGTCGAGCGCGGTCCATACCCTGTTCCAGCGCTCCAAGGACCCCACCAGTGCAAGGCGCCGGTTCTGCTCCTCGGGGGTCGGAGTCCCGACGACTCGATCCGCCACCGCGATGGCCTCCTCCGGGGTCCTCATTTCGAGGGCGGCTTCACGAAAGGCGTGAGTTAGAAGTGAAAATCTACGAAGTATTAAAAGCAAGGAAACTGCGAAGCCTTACAGAATCGGTCGAAGGCCAGATCGCTAAGTTCACCTCGGCCCGAAGCCTGAAAGAGCCCCTCCGGCCAGGAGCACACAAGGGGGCTGAGCCGAAGGGTGATGAACTCCTCCGCGAGGTCCCTCATACTCATTTTCGCCGCCACCCTTCGGAGCAGCGAGATCCGCGAATGAAGGAGGTCTTCGCTGGTCTTCACCACCCCTTCGCGCCGGTACAAGATATGGGCGTTGGTACTCCGAAGGGGAGAGTTCACGCCGACGGAGGCATAGAACCACTCTTGGTCCCACCTCGAGTACCACTTGTTGTTTACGGCCCTCGCCGGGAAGGCGTCTTGGTACTCCTTCCGAACCTGAAAATTGGCGCTGTCGAAGGCCAGCGCTCTCTTGACGCGGTCCGTCCCCTCCCGCGGCTTCGGTTGGCAGTTGGCGTCATGGAGGGCGACGAAGACATCCGCGCGGCCCTCGCAGCCCTCAGCCCTCATGGCCCACTCGAAGACAGCTAACCTCGCCACTGCGTTGGGCGAAAGCTGAGGGAGCTGGAGGTTGTAAGCCTTGAGGACTTCGCGCAGCATCCCCACTGCAGGCAGTCCGAGGCCGGCTTCGAAGAACGCCTCGAACACCACCACCTCGTCAGCACGGGGCCTCGGCTCGGCCTCCGACTTCTCTGGGACCCGAAGTTGGATCTTCGCCGCAATCTTCCCCTCGCAGGCCCTCCGGACCGACTCCTCCGTGGAGATCGAGGCCCTCATCTCCAGGGTCTGCTCGAACTTGTCGGAAGGCGTCCGAAGGTCCCTCGGCCCCAGCCGCCTAGGCGCAGTCTTCACCGCCGCAGCCGCCGCTGCCTGCACCTGGGCGGAGCCCGAGCTCGAGCCCAAAGCCAGAGGCTTCGTCACCGCCTTCTTCGGCATGTTGATGGGACTTCGCCGCGAAGGGCTAAAACTAGCGAAGGTGGCTCGAAGCGAAGCTAGAAGAAGAAGAGAGCGAAGGTTGCAAGGCAACAAGGAGAAAGCGAATGAAGGTGTGCCGAAGCCGCACGCGGTAAGTCTTTATTTATAGGCGCGGTAAGAATTCCAACCGTCGTGGGCCGAACCCACCGCCGGGTGGGCCTCCAAGCGAAGGCGAACTGGCCCAGAACAAGGTAACGGTAACTTTTTTGACCGTTGCGGAGCCGTTCGGGCTCCCCGAGGCCGTTCTGGCAGCTAGCGCGGGCATTTATTACCCCCCGGGTATCGAGGTCACCTTCGGTCCAGGCTCCGAAGGTATGTTTTCTCCGAAATTGTGTTTTCAGGTCATTTGTCCTAAGGGCGCGTGCACCCCTTCGTCCCAAAGGCCTACACGCGAGGGGCTACTGTTGGGGGAAATATATTTCCCTTGAACAGGGGCCAAATGACGTCAGCCTCCGACAGCCTTCGGCCCAGAGCCCAGCACTGTCGGAGCCTGTTTTCTCTCTAAGTATTGTTTTCAGGTCCCAAGGTGCCCTTCGGGGCTTGTAGCCTCAGAGCCCTCAGAACCAGGAGGTCTGGCTCGGGGCCCCCGATTCGGGCCCTGGCGCAGGGCGCCGGAGGCCACCCTCCGGGCGCAGGAGGCCGGAGGCCACCCTCCGGGAGCCAAGTCCGGAGGCCACCCTCCGGGAGCCAAGTCCGGAGGTCGCCCTCCGGGGTCCAGTTCGGAGGCCACCCTCCGGGCGCAGGAGTCCGGAGGCCGCCCTCCGGGAGTCAAGTCCGGAGGCCGCCCTCTGGAGCCAAGTCAGGAGAGGCCGCCCTCCGGGAGCCCAGCCCGGAGGCCGCCTTCCGGAGCATGCTTCGAAGCCCCCCTCCGGGGCGCACTTCGAAGCCTTCCTCTCAACACCAGCCTACGGGCCCTGTCAAGACTGTTCGAGGCCAAGGCTCCGAGACCCCAGTTCGGAGCCTTGCTCGGAGCATGCTTCGAAGCCCCCCTTCGGGGTGCACTTCGAAGCCCTCTTCACAGCCTCTGCCAGAAGAGCTTTGGCCCCTACTTCGGGCTCAGGAAGTATCTAAGTGCAGGCCGGGGGCCCCGCCGGCCCTGATATGTCGTTTAGCTGGTCAAAAGCCTGGCGCAGTCTGACACGCCTATAAAGCTGTAAGGCTGTAAAGCTGTAGGGTACTTTTGTGCACTAGCTAGCTCTCTTTCCCTGTCTACCCCTATGAGCCTAAGGGCTTGTAGAGGGTATCTTGGTCTTTTCCTTAAGGCCTGCGTGCTTATAAAAGCAGGGCCAAGCCCTTGTAGCAGGACACGCGCTCCAGGGGGCCATGAGACCATGGAGTTATTCTCTCCACGCTAAGGCACACCATGCCAAATCCACTACAAACTGGACGTAGGGCTGTTATCCCCTAGGGGAGGCCCGAACCAGTATAAACCCTATCTCTCTCTGTGAGAACCCATCGAGGTTCATTCTCCACATCATACTCCACCACAGAAAAACCTGCTGGAACTAACGCAATTGTTCCAACATCCGCCAACCGACCCGCAGGTTTAGCTTCATAGGGCGCTTAAGCATGTAAAAGAAATCTTGTAAAGCCTTTTATCTTAATGAATGAAAAGTTTATAAACGGGGAGTCTTTGTTTGGATGTTTATTTTTAGGTTTTGTTATGCACTTCGGAACCTGACTTCGAAGCATTGGAGCCTAACGAAGGGCTTCGCCAGCAGTGGGCTATCCTTGAGAGCTTAAGGCCTTATCGGCACTCATGTTTCTCTGTTCCTCGAGGGGAGCAAGGGGAAATAGCACCCGAAGTTCAATGCAAAGTCTTAGCTTATGTTAAAGAAGAGGATAAAGAAGTAGTATCTTTGTCCTCAGAATATGTAGACTGGTCTGACTCGGAATAAGTCGGAGATCCAACAGAGGCTAGCTCCGAAAGACTTCTGTCCTGGGCTGAACTTCAAGAAGAGCGGAAAAACTACAAACTTCGAAGAAGAAAGGCGCTCAGACTCAAAGAAAAGTTTTAAGAACTCAGGGCTCCGAAGACCGAAGCAGTCCTAGAAGTAGTTCTAGAGGTCGGAGGGGTCTCTGCTTTTATTTAGGCTTAGACCAAAATTTCTCTTAATGTATTATGATTACCCGATTAATATAACATGTTTCGTAAGCATCACTTCATTGTTCCTTACTCCCCTACACCTCCTTGTGGGCGAGGGACCGTACGCATTGCGATAGGGTCTGTCGGACACAATGATTGATATAACAACCTGATGCTTCGCATAACACTTGGTAATCATATTTTACTCTTTCGTAGAGTTCTTTGAACTGTACATTCGTATTACGGTGTTTATAAGTTTTGAAACTAAGTTTATACTTGTAAGCTCCAATAACAGTCACTTAGGACTTTAAAAAGTGTTTCATTGGGCCAGAGCCTTGAAACCTTATTGCTTGGTCGCCTACGACTCTTTTACAGATGCTTCGAACCCGGAGGCTAGAAACCTGTTCTTTTAAAGTCCTTAGACTCTTCTATGGATCCTACCAAGCCGGATCCTAGAATCCATAGGCTGGCCACCTACGGCTCTTTTATAGATAATTCGAACCCGGAGGCCGGAAATCTGTTCTTTTAAAGTCCTTAGACTCTTCTATGGATCCTAACAAGCCGGGGCCTGGAATTCATAGGCTGGCCACCTACGGCTCTTTTACAGATGCTTCGAACCCGGAGGCCATAAATCTGTTCTTTTAAAGTCCTTAGCCTTTTCTACGGATCCTAACAAGCCAGAGCCTAGAATTCGTAGGCTGGCCACCTTCGGCTCTTTTAGAGATGCTTCGAACCCGGAGGCCAGAAATCTGTTCTTTTAAAGTCCTTAGACTCTTCTACGGATCCTAACAAGCCGGAGCCTAGAATCCTTAGGCTGGCCACCTTCGACTCTTTTATGGAATCCTTGAACCAATGGTTCGAAGGCCGTTTGTTGGGTTCCTTGAAAGATGCTTATCTCCGCAAGCATCTCTGTTCCCCTGATGCATCCACCAGGAGTAAGGAATATTTGAAGAGTAAGCATAATTCGAACCTCCATCTTTATGTAACTTAGAAAGGTACTTTTACAATTGATTACAAGGAGCCCCTAAGCGTAATAACATTTAAGGTGCTCCGCATGACAAGCATGCTTCAACTCTTCCCCTTCTAAATTAGCTATCTTAAACGACCCGGGACGCCTTGAGCGTAGGATAATATATGGTCCTTCCCATTTGTTTCCTAGCTTCCCCGGAGTAATTACACTTCGCAACACCAAATGACCTAGTCTAAGCTCGTTCACTTTTATCTTCGGGTCATACCATGCCTTCGTTTGGTCTTGGTACTTCGTCAGATTGGCGATAGCTCAAAGCCTTGTCTCTTCTGACAGCTCAAAGTGTTTCTTTCATCATCATTCCCAGGCTCCATTACGTGGAGGGATCCACCTTTGAGCTCTGTAGGAGTCACGGCCTCGTCTCCGAATAGCAGCCTAAATGGGGTGAAGCCCGTGGACCTAACTTGAGTGGTCCGAATGGACCATAAAATCTTGGGGAGCTCTTCAGTCCACAACCCCTTAGCTAACCCGACAATCCTTCGATTCAAACCGGAGAGAATATTTCCATTGGCCCGCTCGACGGCTCCGTTGGATTGGGGGTGGCGAATAGCTGCGAAGCATAACTTGATGCCCAAGCCTTTGCAAAACTCTCTAAAGGGCTCATCTTCGAATTGAGTGTCGTTATCCACAGTTAACTCCGTGGGCACTCCGAACCTACATATGATATTCTGCCAAAAGAATTTTTGCACATTTCTTGAAGTGATAGCAGTTAGGGGTTCAGCTTCAACACATTTAGAAAAATATTCGATTTCTACCACCGCAAACTTCAAGTTGCCTTTTGCCATTGGAAAAGGGCCGATGAGATCCATTCCCCATCGCGCCATTGGCCATATCGGAGCAATAACTTGAAGAGGGGTCGGTGGACGGTGGCTCCACCTACCCTTCCACTGGCACCCTTGTTAGGTTCGAACCAACTCTTCTGCATCTCTTACAATTATTGGCCAGTAGAGCCCCTGTCGGAGTGTCTTTCCTGCTAGAGCACGGGGGCCCAGATGGCTGCCGCATAAGCCTTCGTGAATCTCCTAATGTATATCTTGGCCTTCGGGTTGTGAGATGCACCGGATTAGGGGAGAATAAACTCCGGATTTATACAATATTTTGTTGACAAGCTCATAATTTCGAGCCCTTGCTTGGAGCCTTCGAAAATCTAGACCTTCTGACGAGACTGCGCTATTTTGCAAAACATCCATTATCGGAGTCCGCCAATCGGTGACTGGGATGCAAAGGACTTCTGTGGAGGGTAGTTTATGCACTGTAGGCTTGATGAGTTCTTTGTAGAAAGAGCCCTCCGGGACGTCCAATGCTCCGGCTGGAGCCTTCGCTACAATATATGCAAGTTGATTATCTGCTCAGGAGATACTTCGAATAGAAAATCCTTTAAACATTGCTTCGGTCTTGCGGATTTCTTCTAAATACTTTGCAAGATGCGGATTCCTGGCTTCAAAGCTCTTGTCAACATGCCCTGTGACGACTTGGGAATCTGTTTTTATTACAATCCTTGCTGCTCCAAGTGCCCTTGCCTTTCGAAGGCCTAGCAGGATCCCTTCATACACTGCGATATTGTTGGTGGTATTAAAGTTGAGCCTCGCAGAATACAGAGCCTTCTGCCCTAATGGCGATATTATCACAGCTCCAGCTCCGACACCAGATGCCTGATAGGCTCCATCAGAAAAAATTGTCCATAGACCTTCACAGGTTTCTTCCGAAGCCCAAACTGCGGATGTAGTCCACTCGGCCACGAAGTCAGCTATGACATGGGACATGATAGCTATTCTTGCCGTGAAGGAAATACCAAAGGGTGCTAGCTCGACAGCCCATTTTCTGATCCTACCGGTGGAATCTTTGTCCAAAGCATATCACCAAGGGGATACGAGGTAGGAACAATAATATTATGTGCTAAGAAGTAATGCCTTAGCTTTCACGAGGCCATTACTAAAGCATAAGAAAATTTTTCGATCTCGGAGTATCTTGTCTTTGCTCTAGAAAAGCTTCTGAGATGAAGTAGACATGGTTCTAGACAAAGCTCAACTTCTCTGACCAGCTCCGCATAACTTGATGTCATCGAAGCTCTTCTGGCACTCTAGCGTTCACTTGAAACTTTCGGACCTCTTTAGAGCTTTAAAAATTGGGAGTCTTCGTTTGGCTGATCTGGCCAGGATTCTACTGAGGGCTGCGAGCCATTCTGTCAACTTCTGGACTTGCTTCAGATTTTCTAGTGGAGCCATTCTTTTGCAGTGCGCTTATCTGTGTCGGGCTAGCTTCGATTCCTCTACTCGAAACTAAGTACCCTAGCAGTTTTCCTGCTTGCGCCCCGAATATAAATTCTTCGGGGTTGAGGCGAACTCCACATGCTCAGAGGATCTCAAAGCTTTCAGCTAAGTCTAGGTTATGATGGTGCTTTACAACACTCTTTATTACAATGTCATCCATATAGGCTTCGACATTTCGGCCTATCTGTTGACCTAGAGCCTTAGCTATAAGACGTGAGAAGGTAGCTCCGGCATTCCGCAAGCCAAAAGGCATTCGAGCATAACAAAATACTCCGAAGGGAGTTATAAAACTCGTCTTGGCTTCGTCTTCGCGCTTTAGCCAGACCTTATGATAACCGGAGTATGCGTACAGGAAGCTTAACAATTTGGAGCCAGCAATAGAATCCACAAGCTGATCTATTCGGGCATAGGGTAGGGGTCTCGTGGGCATGATTTATTCAGTGACGTGAAATCGATGCACATGCGCCACTTGCCGGAGCTCTTTTTCTTGACAAAAACAGGGTTAGCCAACCACTCCGTGTGGGCTACTTCCCTGATAATTCCTGCTCTCAGCAACTTCTCCACCTCTACATTGGCGAGAGCTGCCCTTTCTGTTGATAACTTGCGTAGCCCTTGGCGCACTGGCCTAGCCTTCGGGTTGACAAGAAAACTGTGCTCGATGATGCTCTGGTCAACTCCGAGGATATCTTCGTAAGTCCAAGCGAAGATATCTAAGTTTCCTTTAACTACTTCCTCCAACGAAGTAGAAATTTCCGAAGGTAGCCCCTTGCCGAATTGGATTGGATACTCCTTGCCATCTTTTAGGATCATCTTTGTGATCACATCACCTTACAGGCTTGGCTTTAGGGAAGGGCCCTTTGAGGAGTCTAAGGACCCCGAAGCTTCCTCCGTGTGCTCCAGCACACTATTCACCTATCGAGGGTCCAGATGTGGACCATGGTCGTACTCCGCTCTTCGGGCTGCAGCTTGGTCTCCTGAAATAGTGATGACTCCACCTTGCGTGGGCATTTTGATACACAAATAGTTATGATGTGCTATAGCTTCGAACCAGTTTAGCATTCCCCTCCTGAAGATTGCATTGTAGGCATACGAGGCGTTGACAACATCGAAGATAACCTCTTCAACTCTAGCCAGGGGCCCTTCTCCGAAGGCAACCTCAATACCTATCTGGCTAAGGGCATCGAGAGGAGGACCTGCAAAACCTTGGAGTGGGCGAGCTACCGGAAGTAGGTGTCTTCGGGGAATGCACATCTGGTCGAAGGATTGAACGAAGAGTATATCTGCGGAGCTTCCACCATCCACCAATATCCTTCGAACTTCAACTCCCGCTACATCGGTTGAAATAACAAGGGGGTCAGCATGTGGGAATTTCAATCCCACAGCATCATTGGCAGTATAAGAAATAGGTACATGAGACCACTCGTGCATTTCTGTGGCCGAACTCGAGGTCCCTATGTGCCCTACTTCGTGGACATAGTCTCTTCGCTGCCGTTTTGACATGTTACTGAGGGTCCCCCCTCCGGAGATGGGCAGGACCACTCGCCGCAATCTTGGGGATCCTCCTACTTCGGTGGTGGCAAAATGTTGGCCACCAGGAGTTGCATCAGTGCTTCGAGGTTGCTGGCCCGAGCCACGACTTGTACATGCTCCGAACGCACTGCTGGAGGGGCTTGATCCGAAGTTACAATTCTTCGGAGGCAGCCTTCCTCTGCCTTGGCATACTGTTCGAAGTATGCCATCGGCTGTGCTACAAATGACACCAGCTTCCGGTGAAGTTTGCTGAGGAGGTATGGGTTCAGCACCCCTTCGTGTGTGTCATCCCCTACCGAAGAGGTAGACAAGCCTTTAATCTGAGACTTGGTGTGGGCGAAGCGTGTAAAATACTCTCGAAGGGTCTCCCATGCTTGCTGCTTCACCTAGAACAAACATCCGGTTGACATTGGGGCTATGAACGTACCCTCGAAGTTACTCACGAACTTCCTCTTCAGCTGCTCCCATGACTTGATCGATCCTGGCTTTAGAAATGAGAACCATCGGAGAGCCACGCCTTCCAGCGCGAGGGGGAAGCACTTTGCCATTGTATTCTGCACCCCTCCGCTGGCTTCTATTGCCAAGGCATACGAACGAGAGAACTCTCTGGGGTCGGACCCACCAGAGTATTTGTGCAACTTCGAGGACTTGAACCTGGGGTCGAAGGGCACTTTATGCAAGTCCAGATGCAGTGGAGACTCGTCGTCAAAGAATGCATTCTCGGCTTCCTCCAGGACTCGAAGAGCTTTGGGATAATTACCAGGACCATCATCTTGAGGCATCTCTGGAGCAGGAGTGAAGGCTTGAGAGCGAAGTCTATCTACAGCCTCTTGCCTCCATCTTGCTACTTCCTCCTGAAGCCGTGCTATTTCGGTAGCCGCGTCCTCAGGAAGGTCTTCATCTCCTCTAGAGGGGATCTCCGGTTCTTGGGAGCTGGGGTAATCAGTTTGCAGCACTAAGGGAGCCGCTTGGGGACCCTTGGGTTTTCGAGGTCTGATGACCACTTTGGGAGTTGATGGAATAACTGAGGGTCCTGCACCACTGGTCCGAGGGGTCCTTCGGGGAGGATCAGTGGCTACGCTCCGCTCGGGAGGCATGGCTAATGAAGTTAAGGTCTGAAGACCGAAGACTTCAAATGATTTGGGAAAGCAAGAAAAGGCCTTCGAGCTACACTAGGAAGCCCCTTACCAAAGGGTGCACGGAATCCTGAGACTCCGAAGCTCCCTTCGCAAGTGCTCTTCAAAGTGCAGTCAGCGGCGGAGAACTAGCTTTTAGAACTAAGTCCCCCATGGACGGCGCAAACTGTTGGCGCAAAAGATTACGCTAATAGGTTCTCTAAGATTAAGAACTAACAAACAAGGAGTTGGTTAAGCGAACTATCTCAATCCTCCAAATAGGATAATAGCTCGAAGTAGTTCGAAGTTGTGAATTGAATATCTGAGTATTCGATGCCTATTACAAGGTGAGAAAGGGGGGTATTTATAGGTAAAAATGCTAAGGAAAAGACCTTTTTACCCCTCAATTACAACCGACGTAGTGGAAACTATTCGGTACCCCGAATAGGGCTAAAATAGTGAAATATGTACGAAGAGGATAGATAAGGCAGGCATCCCGTTAGTCTTGCTGTTTCCCACTGTAGATACGGAGCCTTCGGAGGGTATCTTCGAACTGAGGTTCGGAGGACCCTTCAGCTTGGAAACTTCATCAACTTGGGGACAAGCTTCTGTCTTAGAACTGCATGAGTTGTCTTTGTCTCTTGATCTTAAAGGTCCTAGGGATGAAGTATTTCCCCCCAACAAATAGTATATTTCATGCCTTGCTGTTACAATCATACTGTTCCTTTTGAGCCTCAGTGGTGCGAGTTTCAGGGATCACATATTGGGAATCAACAATGTCCTAAATTGCACTTCCTTGGCTTAGTAGGTAAGTCTCCATGCGCACCTTCCAATAAGCAAAATCGCAACCATCGAATATCGAAATCTTAGTGTTTCTTTCCATGTCGCCAAAAAGGATCACAAACCGGTTAAGGTCAACTGGTGATCTAACCGGTTTTGATATCAATTGTGGGATCAGAATGGCGACTAGAGGGGGGTGAATATGCACCTCGACAAATTCTTGCGAATATGATGGCCTTTTCAAATCACCCAACACACCTCTAAATGAACAAGAAGAAGCAGATGTAGTAAATACTCTGATAAAAATAGATGCTATCACACTCCTATCTGATATTATGTCAAATGATAGATTGAGGGATCACTAGTACTGAATTTGCACACACAAAGACTGCACTTTAAAAATAGATCTGAAACTTTTTTGTTTCTATTCGGACAATGAAACGCCGAATTACTTTAGTCAGACTTTGAGTCAACAACAACTTCTCTAGAGAGTAATCAATACAAAAGACTCACATAAAAAAACAATTTCAGAATAGGCTTGGTGGAACATGTGCTCGGCAGTACATGCAGTTGTTAATGGCAAAAAGCTTCACTGCATACTGCAGCACATGATCAGAAAGCTAGGAAAGAAAAAGAAAGGAGAAAAATGTTTCTATATTTAACTTTCAGCCTTCAAGATTTTCAGCAAATGACCACCTTCCAGAATTGTTGGGGGAAAATATCTCATCTTCGGGGTTATTGCCGAAGCAACATAAAGGCAGTCAGCTGGTTCGAAGGTTCCCCGAAGATCATCTTCGAAGATACCCGGAATCAAGTTCGAAGTACGAAGATAGGCATTGGTTCGGAGTACGTCTTCGAACTAAAGCCCTTCAAGATCTTTTCTGCCAGTTAAGATGGAAGACTTATCTTCTTTCTCATTAGATTAGTCTTTTACCATTTTAGCCCTATTAAGGGAACCAAATAGTTTCCACTATGACGGTTGTAATAGAGGGGTAAATAGGTCTTTTCCTTAATGTTTGGGCCTATAAATACCCCCCATTTCACCCTGTAATAGGGACCGAATACAAGTTATTCAATACCCACTTTCGAACTATTCTAAGTTATTATCCTTTCGGAGGCTTAGAACAGTTTGCTTCACAAACACTTCGTTTGTTAGTTTCTTTTCTACAGAAACCTGTTAGCGTAATCTTTTACGCCAACAGTTGGCGCCGTCCGTGGGGAACCTAGTCCGAAAAACTTCGTTCTCTACCAACTTCTTACATCATGCCTCCTAAGCGGAGCGCACCTCGCAATCCCACTCGGAGGTCCTCTCGGATCTCCGGAGAGATACCCTTCGACACAGTTGAAGTCGAAGGGTCTTCGGCTTTCCCTCCGCAAACTCCGGAAGGGGCTTCTATTCCTCGGACATACGAAGCCTCTCCGCCAACCCCTTCCATACTTCGACAGCCCAGAGTCACTTCTCCACCCTCTATACCGATTCGAACTGATCCTATCAGTTCTCAAGACCCGAAAGGTCCTTCCGGAGGAGATGAAGATATCCTTGGAGATATGGCCACTCAAATGGCCAACCTTCAAGCCGAGGTAGCAAGATGGCGACAAGAAGCTGCGGACAGGCTTCGCTCTCAAGCCATCCCAACTATCCCAGAAGTGCCCGAAGACGACGATCTTGATTATCCCGAAGCCCCGGAGAACGCCTCCTACGACAATGAATCTCCGTTGCATCCTGAGTTGCAGAAGGTTTGCTTTGATCCAAATTTTAAAACTTCGAAGCTCTGCAAGTATGCCGGAGATGAAGATCCGGAGAGTTCGCGCGTTCTTATGCCCTAGCGATTGAGGCTAGCGGCGGAGTCAGAGACACTATGGCGAAGTGCTTCCCGTTAGCTCTTCAAGGAGTGGCGTTGAGATGGTTCTGGTCTTTAAAGCCAGGATCAATCAATTCGTGGTCACAGTTGAAGAGGAAGTTTATAAGTAACTTTCAGGGCACCTTCGTGCCTCCCATGTCAACAGGAAGCCTTTTCCAGGTGAAACAGCTCCCCGGAGAAACATTGAGGCAGTACTTTAAGCGCTTCGCTCATACGAAGTCGCAAATTCGGGGGCTGTCCACATCTTCAGTGGTTGATGCGGCTCGGGAAGGCATCAGTCATCAAGGCCTTTTGGATAAACTGCATCGGAAGAGCATCTCCTCAGTTTCACAGTTGATGTCATACTTCGAGGAGTATGCGAGGTCAGAAGAGGGTTGGCTTCGGAGGACTGCTGCTACTTCGACTGTATTGCAAGAAGTCAAAGCAGAAGTGAAGACTTCGGCACAGCCGCAGGAACCAGTCTTCGAAGTGCAACATGATCGGAGAAGAGGGCAAAAGCACCCTCGCTCTGAAGTCTTGAATATTGCACCCCCGCAGAAGTTTGCACCAAGAGCTCCACAGTCTACGGGGAACAAGGCTAGCGGCTGGAGGCCGCCAGGGAAAACGGTTGGCAAAGGCCAGACCCTTTTTTGCTGTATTCATGGAGAAAATCGAAGCCATGCAACTGACACTTGCAAGGCTATCCTTACCCTAAGGGGAGAGTATTTGGAGAGAACTTCGGGTCGAGGCAGTACCGATCGAAGTCCAGCAGCAGCGCGCCCAGACCCGGTCCAGGCTGTGGCGCGGATAGAAAATTTTGATGCTGCAAGGCACCCTCCGGTGGCCAATGTTATGCCACCTCCGAAGCAAGAGGAAGGGCAAGATAGAGGAAAAAGAGTAGTTCTCCCTATCTCCGGAGGAGGTACCCTCGGAAGCATGTCCAAGAGACAGCGAAGAGAGTACGTTCAAGAAGTAGGTCATATTGGGACTTCGTCATCTGCAGCTGCAATGCCGGAGTGGTCTCATGTTCCGATATCTTTCTCTGCGGAGGATGCAGCTGGTATTAAGTTCCCGCATGCAGATCCATTGGTTATCACTGCTGATATTGCGGGGACTGAAGTCCGAAGGGTGCTAATTGATGGAGGTAGTTCGGCAGATATCATTTTTGTCCAAGCCTTCGATCAGTTATGCATTTCCAGGAAGCATCTCCTCCCAGCGGCTCGTCCTCTGCAAGGCTTCGCAGGACCTCCGCTTGATGCACTTGGCCAGATAGGCCTGGAAGTTACCTTCGGAGAAGGTTTATTAGCCCGGACTGAAGAAGTTATCTTTGATGTGATAGATGCCCCGTATGCTTATAATGTCATCTTCGGATGGGGCATGTTGAATCAGTTCGGAGCTGTGGCGCATCACAACTACTTGTGCATGAAGATGCCCACACAAGCAGGAGTCCTAACAATCTTCGGAGATCAAGCCATTGCTCGGAGGGCAGAATATGGTCATGGTCCCCCTCTTGATCCGAGGCAAGTAAACAATGTGCAGGATAATGAAGAAATTTTTTCAGCCTCCTCCGAAGCTTCGAAGAAGTCTTTTCCGAGACCAAGTCCCGAAGGAGAGATTGCAACGAAGGTCATTGTTAAAGATGGTAAAGAATACACTTTTCAATTTGGTAAAGATTTACCTCCTGAAGTTGCAACCTCCTTGGAAAAGGTAGTGGAAGAAAATTTGGATGTCTTCGCTTGGTCTGACGAAGATATCACCAGAGTCGATCGGGATATCATTGAGCACAGTTTACTTGTAAACTCGAAGGCCCAGCCTGTTCGGCAAGGACTCCGGAAGATGTCTGCAGAGAGAGTTGCTCTGGCTAAGGACGAAGTGGAAAAACTGTTGAAGGCTGGGATTATCAGAGAAGTGGCTCACACAGAATGGTTAGCCAACCCAGTCTTGGTCAGGAAGAAGTCTTCCGGGAAGTGGCGCATGTGCATTGATTTCACATCCCTGAATAAAGCATGCCCACGTGACCCCTATCCCATGCCCAGAATTGATCAACTAGTTGACTCCACTGCAGGTTCGGAGTTATTAAGCTTCCTTGACGCGTATTCTGGTTATCATCAAATATGGTTGAAGCGCGAAGATGAAATCAAGACTAGCTTTGTAACTCCTTCGGGAGTCTTTTGCTATGTAAGAATGCCCTTCGGCCTAAGAAATGCCGGGGCTACTTTTTCAAGATTAGTTGCTAAGGCTCTAGGTCATCAATTAGGTCGCAATGTAGAGGCCTATATGGATGATATTGTAATAAAGAGTGCTTTAAAGCACCAACATAGCCTAGACTTAGCAGAAACATTTAATAGCCTTCGGGCATGTGGGATCCGTCTTAACCCCGAAAAATGTATATTCGGAGCTAAGGCTGGAAAGTTGTTAGGGTATTTAGTTTCAAGCAGGGGAATTGAAGCTAGCCCTACTTAAATAACTGCGCTGCAGAAGATGGCTCCTCCGGAGAATTTAAAGCAAGTGCAAAAGCTGACTGGACGTCTGGCCGCACTTAGCAGGTTTTTATCAAGGTCTGCGGAGAGGAGCTTGCCAATATTCAAAGCTTTGAAAGGGTCCGAAGATTTTGCATGGACACCGGAGTGTCAGAAAAGCTTCGAAGATATTAAAGATTATCTCAGCAATCTTGCTACACTCACGGTGCCTATTGCAGACAAAACCCTACTTCTGTATCTTGCAGCTACAAGTTCAGCTGTCAGCGCAGTCCTTGTCAGAGAAGTAAGTTTCAATGGGAAGTTGGTCCAAAATCCTGTCTATTTTGTATCCGAAGCATTGTCAGGAGCGAAGACAAGATACTCCGAACTTGAGAAGTTCGTTTATGCTCTGATAATGGCTTCGAGGAAGCTAAGGCATTATTTTTTGGCTCACAATGTAATTGTACCAACTTCGTATCCCTTAGGAGATATGCTCCGAAGCAAAGATTCCACTGGAAGGATTGGAAAGTGGGCAGTCGAGCTAGCACCCTTCGGCATATCTTTCTTGGCAAGGACAGCTATCAAATCCCAAGTCCTAGCAGACTTCGTAGCAGAGTGGACTCCACCTGCGAATTTGATTCCGGAGAAATCTAATGACGGAGTTTGGACTGTTTACTCCGATGGGGCTTTCCAAGCATCCGGAGCAGGCATTGGGGCAGTGTTGATTTCACCGTCAGGGCAAAGAGCAATGTACTCCGCAAGACTCAACTTTAAGTCTACCAATAATATAGCGGAGTACGAAGGGATTTTATTGGGACTCCGGAAAGCACGTGCTCTAGGGGCTACAAGAATAATTATAAAGACAGATTCTCAAATAGTAGCAGGGCACGTAGACAAAAGTTTTCAAGTTCGGCATCCACGGCTTGCCAAGTACTTAGAAGAAATTCGCAAGATCGAAGCACACTTCAAGGGTATTTCCATTCGGAGTATACCAAGAGCTGAAAACGTGCAAGCGGACATTTTAGCGAAGGCTGCAGTCGGAGCTGTGGATGTGCCTGAAGAAGCTTTCTATGAGGAGCTCAATATACCTTCGGTGCCACAAATTGCCTCTGCGGAGATTCTTTGCATTCCTAGTGCAGATTGGAAAGATTCGATCATAGAACTCTTGCAAGGAGGAAAAAATTTGCCCGAAGAGCCCCAGTTGTCAAGATTAAAGCTCAGAGCCAGAAGTTATCAGTTAATCAACGGTATAATATACAAGGCCGGAGTATGTTCCCCTCTACTCCGATGTATATCTCAAGCCGAAGGCCAAGAAATTCTTCGAGAAATTCACGAAGGCCTTTGTGGAAGCCATTTAGCCCCTAGAGCTCTGGCAGGAAAAACACTTCCCCAGGGGCTTTATTGGCCCACAATAACAGCTGATGCGGAGAGCTTGGTTCGTACTTGTCAAGGATGCCAGTGGATGGGTCGACGGAGTCATCGCCCACCAACAGCTCTTCAAGTCATTGCTCCGGTATGGCCCATGGCCAGATGGGGTATGGATCTAATTGGTCCCTTTCCGTTAGCAAAGGGAAATCTAAAGTTCGCAGTGGTAGCTATTGAATATTTTTCTAAGTGGGTGGAAGCAGAACCCTTAACAGCTATCACTTCGAACAATGTACAGAAATTCTTCTGGAAGAACATTATTTGCCGGTTCGGAGTTCCTAGATACCTCACAGTTGATAATGGAACACAGTTCGATGCAGAACCCTTCAGGAAGTTTTGCGAAGACCTAGGCATTCAGCTTTGTTTTGCTGCAGTGAGGCATCCTCAGTCAAATGGAGCCATAGAGCGAGCCAACGGAAATATTTTATCAGGGTTAAATCGAAGAATAGTAGGATTAGCAAAGGGACTGTGGACCGAAGAGCTTCCGAAGATTCTATGGTCCATTCGGACTACGCAAACAAGGTCCACAGGTTTTACTCCGTTCAGACTACTATTCGGAGATGAAGCTATGACTCCAACGGAGCTCAAAGGGGGATCATTTCGCAGCACTGAACCAGATATTGAAGAAGAAAGACAAGCTTCGTTAGATTTGTCAGAAGAAACAAGACTTCGGGTTGTAGCTAATTTATCAAAGTATCATCAGCAAACGAAGACTTGGTATGACCCGAAGGTTAAGCTCAACGAGTTAAGGCCGGGTCATCTTGTTCTACGAAGCATTATAGCACCAGGGAAGTTAGGCAATAAATGGGAAGGTCCATATCTAATTGTCCGTTCAGGGCGCCCTGGTTCATTTAAATTAGCTAATTTAGAAGGTGAAGAGTTAGCACATACTTGGCATGCGGAGCACCTAAAGCGATACTTCGCATAAGGGCTCCTTGTAATTCGCTTGTAATCACCTCTGAATTAATAAAGCATATGACCCTGATAGTTGCCTTCCCCTCATAGACTTCCAGCTTCCGAGTGGACGCACTGGAACCGCGGGGTCGACCGAGAGGGAAGTGTCATTAAGCTGGGTTGTATTTTCAGACTTCGAACCCATAAAGTTCGAAGCCTCCGACGTGGGGGCTGACATAATCCGGAGCCCAGGCCACCGGCTTGTAGGCATCCGTAAAAGAGCCCAAAACCACATTCTACGGAGTCCAAGCCATTGGCTGGTAGACTTCCGTAAAAAGAGCCGAAGGTGGCCAAAATCTACGGAGTCCAAGCTGCAGCTTGCAGACTTCCGTAAAAAGAGCCGAAGGTGGCCAAAATCTGCGAAGTCCAAGCCATTGGCTGGTAGACTTCTGCAAAAACAGCCGAAGGTGGCTAAATTATACGGAGTCCAAGCCATTGGCTGGTAGACATCCGTAAAAAGAGTCCGAAGAGACCATTGCAAACTCCGAACCATTGGTTCATCAGAGATCGCAAAGACAAGCCGAAGGTGGCTAAAGCAAAACAGCATTTGAGCCATGAGCTTCGAATGTGTGTTAACATAGTCCAAAGTGACAAATTTTTTAAGACACTAAAGTGTCCTGAAAGTTATCTCAAGTGATTTCTTTCATAAAACAAAGGTACTAAGCTACCATTCTTCCGACTGCAAAAAGTCGAAGACATTTCATAAGATTTCAAAAGATCTTTAAATGACAGAGGGGCTCCGAACCCCCAAAAAATTGTACTCCGAAGTTTTTTTCTTTGCGCATAACCATATTTGAATGCATTTTGAAGTTGCTTATCCACAAAGAGGGGCTAGTAAATATGGAGACAATTTTAAATCGGCATTCATTATTGAAATAAATGTGTTTACAAATTACATTATGAAAAATTGGTATCTATACCAAGAAGGAATCGGAGACCTCTTCGGTCCCGAGAGCTAGGGGTGGAACAACTAGTTCCAACGTCGGAAGTCCTAAGAACTTTACGTTTAACTCTCTTCCTCCCCTTCGAAGCTCTAAAATCCTTCTGCTCTTGTTGAAGCTCGGCCCAAGTTCGAAGCCGCTCGGGACTCCTTTCCCAGCTTCTAAGATCTTCAGATCTTTTATTTCGAGCTTCACCTTCGTCTTCAGACCAATTAGTGTCTTCAGAAGACGAGGTGTTTGCGTCAACCTCTTTATCTTCCTCTTTAATATAAGACAATACGTCTTTGATTACTTCGGGCGCAATTACGCCGGAGTCATCTCGAGGAATAAGAAATCGAGGACGCTTATAACTCTTTAAAAGTTCGAAGGTGTTCCACAATGAGCGAAGTTCGTTGTTAAGCTTTAACACCTCGATATCTTCCATAAGAGGCAAAGCCTAAAAATATGACAAACAAGACTTTCATTGATAAACGTTTACAAGCATGAGCTTTACATAATCAAAAAATCCTAAGTAATTCCTAAACCTGCGGGTTCGGAGGAGGCTGACTGCTTGAAGCTTGGCTCCGAACTTGCTTCTGGCGTTGGCCTTCATCGATCCAAGCCTTGATCGCAGAACGACCTTCGGCTCTCCATGAGGTTTGAAAGGCTCGCCAGGCGGCAGTCACGCCTTCGGAAGGATTCAAAAGCCGCTCGTCGTCGAAGGTAATGGAACCCTCTGCGCTCGGAGTAATTGTTCGGCCCAAATCCTCGTAGTAACGAAGTAATCCGAGGGCAGACACCTGTCCGGAGAGTTCTCCATAACGCATGCCTGCCGTCTTCATTTGCTTCGCTGCTCCTTGGATCCTCTTTAACCGGCGCAGCAGAGTCACATTGTCATCCGAAGGTAGTGATCCGGTAGTACCGAAGTACTCCAAAACACCTAGCATCTGCTCGATGACCTCCGAAGCCACCTTCTCAGACTTAAGCTTTTCCTCAATAAGTGCATCCTTGGCCGAAGTCGTTTCTGCTAGAACTCCGGAAATTCTAGCATTCTCTGTAGTCAATGTATTCTTTTGAGTAAGGAGTTGGCCAGCCTCTTCTTGGAGCCTCACAAGTTCGGACCCCTTAGCAGCATCCTCCTTTCACAGTTTTTCAACCTCTGCTCGAAGCACAATTCTTTCTGCTTCGAGCTCTTTCTTCGCAGCCTCCAAGCTTTGCCTAGCCCTTCGCTCTGCTAATATTATATTATCCATTTGAGCTACTCGACCTTCAGAGAAGTTAAAATTTCTTTGAAGAGCTTCGTTTTCTTCCCGAAGTTGAGCAATTTCATTTTCGCCCGATAAAGCTGCAGCGCGGGCCAAGACTGCTTGCTAAGAAAAAAGAAAAACTGAAATAAGAAATTATTCATATATAATTTGCTATTTGGTTCGAAGATGCTTCGTACCTGGTAGGCTGCTCTTTCTATAGCAATGTTAAGCTCCGAACTTTTCGCCCTGCTTAAGATGGCTACCAGTTCTGTTTCCCCGACTTTGCGACTGGCTTGACCCAAAGGTTTAACCAGAGTCCGAAGTCCGGTTCTCTCCTCCAAAAAAGGAGTTAAGAGAGGAAGCATTACTGAAGCCTTCTGATCAGCTCTGCTTAACGAAGGTCCAGAGAGTTCTTCTGAGGCCCTTGGAACTTCAGTAGATGGCCCCCCCTCAGTTGATTCACTTTCATCTGTTGACTCAAACGAAGTTGATCCTTGAGTAGGGAGAGGCTCTATGTGTCTTTTACCCCTTCCAGGCCCCTATTGAGTGACCTCCGGGTGCGGCTCCGAAGTTGTCGAAGGCCTTTGAGTTGTGTCTTCGTGGCGTACTTCTTCCGAAGGAGGCTCTGCAAAAACAAAAATATTATACATTGTATAATTTTGCAGAAAATGATAAAGAATTATGCGAATTTTACCTTCGACATTCTGCGCGAGATCGAGCACTGGACTGCTCGGAGGATCGAAGGTGAAGTCATCATCTGAATCCACCGTTAAAACTTCAGCTGCCGGAGTATCTCCGTGAGCAGTCCTCTCCTCATCCACAACTGAAGTTGTAGGAATTTCAACTTCATCTTCGCCCATAGGGGCTTCGATTTGCTCTTCTTGAGTATCCGGAGCTCTTATTTCTTCAATGTTAGCTTGAGGCTCCGGCATACCTGCAGTATCTTCAATGTGAATATTTTGTTGAGCTGCATCTTCATCAATCAATCTCACTAATAATATACCTTCATCTTCTTTAGAACCGGAAATTGAGGTTCTTGAGCTTGAAGGCGCAGGGTCCGAAGGTGCGATATTTTTTGGCTTCCGAGCCACCTTCTTCACCGTAGTCTTTGCGGAGCTCGAAGCTCCGGTTTCAGCTGTCCTCTTCTTGGGTCCTTTCTCCGAAGGCACCCAGTCCATTAGAGGGGGCGGAGTTAACTCCAACATTCCCCATACTCTGTTAAACCTTTCCCAACTCCCGACCAATTTAATTCGCCATTCTTTTTCAGTCGGAGTTGGGGCACCCAAAATCTTCTCTGAAGCCCTTACAATTTGCTCTGAAGTAATAGGGGCTGAAGAAGCTAAAAAATAATTCAAGTTAGTCTTTCTTCGAAGTAAATATGTACAATGCATGTTGGTTTCGAAGTTACCTGCAGGGCTCGAAGTAAAATTGATCTTGCGAAGACCGCCTTCCGAGTCATCCTCGAAGACGATAGGCCAGTTGGCCATCAGCGGAGGAATTTGCAGTCCGAGGAATTCTTCGGCTAAGTCCCGCATGCTTAACCTTCGGCTAATTTTCTGAAGCAGGTTAAGACGAGCTTCGAGCTGGCCTTCGTCAGGCTGCACTAAGGCTTCTTTCCGGAATTGAATTTCTTTGAGGGGCCCAGCCAGAGGACTGCTCGCTCCAACTTCAGCATAGAACCACCTCAGAACCCAATCAGTGTACCATCTGGCATTGATGGCCTTGGCAGGAAACTAAAGGGCATATTCGTCTCGAAGCCTAAAGTTGATAGAGCCGAAGGATACTACTACTTTTTCACCTCCGGAGCCTACGAAGGTCTTCGGCTGGCAAGTTGCTCTATAAAGTGCAGCGAAGATTTCTGCCCTCCCCTCACAACCTTCGGCTCTCAGCGCCCATTCAAAGATAGCTAACCTTGCTACTGCATTCGGAGATAATTGAGGGAGGGTTACATGAAACAGATCCAATACCTCCGCCAGGAAGTCTACAGCAGGAAGGCCCAAGCCAGCTTCGAAAAAAGCTTCGAATACTACTACTTCTCCGGGTCTTGGTGATGGAATCGATTCTTTGCCCGGCTTCCGAATCATAACTCCATTACTAATTTTTCCCCCTGCTGTGATTGCCAAAGACTCTCTCTTGCAGGTAGAAGGCCCCAACTCAAAAGATTGATCCAAATACTTGGTCGATGGCGGGCACAGACCTTGGTCATCAGCGATTTGGGGATTTCGCCCCCCTGCCGCCATGGATGTCGCCGCCGGCATCGGAGGTGCCGCTGCCAACGCTGCCGCCGCTGCCGCTGCGGCCGCCTGTTGCCGAGCCAAGGCCGAAGGAGGTGCAGATCCCTTGGTCTTCACCATCGCGATCGCCGGATTGCTCTGAGGAAATGGAGGCTAGGGCTCAAGAACTCAAAGGGATCAAAAGTTTTTGGTTGCTAGAATGCGGTGAAAAGGTAATCGGGTAACTTCTAGGCCCTCTATTTATAGCCTAGACATCACTTTCTTACCGTTAATCCATGTCGTTTCGCATTCCTGCCGTTACTTCTTTTACGAAATTAACGCCTACTACAGTTTCCGTTGGAAACAGAAACTTAACGGCTATTTTCTCTAAGTCTAAAAGACTTTCGAACTTCTTGAGTCAGTTCTAAGATAGTTCAAAAAGTAATTATCTTAAGACTGATTTGAAGTTCATATCTTCGTGTATTTCGGAGATAAAATAAAAACCAATAACCCCTATGTTTGGTTATCTTTTCCTTCCGTATACTGCTCTCCTAACGTTACAGGTCAAACGGAGAAGCGTATTCGAGGGGCTACTGTTGGGGGAAAATATCTCATCTTCGGGGTTATTGCCGAAGCAACATAAAGGCAGTCAGCTGGTTCGAAGGTTCCCCGAAGATCATCTTCGAAGATACCCGGAATCAAGTTCGAAGTACGAAGATAGGCATTGGTTCGGAGTACGTCTTCGAACTAAAGCCCTTCAAGATCTTTTCTGCCAGCTAAGATGGAAGACTTATCTTCGTTCTCATTAGATTAGTCTTTTACCATTTTAGCCCTATTAAGGGAACCGAATAGTTTCCACTATGACGGTTGTAATAGAGGGGTAAATAGGTCTTTTCCTTAATGTTTGGGCCTATAAATACCCCCCATTTCACCCTGTAGTAGGGACCGAATACAAGTTATTCAATACCCACTTTCGAACTATTCTAAGTTATTATCCTTTCGGAGGCTTAGAACAGTTTGCTTCACAAACACTTCGTTTGTTAGTTTCTTTTCTACAGAAACCTGTTAGCGTAATCTTTTACGCCAACAAGAATATTTATAGCATATAGATGAGCCCAAAACTATATGTAGCTGTGTTCAGAACCGTTCGCAAACTTCAAATATGGAACCATTGTAACTTGGACAACAGGAGTTATGTATAACTCAGGTCCAAAAATAGATCAAAATAACCTCAAGGATTGAATCCAGACTTAAAACAGAACACAACTTAGCAGAAATCAGAAATTTTCAGAACTTTTAGACACTTTGTTGGACACAAAAATATATAGAGCAGTGCTCAAAAACTTTTTCAAATTTCAAACATGGAACCCTCGAAACTTGGACAACAAAATTTATGTAGAACTTAGGTCCAAAAATAATATCAAAACAGATCAAAAATCGCCTGAAATATTGAATCCAGACTGAAAACAAAAAACACAACAGAAATCAAAAGTTTCTAGAACTTTTAAGATACTTTGTTGGACATAAAACTATATGAATCAGTGGTCAAAAAAGTCGTGAAGAACTCAGGTCAAAAAACAGCATCAAAACAGTTCAAAAATCAGCTCCAAAAGTGAATCACAAAGACATGAACAGTACCTATGTTGGAGATTCCTCCTTCATAATCAAGAAGTGATGATGAACAGTAATCACGAAAATAAGAAAAACAAAAAGGCTAGAAAAAAATAGAAATTGTTATTGGTAGCCCCAAAAATGTTCATCTAAAATAGTCACTTAAACCCTTGGTCTTTTGAGTCATTTATATAGGCAAGCCCATGAAAGAAAACTCCAAAATGCCATTAGGGTAAAAGTTTTAGGTATTTACCTAATTGCCATAATGAATTTTCAGAATTATAAATTCTGAAAAATCCATTAATGCAAACTCCTA
Organism: Zizania palustris; assembly: GCA_019279435.1. Classification (NCBI taxonomy): domain Eukaryota; kingdom Viridiplantae; phylum Streptophyta; class Magnoliopsida; order Poales; family Poaceae; genus Zizania; species Zizania palustris. Next base: position 21,483,997 of record JAAALK010000079.1, read on the forward strand.
ATTTATTACATCATTGACCCTATTCTTTTAATATTTTTTTAGAATTAAGAATTCCAAAAAATACTAAAAGATTACACTTAATCTAGATGACAAAACAAAAAAATAAACTCCTAATTACTAGAATTAAAAACATTTTATGATGCGACGGTTTTCTGCAAAAACTGACAAAGCCTCCTCATTCGCCGACATGTGACGACAATCCGCTAACTCGGCCGCCAGCAAGTCTCTCCCGCTCTCGATCCCCTAGAGCTGCATGATCACTTGCACTGGCCTCCCATTCGCTGACTTGACCGTCACTCTGTCTTGACCATTTTTCCGACCATGTCTTGCTCTATCTCCTCGTGCACTCCTGAGATCATCTCCAACTTCACCTAGCATCCTTGATCCTCTAGCATCGAGCTCCGCGCATGACCCTTGATCACCCGCCGTTGACAGTTGGTTAGCATCTCCACCCTACACACATGAGACAAGCCAAAACATGAAACATGACGTACACCGATCCTCTCGGCATCCACTCTCCATATCCACACATCGATCCCATTGATGCAATCAAACCACAACTCACTCACTCATCACTCTAGATCACTCAACCTTATCAATCACTCATCATACAAACAAAAACCACAGTGCGACCTCACTTGGTTTCACAATGACCATGCCACTATGACTAAGGAGTTAGTCATGATTTGAATCTGATACTTGATCAAGTGAAAATGTCAAGTTAACCAACAATGGTGGCACGTATCTCGCCTTGAGCTTGACTGATGGTGCGTGGTAAAGGGAGTAGTGCATGCGTATATCAAGGTTCATGAAAATTTGATTTTGTACGCTTTCGGAGGTAAATATGTGCTGCTAGGTACCGCTATTATTCAGTGAGTCGGAAACAGTTTTCGGTGAACAACCGATACTGTATGAACCTATCGGGTCCCACACTTAAGGGGATGGGTTAAAACATGCGAAGAATTGGTTGTTGTTAAAGTGAGAGATTGAAGGTTATGCCCAAGAAAATTCAATGGATCGGAAGTTCCGATAGTGAGTATCAGAAGTTCTGGTCAATTTCTGGTCTTGATACAGAGAGCAATTGTTGCTTCAGAAGTTCCGATATGGTATCGGAAGTTCCGACGAGCCAGAAGTTCCGATTCAGAATCGGGGAATTTTTGTACTGATCAGAAGTTCCGATATGGTATCGGATGTTCCAAGGTGGGCGAAAATAGATTGGATCTATTGCGTGTCGTGCTGAATTTGGAGACCTAAAAAATACCTTGTCGGAAGTTCCGATCTAGGATCGGAAGTTCCGATGTGGTGTATCAGATTGGATTTGTTACAAATACGGATTAGTTGTAACTAATTTGTGGGTTCTAATATGTGCACGCCCCAGGGGGCTTCCAGCCCTATATAAGGAGAGGAGGAGGAGGTCTTCGGACAAGGAATAAGCCTAGATTAGACCTAGCCACCCAAGAGTCCTCTCCTCCCTTTCTTGATCTCAATTGTTGAGATCGAGGATTTCCCATCTCTCACGTGCAGTGCTAGCACGCTGTCGTGGGAGGAACTCCATCCTTGTATGTGTGGACTCCATAGAGGCATTTCTCCATAAGCGACGCTCGTGGTCGTCACCATGAGGAAGACGACTTCTTCATCGATTGGATCGGTGAGGAACGACTGGAACAAAGCGAGGATAGGCTTGACGTGCTTCATCAACCTCTTCTTCCGCTGCACCTAGCGCATCAAGTGCTAGAAGGTAACGATGTATGATCTCACACGCGCATGAGCCTAGGGCCATAGGGCGGAAATCTTTAATTTGCCGGCTAGCACAGCCCCTCTATTCCCCAACACTAAGGATATGTTCCTTCTTTACGGTGACAATGAGGAGCTCATTCTAAGCAGTTACACTAATGCTATCTTTTAAACCGATAAAGATGATTCTCGATCGCAATTTGGTTTCATGTTCTGCCTCAATGGAGTCGTAGTATGTTGTCTATATTGCTACGTTAGAAGCTAAAAAGGTGGTTGTTTGGTAAGAAAGCTTGTTTCTGAATTGGATGTTGTCCCTAGTACGTCTAGTCCAATGGACATCTATTGTGATAATAGTGGTGCTATTGCGCAAGCCAAGGAGCCTAGGTTACACTAGAAGTCCAAACATATACTTCAGCGATATCACCTGATCCATGAGATCGTAGAGAGAGGTGATGTGAAGATTTTCAAGGTGCGCATAGATTTGAACATAGCAGATCTATTGACAAACCTCTTCCATAGCCCAAGAATGAGGCACACCTGAGCACCATGGGTATTAGATACTTGCGTGAGTGAGTCATGTGTATGTGGAATATGTTAGTACTGTATATGCTTATGTATGTGGATAACTGTTATCTTGTTCCATGAATAAATGTCGTTTACATTGATTGATGAGTTTTTGACTTATTTATGAGACTATTTATTTTTGTAATGATGTTGTTCAAAAGGTATCTGTTGATAGCAAAAAATGGTATTAATGGTAAAAATTATCAAGATATCAGTTGTTCGTAATTTGCGCTGAAAATATACAATTTCTGGTATAGGTCGAAGCCCTGAAGTGCCAAAGGGCCATCAACATGGGGCCTCGGTGGCCTTTCAGTAGCCTACTATGTAGGTTGGCTTTAGCCCGAACATCCCCTTCAGAGGCCTGCTCCGCAAGTAGGCTTCGGTCTGAAGGTTTAGTTGTGGCACGGCCAGCGAAGGCCCACTCCGGCCAGTGGAGTCCGAATCAAATTAGCATAGTTCGTCTGATTGGTGATCTCTTATCCAATCTTACATGTTTTATCCGAACTCTCATTAGATTAGAATTAGAGATAAGAAGACTAGCCCCTATAAATATAGGGGTGAGGTTGATTCAAAAGCCCCCCTACACAGATCAATACTTCAAAACCCTAGTTTTGAATCATACCTTTACTTTTCATCTACTTTCTGCATTAGTTCAGTTCGCCATCATGGGTTTGCATTGAAAGCCCTCGGTCGGCCACACCGTAATCGTGGTAAGCCTTGTTAATTTGCTTGTGAATCATCCGTTAATCTATGTAACAGATTGCTATCACCTTTTGGCTTGCTTGTGAACCATCCGTTAATCTACGTAACATATTGTTACCCTTCATTCTATCAGTTTCCTATGGATACACTTGGTAATTCGGTCTCCAAGCCGAATTGGCACTTGATCATTGTTGGGGGAGATAATCCCGATGGTGGCAAGGGAACGAGAAGGCCCGTACGGCTTCGAAGGAAGACCATCACTGGGAGACCCTAAGCCCTATGCCGGAGGTACCGGGACCTCCGAGCAAGGGAGCCGTAGGCCTCCAGAGGTTCCACGGTGAGCCGGAGGGGTCTTCGGAGGAGGAGTGACCAGGCAGGAGCCGGAGGCCACCCTTCGGACCGAGGATGCCGGAGGCCACCCTTCGCGTCAAGCCGAGGATCTGGAGGGAGGCCAGACGATAAGAAGACCAGTCAAGTCCATAGGGGGACAGGATCGTGATCGTTTGCACCGTGTCGGGCGGACTTTGCAGCGCCCGACACGGCCGACACGCCACCAGATCACACCTTCTTGTCTATACTATGTAACGCATGTCTGTACTATGAAGTGTTTGTTTTGTCTGTACTGCTGACCGATGTCAGACCGAGCGGTAGTCGGAGGTTGTGGGGACCGACCCCTCAGAGCGGGACACCCTATAAATACCCCCTAACTGTAGTTGTAACACACACGATCCAAGAATACAGAGCACACTACATTCCATTACTCTCAAAACTTGTTGGTTCGATCCGTCGTCCCAACAGTTGGCGCCGACCGTGGGGATCCTAGTTCGAGAAGCTAGTGTCCTCTGCATCCAGTCACCAAAGCATGTCGAGTCGGAAGGGCGCGAGCACGGTTCCTCTGCGTCGGTCAGCCCGCACCGCCGGAGTCGAGCCCACCCTAGTCGCCATTCCTAACCCAGGACCCGAAGGGGACGCCCGAGGTTCGGGGCCCTGTGGGCGTGCCTGAGCCAGCTTCCGTCAATCTCGCGGGGCTCCGGGAGGTGCCGCCGGAGGTGCATCCTCCGAGCGGGCCCCCGGTAGTGGCCCTCCGAACCGATTACGTCCGTTCGCAAGACCATGAGACCGCCTCAGGAGGAAGCGGGAGTCAAGCCGATGCTCTGGCCGCCGAGAACGCTCGGCTGAAGGCGGAACTAGCCTAGTGGCGCTAGGAGGCGTCGCTCCGCCCTCCTGAGCCCCCCCGCGCTACGAGGGCTGCGGCCGTTGCCTTGAGCGACGATGAAGATCAAGCAGAGGAAGAAAACGCGTCATATAACGAGGAGTCCCCCCTGCACCCAGACCTTCAGAGGGTGCGCTTCGGCTCGAAGTTCCTCGCCGCCAAGCTTCCCAAGTACTCCGGGGATTCTGACCCCGAAGAGTTCTCCCGCTCGTACGCTCTTGCGATAGAAGCGTCCGGGGGGAGCCGAGACACCATGGCTAAGTGCTTCCCTCTGGCGCTTGAAGGGATCGCTCTCCGGTGGTTCTGGTCACTCCGGCCTGGGACCATCCGTTCGTGGGACCAGTTGAGAAAGAAATCCGTCAACAACTTTCAGGGAACCTTCGTGGCCCCTATGTCCACCAGGAGTCTCTTCCAAGTGAAGCAGCAACCCAGAGAGAATTTGCGGCAATACTCCCAGCGCTTCACGCACACTAAGGCCTAGATCAAGGGGCTCTCGGTTTCCTCCGTCATCGATGCTGCCCGGGAAGGTGTCACCCACCTGGGCCTCCTCGACAAGCTCCATCGGAAGCCCATCTCCTCGGTGGCACAGCTCATGATGTACTTCGAAGAGTACACCCGGTCCGAAGAAGGCCAGATGCGCCGACAGGCGATGATAGTCCCTGTCCGGGCCACGGGCACCAAGGCAAATGAAGTCTCGCAGGACCTCGACCGGGGAACCCGCCCCGCCCCTGACTTCCGCCGCCAAGATTCTGGCCGGCAGGACTCCATCCACCGGGACTCCCGGCGGGGCCGGAAGCATCTTCAGGGGGAGGTCCTCAGCATCACCCCTCGAGTCCCCGCTAAGTACCAGCACACGTCCGGCGGGTGCCGCTTCCCCTCGTCCAAGGCTCGACGTGCCCTAAATCGGGTTCCGAGCTCTGGCTCGACGCGCCCTAAATCGGGTTCCGAGCTCCGGCTCGACGCACCCTCCAACCGGCTTCCGAGCTCTGGCTTGATGCGCCCTAAACTGGGTTCCGAGCTCTGGCTCGACGCACCCTCAAACCAGATTCCGAGCTTCGGCTCGACGCGCCCTAAATCGGGTTCCGAGCTCCGGCTCGACGCACCCTCAAACCGGCTTCCGAGCTCCGGCTCGACGCGCCCTAAATCTGGTTCCGAGCTCCGGCTCGACTCACCCTCAAACTGGCTTCCGAGCTCTGGCTCGACGCGCCCTAAATCGGGTTCCGAGCTCCGGCTCGACGCACCGTCAAACTGGCTTCCGAGCTCCGGCTCGACGCGCCCTAAATCGGGTTCCGAGCTCCAGCTCGACGCACCCTCGATTCGAGTTCCGAGCTCTGACTCGAAGCACCCTCCACCATTTAGTACAACTTACATATCCCGCCTTCCTCATAGCTGGTTCGTGCCCAGTCGGCAAGCCGTCTACCCGCAACGGAGGGGGGGGGAAAGGAGCAGGGAGGAAGGCTTCGATCATATACATCGTCAATACAACATGCAGCATACAATGTTTGTTGCGAATCAAAAGCAAGAGAGAGAGATTAAGAGAAGTCTTTGTCCAAGCCAAGCAGGAACCAGAGGCCCTTTCGGTCTGACGAACCGCCCGGGCTAGAGCCCGCCCTAGGCCGAGGCTCCGGTGCTGCTCGTGTAGACTTCTCCTTCCTCTTCTGCCTTTTCTCCTCTTTCTTTGGGCGCGGAAGATCCTCTGGTCTTCTTGCAGTTGAGCCTAGCTGCACAGATTTTCTCCCTCGGAAGGTGCTCCGCCCGGACCAGCTTCCGTGTCGGACCAGTCCACCGGTTCAGGAGACGAAGACGGGGCTCGGGGCTCTCTCTCTTCTTCCTTAACAAGGCTCAAAACCCCTTGGAAAACGTCAAGGTCCGCATGCCCGTCGCTACCCCGAGGAAGGGCGAAGCACGCGGGCCGATTCATCCTTAGGGCTTCAAGAATAGCCCATCGGTGCCGAAGAGCATCATCAAGCTCGAGTACCTCAATGTCGCAATCACAAGCATAGACACCCTGAGTAATTCCCAAAATACTCTTTATTAATGCATGGATAAGTTTCTAAACTATTACAGGGTATGCAGCATGAAGATACTAGGGGAATTACACCTTCGGGTCTGGTTGGCGTGCCGAGGTCGAAGGCCTCGAAGGGGCCGAAGGGTCGCCGGCACGAAGCTCCTCCTTCAACCAAGCTCTAATCGCTTCAGGGCCCTCGGTTTGCCAAGTTGCCTTGAGCGCTTGCCAAGATTGGATCACCGCCAAACTCGGCGACCAGAGGTGGTCCCCTCCAAAGGTGACGGGATGCGAGCTCGAAGATGAAGGAAGAGGGAGGCCGGATGACTCGAGGTGCTGGAGGATCCCGAAGGCGACTAACCGGGCTCATACCTCACCGTACTTCAACACGATGAGGCTTATTTGCCAGACGGCGGCCTGGATAAACTTTATCCGGCGGACAAGGGGCTCACGAGCGACGTCGAAATCAGCGCACCCGGTGCCGTAGCGCGCCAGCGTCATCCAGAGTTACACTGCGGTGTCGGCAGCCGTTTTCTCCCCCTGGGCGAGCACCTCGGTCATCTCCTCGTTTCGAGTAAGGAGGTCCGCCTCGGTCCGCTCCAGCTGGAGCACTCGGGCTTTGAGGACTTCAGCGTTAGCTTCCATTTCTCGGAGCTTGTCCATCTCTGAGACCTGAGCCCAAAGTGTGGAGACCTCTCCTTCTAGTCGCTCCGCCTCCTCCGCTCGGGACCAGAGCCTCTCCACCTCGGTGGCTCGGGCCTGAAGGGCATCGACCTCCGCTTCGAGCTCATCCGCTTGGGCAGCCCGAGCTCAGAGTCCTTCTAGCTCTGCGACTCGAGCCTTGAGGGAGCCAACCTCCGCCACCCGGGCCTCGAGTGCCTCGGTTCTAGTAGCCCAGAGCCGAAGGTTTTCGATCTCCGCCGCCTGCTCGCGGGCCAGACTCTCGGCGGCGTCTGCTCGGGCGGAGAGCCCCAAAGCATCGGTCTCGTGGTGGTGGCGCTCGGAGAGCAGGGAGAGCAGTGAGCCCTGCGCCAACGCGACTACCTGCACACGAAGCGGTGAATCAGAAAAAAGGAGAGCTAGGGGATCACCGAGAGGTACTCCGAGAAAATACCTGGCTTGCGACATTCTCAATGGCCCGACCGAGCTCAAGACTATCCGTCAGCCCGAGCTCGTCAATCACTGGAGGCTCGCACAAACGTAAGTAGTAGTCATGGACCGGGGCCACCTTGGACACGAAGTCCTCGCCCTCTGCCAAGTAGGGGCACAGGAGGGGCACGCTAGAGCGCGCGCCCCGCGGGCTGGAGGGCGGTCGAGGCCGGGTTCCGTTGCCTTGGTCAGCCTTCGGAGAAGCCTTCTCGGCGGCTCCGGACTCTGCCTCGTCTCGTGGTCCCGAGGCCCCCATCGCATTAGAGGGGACTCCGGACCTCGCGTCTGCGTCATCCTCGGAGGGGTTCATGACTGGATCGATGGCTCGGATGGACGTACCTACTTGAAGTAAATAAGGGCTAAGAACGAGAAGCCCCGGCGCCTTGAGAAGAGATTGGACAAGTTTGTGTACCTTCATCCGTGGCCTCGACGAAGTCCCCCGAAGGCTGGACGTACCCCGAAGTACTCGGCTGATAGAACAAGTTGTCTATCGAATTCACCGGGGAACCCGCCGCCACCTCGGCGAGTTCGGCTTCCATATTGGCGCTTCCCTCGACGGTGCCGAGCGGGTCGGACAGCCCCCCTCGGTCCAGACTGTCGGTCTCCCTGCTCCCCCGAGAGCTGGCGGAGACCCCCTCTGAAGCTGGGTCGCGCGGAGGAGCGGCCTTGGGGGGCGGCTCCATTTCGGTGGCTGGTGCCTCCTGCCCAGTCCTCGGGGCAGGCGTCGAAGGGTTCGGGGGAGCAAGAGCGTCTCTGGCTCTTTCGGTGCTCGGCCTTTCCGGCTGGTTCGGGCCCGGAACCGTCGAAGGGTCCTCTGACTCTGACCCAGCCCCCTCGCTGGAACACCCCCATTCAGAGTGGGACGCGGAGGAGTGAGTCGGAGAGAGCCTCCTCGGGCCTTTCACCACCTTCTTCTTCTTCGAGGGGCGCCGAGGGGAGAGCCCGCCGTCGGGGTCGGCCACTTTCCTCTTCGAAATGGCTCGGAGGACCTCCCCCTCCAGAAGAGGTGGGGGTGAGAGCTCGAGTACATCCCATACCCAGTTGGATCGCTCCCAAGACCCCACCAGCTCCAGCCGCCTAGTGTATTCGGCCGGAGTAGGGGCTCCAAGGATCCTCTCCGCCATGCGGGCCACCTCCTCAGGCATCCTGGCGACGAGTGACCCTGCATTCGAGGGTCAGGGCCAGGCACCCTTCGAACACAGCAGAAGGAAGCGAAGCCAAAAAGTACGGATGCTTACCAAGCTGACGGGAGAGCTCCGTCGAGGTCGACTCGTCCTGGCTACTCCGAAGTGACGCCGGCCACTCCTCCTTCAGAGACTAGATTTCGATGGCCACGAACTCCTCCGTCAGGTCCTGCATGCTCATCTGGTGGGCGATGATTTGAAGGAGCTGGATCCTCACGGAGACCGAGCCGGTGCTGGCCTCGACGCGCGCCTCCCTCCGGAACCAGATATGGCGCGGAGGCCCGCCGAGCCCAGAGTTGAGCCCCACGTGGACGTAGAACCAGCGGTTCACCCACTTGGAGTACCACCTCTCGTTGATGGCTTTCGCCGGGAAGGAGTCCGCATACCTCCTCCGGAGCTGGAAGTTGATGCTCCCGAAGGCCAATATCTGACCGCCTTTCTTCTTCGGTTGGCAGAGGGCTTCATGCATTTGCGCGAAGACCTCAGCTCTCCCTTCGCAGCCTTCGGCGCACATGGCCCATTCGAAGATGGCAAGGCGGGCCACGGCGTTCAGAGACAGCTACGGGAGCTCCACGTGAAAGGCGTCCAGCACCCCAGCAAGGAGCTCCGAAGCGGGGAACCCAAGCCCCGCATCGAAGAAGGCCTCAAAGACGACGACCTCCCCCTCTCGTGGCAGTGGGACCGATTCCCAGCCTGGCTTCCTCGCTAGTGACTCGGGGCTAAGGCGGCCCCTAGTCGCTTGCTCGATGGACACGTCGGTGCACGCCGATGGCCCAAGCTCTAGGGTCTGCTCTCGAAACCGCTCCGAAGCGGGACGGAGCTCCCGCGGGTCACGTGCCTCACCCGGGCCAGAGGCGGTCGCCGCCGCTGCCGCTGCCACCGCCATCTGGCGCTGCAAGAAGCGGGGATCTACCACCGCGATGGGAGCTCTCTTCTCTACCATGGCGAGAGGAAGCATGAAAGAAGCAAGAGCTCAAAGAACAAGCGTTGCTGTCAAGAATGAAGCAAGGAAGCTAGAAAAGTGGGCAGGGGAGGGACCTAGCCGGCGCGGCAGGGGCTATTTAAGCGCGGAGCTCGCCACTGGTCCACCTTCTGCCCGCTCGGTGCGCGCGCGTAACGGTCGCGTGGCATTCGCATTTAAGATCCAACCGGCGCCTCGGGTGCGCCAGTCCCTGGCGGTACGCCTCCCCGATGTCGCCTGCATGCACGCCGCATTAACTGCGTCGAGTGACGCTCTAGCTCGCCTCCTCGGGCGCTCGAACCTGGTGGTCAAAGGCATGTGGGCGCCTGCATTACCGGTCAAACTTCTTTCTTCGAAGGTGGGAGAAGCGATTAACTCGCCGAGGGTGCTCCGGAATAAGCTCCCGGTCTCCGGATTCCTGGACGCCCCGTTGGTTCCGAAACATCTCCGAAACGATCGACCGGGGCCGCCCCGCAGCGGAATTCGGCATCTACATGTAAGTCGTTTCCTTATAAAGGTTATCGAGATTATCATGTGCGCTTCCACCCTCTCTTACGCAGGGCTTGCGAAGAGGGAAGAAGCGAGGGGCTACTGTTGGGGGAGATAATCCCGATGGTGGCAAGGGAACGAGAAGGCTCGTACGGCTACGAAGGAAGACCATCACTGGGAGACCCTAAGCCCTATGCCGGATGTACCTGGACCTCCAAGCAAGGGAGCCGGAGGCCTCCGGAGGTTCCAGGGCGACCCGGAGGGGTCTTCGGAGGAGGAGTGACCAGGCAGGAGCCGGAGGCCACCCTTCGGACCGAGGATGCCGGAGGCCACCCTTTGCGTCAAGCCGAGGATCTGGAGGGAGGCCGAACGATAAGAAGACCAGTCAAGTCCGTAGGGGGACAGGATCGTGATCGTCTGCGCCGTGTCGGGCGAACTTTGCAGCGCCCGACACGGCCGACACGCCGCCAGATCACACCTTCTTGTCTGTACTATGTAACGCTTGTCTGTACTATGAAGTGTCTGTTTTGTCTGTACTACTGACCGATGTCAGACCGAGCAGCAGTCGGAGGTTGCGGGGACCGACCCCTGAGAGTGGGCCACCCTATAAATACCCCCTAACTTTAGTTGTAACACACACGATCCAAGAATACAGAGCACACTGCATTCCATTACTCTCAAAACCTGCTGGTTCGATCCGTCGTCCCAACAATCATTGTGTTCTGTAGGATTCACGTTTGGAGCCCCCCTCGCTAAGGATTTTCGGAGCTAGGAGGCTAGTTTCGGAGGCTGTTGGAGCATCCTTCGGCAGGATTTCGCTTTGTCTGTCTGTGCCAGATCTATTACGCTGTTGTTGGTCTGGTCAAGTCCCACGCGCTGGAGCCACTTCGCATCAGACTTCATTGCACCAGAATGCCACGCAGTGGATCTCATCACGCCATAGGCTTCGCACTGAACCCTATCGATCGGAGGCGATTTCACATTGCGATCTGTTTGGAGCCTGTCTTCCGTCAGATCAATTTGAATGCTAAAGGTCACCTTCGGCGCATGCTTCACACCAGACATCAAACGCCCCTTCGGTGATCCTCTACACACTACATATTGAACCAATCAGGCATCATTCGTCCGATTGGGTTATTTTATCTATATATTTCGGCTAATTGGATTATTTTTGTGCAATCAGATTACTTGGCAACTCCAACCCCCTTAACACTATTAAGGGTAGTCAGAACACGACATCAGCATTGTGTTACGCTTTGTTGGGGGAAAATATTCCATCTTCAGGGTTATTGCAGTGACGAGATAAAGACTGGTAATTAAGACGAAGCCTTCCAACATATAATTTCGGAGATGCATCAAGTCAAGTTCGAAGTATGATGACAGGCTTTAGTTCGGAGTATATCTTCGAACTTGGAGTCTTCCGAGAACTTCTTTGACAGCTAAGATGGAAGACTTATCTTTTTTCTTATTAGATTAGTCTTTTACCATTTTAGTCATATTAAGGGTACCGAATAGTTTCCACTATGTCGGTTGTAATAAAGGGGTAAAAAGGTCTTTTCCTTAATGTTTGGGCCTATAAATACACCCCATTTAACCCTGTAATACGGACCGAATACAAGTTAGTCAATATACACATTCAAACTATTCTAAGTTATTATCCTTTCGGAGGCTTGGAATAGTTTCCTTCGCAAACACTTCGTTTGTTAGTTTCTAATCTTCAGAAACCTGTTAGCGTAATCTTTTACGCCAACAGTTGGCGCCGTCCATGGGGAACCTAGTCCAAGAAACTTTGTTCTCTACCAACTTCTTACACCATGCCTCCTAACCGGAGTGCAGCCGGTAATCCTGTTCGGAGGTCCCCTTGGACCTCCGGAGTAAGATCTTCAGATACAGTTGAGGTCGGAGGACCTTCGACGTTTCCTCCACCCCAAACCCCGGAAGGGATTCCCCTTCCTCGAGCATACGGAGTTCCTCCGCCAACTCCATCCATACTTCGGCCACCCGGAGTCCCTCTTCCACCTCAGGTTCCACTTCGAACTGATCCATACAGTTCTCAAGGCCCGGAAGATCCTTTCGGAGGAGATGAAGACAATCTTGGTGATGTGGCCGCCCAAATGGCCAGTCTCCAAGCCGAAGTTGCAAGGTGGCGGCAAGAAGCCGCGAATAGGCTTCGCTCTCAACCCATCCCAACCATTCCTGAAGTGCCTGAAGACGACGAGGTTATTTATCCTAAAGCCCCAGAGAATGCCTCCTTCGATACTGAGTCTCCACTGCATCCCGAGTTGCAGAAAGTACGCTTCGACCCCAAGTTCAAAACTTCGAAGCTTTGCAAGTATGTCGGAGATGAAGATCCTAGAGAATTTGTCCGTTCTTATGCCCTAGCAATTGAAGCTAGTGGAGGAGTGCGAGACACCATGGCAAAATGCTTTCCCCCAGCTCTTCAAGGAGTGGCATTGCGGTGGTTCTGGTCCTTAAAGCCAGGATCAATTAATTCATGGGGGCAGCTGAAGAAGAAGTTCGTAAGCAATTTCCAAGGCACCTTCGTGCCCCCAATGTCAACAGGAAGACTTTTCCAGGTGAAGCAGCTCCCTGGAGAGACATTGAGACAATACTTCAAGCGCTTCGCTCATACGAAGTCGCAGATCCGAGGGTTGACTACGTCTTCATCCAGGCCTCCTTGATAAACTTCACCGGAAAAGCATATCTTCTGTTTCTCAGTTGATGTCATATTTCGAAGAGTATGTGAGGTCAGAAGAAGGATGGCTTCGGAGAATCGCTGCAACCCCGTTGATATTGCAAGAAGTGAAATTGGAAGTGAAAACTTCAGCACGGCAGCAAGAGCCTAGCTTCGAGGTTCAACATGACAGGCGTAGGGGGCAAAACATCCTCGTTCGGAAGTTCTGAACATTGCACCCCCACAGAAGTTTTCCCAAAGAGCTCCGCAACCATCAGGAACCAAGACCAGCGGCTGGAGGCCGCCAGGGAAACCGGCTGGCAAAGGCCAGACCCTTTTCTGCTGTATTCATGGTAAAAACCGAAGCCATGCAACTGATACTTGCAAGGCTATACTTGCTCTGAGAGGAGAGTATCTGGAAAGAACTTCGGGTCAAGGCATTACTGACCAAGTTCCAGCTGAAGTGCGTCCAAAGCCCGTCCAGGCTATGGCGCGGATAGAAAACTTCGATTCGGCAAGACGCCCTCCGGTGGTCAATATTATGCCACCTCCGAAGTAAGTAGAGGGGCAAGACTGAGGAAAAAGAGTAGTCCTCCCCATCTCCGGAGGAGGTACTCTAGGAAGTATGTCAAAGAGGCAGAGAAGAGAGTATGTCAGAGAGGTGGGCCATATTGGAACATCTTCATCTGCAGCTGCTATGCTCGAATGGTCTCATGTGCCAATATCTTTCTCCGCTGATGATGTAGTTGGTGTTAAATTCCCACATGCAAACCCACTTGTCATCACTACTAACATAGCAGGAACCAAGGTTCGAAGAGTGCTAGTTGATGGAGGGAGTTCGGTGGATATTATTTTTGTCCAAGCCTTTGACCAACTCTGTATTTCCAGAAAGCATCTTCTCCCAGCAGCCCGTCCTTTGCAAGGGTTTGCAGGACCCCCTCTTGATGCGCTCAGCCAAATTGGCCTCGAAGTTACTTTCGGAGAGGGGCTAATGACCAGGATAGAGGAAGTGATCTTTGACGTTGTAGATGCTCCATATGCATATAATGTCATCTTTGGAAGAGGCATGTTAAATCAATTCGGAGTTGTGGCGCATCATAATTACTTGTGTATGAAGATGCCCACACAAGCAGGAGTACTCACTGTCTTCGGAGATCAAGCCACTGCAAGAAGGGCAGAGTACGGTCATGACCCTTTCTTGACCCAAGGCAAGTAAATAGTGTGCAAGATGATCCGGAGAATTTTTCTGCTCCTAGCGAATCCTCGAAAAGATCCTTCCCAAGACCAAGTCCTGAAGGAGAGATTGCAACGAAGATTATTGTCAAAGATGGCAAGGATCATTCATTTCAATTTGGTAAAGACTTGCCTCCAGAAGTTGCTGCCTCTTTAGAAAAAGTAGTGGAGGAAAATTTGGATGTCTTTGCTTGGTCTGATGAAGACATCACCGGAGTCAGTCGGAACATTATTGAACACAGTTTACTTGTAAACCCGAAGGCTCGACCTGTTAGGCAAGGACTCCTGAAGATGTCTGCGGAGAGAGCTGTCCTTGCTAAAGACGAAGTTGAAAAGTTATTGAAGGCTGGGATTATCAGAGAAGTGGCTCATACGGAGTGGTTAGCCCACCCAGTCTTCGTTAAGAAGAAATCTTCAGGGAAGTGGCGCATGTGTATTGATTTTACATCTCTGAATAAAGCATTCCCCCGCGACCCCTACCCCATGCCCCGAATTGATCAGTTGGTCGACTCCACTGCTGGTTCGGAGTTATTAAGCTTCCTTGACGCGTATTCCGGCTACCATCAAATTTGGTTGAAGCGCGAAGATGAAATCAAGACAAGCTTCGTAACTCCTTCAGGAGTCTTTTGTTATGTAAGAATGCCCTTTGGCTTAAGAAATGTCGGGGCTACATTTTCGAGGTTAATTGCTAAGGCTCTAGGTCATCACCTAGGTCATAATGTAGAGGCCTACATGGATGATATTGTAATCAAGAGTGCTTTAAGCACCAACATAGCCTAGACTTAGCAGAAACTTCTAATAGCCTTCGGGCATGTGGGATCCGTCTCAACCCCGAAAAATGTATCTTCGGGGCACAGGCTGGAAAATTGTTAGGGTACCTAGTTTCAAGTAGATGGATCGAAGCTAGCCCCACTCAAATAACTGCGTTATAAAAGATGGCTCCCCAGAGAATTTGAAGCAAGTTCAAAAGCTGACAGGTCGTCTAGCAGCACTTAGCAGATTTCTGGCAAGGTATGCGGAGAGAAGTTTACCTATTTTCAAAGCATTGAAAGGGTCTGAAGATTTTGCATGGACACCGGAGTTTCAAAAGAGCTTCGAATATATTAAAAATTATCTCAGTAATCTTGCTACACTCACGGTGCCTGTTGCGGACGAAACCCTACTCCTCTACCTAGCAGCTATTGGCTCTGCTGTCAGTGCAGTTCTTGTTAGAGAGATTGATGTCAACGGAAAGTTGGTACAAAACCAGTTTACTTTGTGTCCGAAGCATTGTCCGGAGCAAAAACAAGATATTCCGAGCTTGAGAAATTCATTTATGCTCTGATAATGGCTTCGAGGAAGCTAAGGCATTATTTTTTGGCACATAATGTTGTGGTACCAACTTCGTATCCTCTGGGAGATATGCTCCTAAGTAAGGATTCCACTGGAAGAATTGGGAAGTGGGCTGTTGAATTAGCACCCTTCGGCATATCTTTCCTAGCAAGAACAGCAATTAAGTCGCAAGTATTGGCTGACTTCGTAGCAGAGTGGACTCCCCCTGCAACATGGGCTCTAGAGAAGCCAAGCGAAGAAATTTGGACTATTTACTCTGATGGAGCTTTTCAAGCATCTGGAGCAGGTGTCGGAGCTGTGATAATTTCGCCTTCAGGGCAAAAGGCTTTGTACTCCGCAAGTATCAACTTTAAGTCTACCAATAATACAACAGAGTATGAAGGAATTCTGTTGGGACATCACAAGGCACGTGCTTTAGGGGCTACAAGAGTTGTTATTAAAACAGATTCTCAGATTGTAGCAGGGCACGTGGACAAGAGTTTCCAAGTCCGACATCCGCAACTTGCAAAGTACTTAGAAGAAATCCGAAAGATAGAAGAAGCATTTAAAGGGATTTCTATTCGAAGTATACCTAGAGCAGAAAATATGCAAGCGGACATCTTAGTGAAAGCTGTAGCCGGAGCTATAGATATACCCGAAGAAGCTTTTTATGAAGAACTTAATACACCTTCGGTACCACAAATTCCTGCTGCAGAAGTCCTTTGCATTCCAAGTACAGATTGGCGAGGCTCAATCATGAAAGTATTGCAAGGAGAAGAAGATATGTCCGAAGAGCCACAACTTTCAAGGTTAAAGCTTAGAACTCAGAATTATCAAATAATCAACGGTATTTTATACAAGGCTGGAGTATGTTCCCCTCTAGTTCGATGTATATCTCAAGCCAAAGGTCAAGAAATTCTTCGAGAAATCCATGAAGGACTTTGCGGTAGCCATTTGGCCCCACGAGCTTTGGCAGGAAAAACACTTCGCTAGGGGCTTTATTGGCCTACAATAACAGCTGATGCGGAGAGCTTAGTCCGCACTTGTCAAGGATGTCAGTGGATGGGACGAAGGAATCATCGCCCACCAACAGCCCTTCAAGTTATAGGTCTGGTATGGCCCATGGCCAGATGGGGTATGGATCTTATTGGTCCCTTCCCAACAGCAAAAGGAAATCTAAAGTTCGCATTGGTAGCTATTGAATATTTTTCTAAGTGGGTAGAAGCAGAGCCCTTAACAGCTATCACTTCGAACAATGTACAAAAATTCTTTTGGAAGAGTATCATTTGCCAGTTCGGTGTGCCTAGACAACTCACAGTTGATAATGGAACACAGTTCGATGCAGAACCTTTCAGGAAGTTTTGCGAAGAGCTAGGCATCCAATAATGTTTTGTTGTAGTGAGACATCCTCAGTCTAATGGAGCTGTAGAAAGATCCAATGGTAATATTTTGTCAGGGCTAAATCGAAGGATAGTAGAATTGGCAAAAGGACTCTGGACCGAAGAACTTCCGAAGATTTTGTGGTCCATTCGGACCACTCAAACGAGGTCCACGGGTTTCACTCCATTCAGACTATTATTTGGAGACGAAGCTATGACACCAACAGAGCTCAAAGGAGGATCACTTCGTAGCACCGAACCGGAAATAGAAGGAGAAAGACAAGCTTCGCTAGATTTAACAGAGGAGACAAGACTTCGAGCTGTGGCCAATTTATCAAAGTATCACCAACAGACGAAGGCTTGGTTTGACCCGAAGGTTAAGATTAATGAACTTAGGCCGGGTCATCTCGTTTTGCGAAGTATCATAGCACCAGGAAAATTAGGAAATAAATGGGAAGGTCCATACTTAATTGTTCGTTCAGGATGTCCTGGTTCTTTTAAATTAGCTAATTTGGAAGGTGAAGAGTTAGCAGATACTTGGCATGCGGAGCACCTAAAGCGATACTTCGCATAAGGGCTCCTTGTAATCATTTGTAATCACTTTTCGAATCAATAAAGCATATGGTTCAGATAGTGCCTACCCCTCATAAACTTCCAGCTTCCGAGTGGACGCACTGGAACCGTGGAGTTGACCGAGAGGGAAGTGTCATTAATTTGAATCATATTTTCTGAGTTGGTGGGCTGACATAATCTATAGTCCAAGCCACAGGCTTGAAGACATCCGTAAAAGAGCCCGAAAACCACAGAATGCGGAGTCCAAGCCACCGGCTGGAAGACATCCGTAAAACGAGTCCAAAGAGACCAAATAATGCGGAGCCCAAGCCACCGGCTTGTAGGTATCCGTAAAAAGAGTCCAAAGAGACCACTGCGAACTCCAAACCACTAGTTTGATAGAATTCGCAAAATAGAGCCGAAGGAGGCCAAAACAAAACAGAGTTTGAGCCATGAGCTTCGAATGTCTGTTAAGAAAGTCCAAAGTGACAAATTATCTAAGACACTAAAGTGTCTGAAAAGTTATGCCAAGTGATTTCTTTCAAAAACATAAGGTACTAAGTTGCCAATCTTCAGACTACTGATAGTCGAAGACATTTTATAAGATTTTAGTCGATCTTTAAATTACTGAGGGGCTCCGAACCCCCAAAATTGTACTCCTATGTTTTTCTTTGTGCCTAACCATCTTTGAATACAATTCGAAGTTTCTTACGCCCAAAGAAGGGCTAATAAATAGGGAGACAATTTTAAATCGATATTTATTATTCGAACAAATATGATTACATCATGAAAAATTGGTATCTATACCAAGAAGGAATCGAAGACCTCTTCGATCTCTAGAGCTAGGGTTGGAACGACTAGTTCCAGTGCCGGGAGTTCTAACAACTTTGCGTTTAACTCTCCTACCTCCTTTCGAAGCTCTAAAGTCTTTTTGTTCTTGCTGAAGCTCGGCCCAAGTTCAAAGCTGTTCGGGGCTCCTTTCCCAGCTTCCAAGTTCTTTAGGCCTTTTACCTTGAGCTTCATCTTCGTCTTCGGACCATATAATGTCTTCAGAAGATGAAGTTTCCAAGTTAACTTCTTTTTCTTCCTCTTTAATGCAAGATAATATATCTTTGCTTATTTCGGATGAAATCACTCCGGAACTATCTCGAGGAACTAGAAATCGAGGGCGCTTGTGAAGTTTTAAGATTTCAAAGGTAGCCCATAATAAGCGAAGTTCGTCGTTAACATCTAACACTTCGACATCTTCCATATGAGGCAAAGCCTAAAAACATGATAAACAAATCTTCATTCATAAATATACAAAGCGTAATGCTTTACATAGTTGAAGATCCTAAGGTATTTCTAAACCTGCGGGTTTGGAGGAGGCTGACTGCTCGAAGCTTGAGACCGAGCCTGCTTCTGGCGTTGTCCTTCGTCAATCCAGGCCTTGATCGCAGAGTGACCTTCGGCTCTCCATGAAGTTTGAAAGGCTTGCCAAGCAGCGGCCACACCTTCGGAGGGAGTAAGAAGCTGGTCATCATCGAAGGAAATGGGACCCTCTCCTGCGCTCGGAGTTATTGATCGGCCCAAATCTTCGTAGTAACGAAGTATGCCGACAGCAGCCACTTGTCTAGAGATTTCTCCGTACCGAATGCTTGCTGTCTTCATTTGCTTCCCTGCTCCTTGGATCCTCTTCAGCCGGCGCAACAGAGAGATGTTGTCATCCGAAGGAAGCATCCCAGTAGTACCGAAGTACTCCAGAACGCCTAGCAATTGGTCCATGACCTCCGAAGCTACCTTCTTTGACTTTAGCTTATCTTTAGTTAAGGCATCCTTCATTGAAGTTAGCTCTCCTACTACTCCAGAGAGCCTAGCAGCCTCCGTAGCCAAAGAATTCTTTTGATTCAGTAGCTGGCTATCTTCTTCTCGGAGTCTAACAAGCTCGGCCCCCGCAGTAGTGTGCTCTGCCCGCATCTTTTCAATTTCTGCTCGAAGCACAATTTTTTCTGCTTCGAGCTCCTTGTTCGCAGCCTCCAAGCTTTGTCTGGCCCTGCGCTCCGTTGAAACCATGTTGTCCATGTGGGCCACTCGACCTTCGGAGATAGTAAGATTTCGTTGAAGAGTTGCATTTTCCTCTCGAAGGCGAACGTTTCCACGTTCATTTGAGATGTTCGCACTCGGGCCAAGACTGTTTGCTGCAAATAGGAAAAACCAAGATAAGAAATTATTTGTATATATATTTGATGTTGTTTTGTAGATACTTCGTACCTGGTATGCTGCGCGTTCCATGGCAGCGTTAAGCTCCGAACTCTCCGCCTCGCTTAAGATAGCCACCAAGTCCGTCTCCCCGACTTCGCGACTAGCTCGATCCAAAGGTTCGAGCAAAGTCTGAAGCCCAGTTCTTCACTCCAAGAAAGGAGCTAGAAGGGGGAGCATGCTTAAGGCTTGCTGATCATCTTCGCTGGGCGAAGGCCTATAGTGTTGAGCTGTGGTTTTCGGAGCCCCAGTAGACTGGCCCCCTCAGTAGATTGGCTCTCTTCTGTTGACTCAGATGGAGTTGATCCTGAGCTTGGAGCAGGGAGGGGGTCCATCTTCCCTTTGCCTTTTCCAGGCCCCATTTGAGTGGCTCCTGGAATTGGCTCCGAAGTTGTCGAAGGTCCAGGAATTGTATCTTCAGGACGGACCTCTTCCATGGAAGTGGATCCTGTAAAAACAAAGGTATTATACATTGTATAATTTCGTAGGAAAAAAGAACAAAAGAATTATGCGAAGTTTACCTTCGACATTCTGGCGACGGGTGAGCATTGGGCTGCTTGGCGGGTCGAAGGCAAGGTATTCGTCAGAGCCAAGAGTCAAATCTTCGACTATCAGAGCATCTCCTTGAACAGCCGTTGTTACTTCACCCAGAATCGAAGTTGCAGTAACTTCGACTCCGCTTTCATCCACAGGGGCTCCGTCTAGGACTCCCTCTTGAGGTAAATTTTCTTGAGCAGCCGGAGTCCTCACTTGTTCGAGGTTGACTTGAGACTCCGGCACGCTCGCAACATCTTCAATATGTGCTTCTTGTTGGGCTGCATCCTCGTCAATCAGCCTCACGAGCAACCTGCCTTCATCCTCTTGAGAATCGGAGATTGAATCTCTTGGACTCGAAGGCGCATGAAGTCTTGGCTTTCGAGCTACCTTCTTGACCGGAGTCTTGGCAGAGCTCGAAGTTCCAGCTTCGGCTTTCCTCTTCTTAGGCCCTTTCTCCGAAGGCACCCAATCCACCAAAGGGGGCGGAACCACTTCGAGTAGCCCCCATACTCGGTTGGATCGCTCCCAACTACCAACCAATTTGATTCTCCATTCTTTCTCGGTCGGAGTTGGGACGCCCAAAATCTTCTCTAAAGCTCGTACGATTTGCTCCGAAGTTATAAGGGCTGAAGAAGCTGAAAAATGAGTTAAGTTTGTTAATTCTTCGAATAAATATACATAGAGTATGTTGTTTTCGAAGTTACCTGCAGGACTCGAAGTTGAAGAAATTTTCCGAAGACCGCCTTCCGAATCCTCTTCGAAAGTGATTGGCCAGTTGGCCATCAGGGGAGGGATTTGAAGCCCGAGGAATTCTTTGGCTAAGTCTCGCATGCTCAACCGATGACTGATTTTTTGAAGTAAGCTGAGGCGAGCTTCGAGCTGACCCGGATCTGGATGCACAAGGGCTTCCTTTCGGAAGTTGATGTCTTGCAAAGGTCCGGCTAGACGGTTGCCCGCCCCAACTTCGGCGTAAAACCACTTCAGGATCCAATCGGTATACCATCTGGCATTGATGGCCTTAGCGGGAAACCGAAGAGCATACTCGTCTCGAAGTCTGAAGTTGATGCTTCCAAAGGCTACTACCATCTTTTCACCTCCGGGGCCTACGAAGGTCTTCGGTTGGCATGAAGCTCTATGCAGTGTTGCGAAGATCTCCGCCCTTCCTTCACAACCTTCGGCTCGCAACGCCCATTCGAAGATGGCAAGACGGGCTACCGCCTTCGGAGAGAGTTGGGGGAGGGTAACGGGGAACAAGTCTAATACTTCCGCCAAGAAGTCTACCGCCGGAAGCCCCAAACCAGCTTCGAAGAAGGCTTCGAAGATGACCACTTCTCCGGGTCTTGGTGACAGAATGATTTCCTTCCCAGGTTTGCGGATCATAACCCCCGAACTAATCTTGCCTTCTACTACAGCCGCAAGCGATTCCCTTCTGCAGGTTGACGGCCCCAGTTGATAAGACTGATCTGTATACTTCGTCGACGCTGGAAAGAGGTCTTGGGGGCCAACATTTTGGGGATTTCCTCCCACCGACGCCATTGCTGCCACTGAAGGATTTGAAGTTGCCATCGCCGATGATGCAGCCGCTGCCGCCACAGCAGCTTGCTGTCGAGCCAAGGTTGAAGTCGCTCTAGGACCTTTGAAACTAGTTTTCGCCATTGGATTTTGTGGATTGTTTCAGAGGAAAAATGGCGGCTAGGGCTCGGGTGATGGCTTGTTTGCATGAAAGCAGTGAAAAGTTACTCAAGAAGGGTTTGGGCCCTCTATTTATAGCCCAGACCCTGATTTTTTACCGTTTGCCTGTGTCGTTTCACATTTCCAACCGTTACTTTGCTCCGAAATTAAAGTGTTCCGTAACTTCCGTTAGAAGAAAGAAGCTAACGGATATTTCTTCTAAGTCTAAAAATACTTTCAGACTTTTCGAGTTAGTTCTAAGTTACTTCAAAAGTAATTTTATTAAAAACTGATTCAAAGTTTACATCTCCACGTAGTTCGGAGATGGTTTAAATCTGCTAACCCCTACGCATGATTATTTTTCTTGCGTATACTGCTCTCCTAACATTACAGATTTAGCGGAGAAGCGTATTCGAGGGGCTACTGTTGGGGGAAAATATTCCATCTTCAGGGTTATTGCAGTGACGAGATAATGACTGGTAATTAAGACGAAGCCTTCCAACATATAATTTCGGAGATGCATCAAGTCAAGTTCGAAGTATGATGACAGGCTTTAGTTCGGAGTATATCTTCGAACTTGGACTCTTCCAAGAACTTCTTTGCCAGCTAAGATGGAAGACTTATCTTTTTTCTTATTAGATTAGTCTTTTACCATTTTAGCCCTATTAAGGGTACCGAATAGTTTCCACTATGTCGGTTGTAATAGAGGGGTAAAAAGGTCTTTTCCTAAATGTTTGGGCCTATAAATACCCCCCATTTAACCCTGTAATACGGACCGAATACAAGATATTCAATATACACATTCAAACTATTCTAAGTTATTATCCTTTCGGAGGCTTGGAATAGTTTCCTTCGCAAACACTTCGTTTGTTAGTTTCTAATCTTCAGAAACCTGTTAGCGTAATCTTTTACGCCAACACGCTTAGGCTTATCTTTAAGTATCCACACGCTTTTGGATCATCGAACCAGCACAAGTGTGTGGGCACATTTTCGTGTCAACACAATTTTTGGCGACTCTGTTGGGGATACACTACGCCAAAATGATGAGTACATCTACATCGGTTGCAAGTACCTCTACGACGTCTACTACGTCTACAACGATGATGGATCCCATGGGGGCGTAGAGATCGACAACCGCAACATCATGACACACACCCTTGCAGATATCCTTGTGGAAGGTCGGGTGGAGATCGAGGCGAAGATGAAAGAGCTCCAAGATCTCATGCTCGGGAGTTACGTCAAGACACGTGTGGGCTTCATCAAGCATGACGTCAACATCCCCGACTTCGCCCGGACATAGGTAAAACCAGTGTCGCCTCCTTTATCTTCCTTAGAGATTGAGAAAAAGGTAGCCGCATTTGTAGATCAAGACGTTAGCTCTTTGATAGCCAACCATCTAGATTTGGTAGTTAGCTCTCAGGTAGAGCAACGTTCAGAAGGTTCAGCTTTTCCGAAGCCGTTCCTCCAACTCCAATCGCTAGCATACCCCCGGTAAATTGCATTTATAGCAGAACTGACGGTAGTACTAGAACAGTTATCTTGTCTCCAACCTCGTCATCTATGGCCATGACAAGTCACTACACTTATGTCCAAGCTAGCCCTGCTTAGTATGCGCCGCCTCCACCTGTGCCTGCACCAGCTTTTCTCACGCTGCATGCGTCGCACGCTCCTACGCACCCGCATAAACCCTAGCACATCATATACCCTGAGCCAGAAACGAGAGGAGCCATGTGGCCGACACGCTGACATACCACCGCGTGTCGCGCCCCTGCATGAGAGACGTGCATAGGCAGGAGGCCAGGACAACATTGAGGAGCAGATCCGCGTGCTGTTTAGAGAGTGTACTGACTTCGCACCTCAGGATCAGTCTAGGATTTACCGAACGTCGTACCCTGATCACTTCGATACCATACCCTACCCTCGCGGCTATAGAGTCCTTGAATTCACCAAATTCGATGGCAAGGGTAACAAGACCACACTAGAGCATGTCAGCCAATTCTTAGCATAGTGTGGAGAAGCTAGTGGGTTGGACACATTAAAACTTAGACTGTTTGCTCTTTCGCTATCCGGCACCACCTTCACTTGGTTTTTGACGCTACCGCCGAACTCCGTCCAAACATGGGCCCAATTAGAATAGAAATTCCATGACTAATTTTATACAGACGAGATAGAACTTAGGCGTTCACAATTGACAGTGGTCAAACAGAAATCCAATGAGAGTGTCTCTGAGTACATCAAGCGCTTTAGAGACACCATGAACTGATGTTTTAGTCTCAATATTTTAGAAAGAGATTTGGCGGATCGACGTTTTAATGGATTGTGTTCTGAGATTAAGGAGATGTTAGACAACCAAAACTTTTTAGAGGTCAGCCAAGTCCTGTAGAAGGCTCTAGTCCAAGAAGGCCGAGCCAAGGATAAAAAAACTCATTAAAACATTTAACAAACCTAGAGCTGAAGTTCACATCATGGAACATTCCGACGAGGAAGAGTTGGAGGAAGAGGACAATTCAGTCGATATGTATGTGGCCAAATGGGCCTGGAACACAAAGAACAAACCTATCACTTGTTCTAAGCTACGGCCGTCTCCCACTAAGAGTCGGCCAAACGTGGTTAAGTACACTTTTGGAATGACTAAATGCAAAAAATATTTGATTTCCTCATGAAGAGCGAGCTTCTCAGGTTGCCCAAGGGTCAGGTCATCCCGACCACCGATGAACTAAAGAAATGTCCCTACTGTAAGTGGCATGACTCTCATTCTCATTATAATAACGATTGCAATGTTTTTCGTCGGCAGGTTCAATCGGCCATAGAAGAAGGACAATTGAAAATAGATTCTAGTCCGAAGAAGAAGCTGAACAAAGACCCCTTTCCTGTGAACACCGTCGACCTCGATGAGAAGAAAGCGTTAATTTGACCAGAACAGGCTGAGTCATCTAAGGGGAAAGCGGTTGTTATTGGAGAAGCCCGTGCACGCACACTCGTACCAAAGAACCATGAAGTAGGAGTGTGGAAAAGTAACATCGACACGTCATCATCGTCTAGGACTCATAAGAAGCTGAAGGTAGCATACCATATGTTGTTAAATAAACACCAAAAGAAGTCCGAGAAAATAGGCACCCGGCAAAAAATGCCAAGATAGCCGAACCCTTCGAAGGGTAAGTTTGGACCCCAACAGCCGAACCCTCCGAAGGGTGAGTTCTGACCCCAATGGCCAAACCCTCCGAAGGGTGAGTTTGGACCCCAATGGTCGTACCCACCTCTGCTCTAGGAGAACCCACCTCCGCTCTGGGCGAACCCCCCGGTGGGAGAGCTCAGCTCGCAATGGCCGAACATACCTCCGGCCTAGTGGGACCCTTCGCTGATATGGTCCAAAGTACCTTCGATGTGGACGAACCCCCATCTGAGCAATGGGTTCGGATCTTAGTGGGAGAAGCCGCTAGAACCTCCGATGCCTTCTCCATACTACTGGGCGGGGTCCCCGTGGTCTCCGAACTACACTTCACCGCCAAAGTACCCTTCGCAGTATAATGTTACCCCCTTTTTTCCTTTGGAGTACTATGATTGGCAGGGGCAAGTGGATACGGTGAAGGGGAAAGTTTTCCACAGGCCTTCCGTGGTGCCTCCGAGCCAACTCACGTAGGACGAAGCCAAAGAAGATGGCCGCGAAGGGGTGATGGAGAGGGAGTCTGAAGCTATCACCGTCAAAGTAGGGTCTCAGGAGGTCCCAATCCCGAAGGCTCCCTCACCGAAGCACGACGGAGGTAAGTCCCCGGGTCCGGTTGAAGCCATCCTCGAGGCCCGGTCAGATCGGCCTACTATGGCCAGTCCGACTGATAGGGTACAAAAAGGGATTCTTGCCAAGTGTAAAGATTACGAGGCCGACCCAGGTAATTCCCGTTCAGCCAAAAGTCACAGGAACATGTTCGTGGTGCCCGGTACTAAGCCACAACCATCTTGGGTGCCTCCGGGTATGTCCAAATCACAAAAGAGGCTCCTACAATGTCTACGGTCACAGGAGATGAGCGACAATAAGGCCGAGGATGAGTGAGATGCCATCTTCGAGGAAATCCGTCCTCGGCTAGTCATTAAGAAAGTATGGAAGCCCAAGCCTATTGAGGCGAACAACCCGGCTCCCGTTCTGAGCGACGATGACGACTACGCGCCCATCTTCGAGGGGCCCGCTCCTCAAGCAATGGACATAAATGTCATCATACTTACCGCTGAGTTCGCACTACCACGAGATGAGGCCGAGGTCGCTCAGTTGAGCCTCGGCCCACGAGATGTTGTTTTCGAGAAGCCCGAGGATACGGCTCATCACTTGGAGCCTCTCTACATCAAGGGGTACATCGACGGAAAGCCGATCTCCAGGATGCTTGTTGATGGTGGCACCACTATTAACTTGATGCCATACTCTCTCCTGAAGAAGCTCGGCAAGGGTGAAGAGGATTTAAATAAGACCAGCCTAATGCTCAATGGCTTCAATAGTGAGAGCTCCAAAGCAAAGGGCGTACTCTCTCTAGAGTTGATGGTGGGCTATAAGACATTGCCGACGGCATTCTTTGTCGTCGATGTGCAAGCTAACTATAGTGTGCTACTTGGGTGTGATTGGATTCATGCAAATTGTTGTATTTCATCTACTTTGTACTAGTGCCTAATGCAGTGGGACGACGATGATGTTGAGGTTGTACCAGCTGATACTTCGGCCCAAGTAGCATTGGCCGATGTATCTATCGATGTCATCCATGATAAGGTAGAGTGTCTATCAGGCAGAGATCTCTCGGATTAAGACTTCATTAGCATGTCCAGGGGACGTTTTGTACCTGTGTCTGTGAATTCATCTGGTGTAGCACGGCTATTTCTAAACTAGTAGTCATGTCTAGTAAGAATAATCTTGATTGACTCAAGTCTCGTGTGGAGCAATATCGATCTTCTCAAGATGGTATTGCCGAAGCCATTGAAGATTTTAGCGAAGTAGAAAAGTTAGGTCTAGGTTTTGCATCGGCCGATCCTCTAGAATAGGTCGATATAGGCAATGGTAGCATTCCAAGGCCGACTTTTGTAAACAAAAATTTACAAGCTAGTGAAAAGGCTGAAGTAATAAAGTTGCTTCGGTCGTATGTTGATTGTTTCGCATGGGAGTATAGTGAGATGCCCGGACTAAGCCATGAGCTCGTAGAGCATCGACTGCCTATCAAACCCGAGTTTAGGCCTTATAAAAAGCCCCCTCGCCGCTTTAATTTAGCCGTGTATGACCGAGTTAAAGAGGAGATAGAACGATTACTCAAGGCTGAATTTATTAGGCCATGCAGGTATGCTGAATGGGTTGCTAACATTGTGCCTATAGAGAAGAACGGGAGCGGCAAAATACGAGTTTGTATTGATTTCAAGGATCTAAACAAGTCCACTCCGAAGGACGAGTATCCCATGTCGATAGCTGACATGTTGATCAACTATGCTTTAGGACACAGGGTACTAAGTTTTCTTGATGGCAACGCTGGTTATAATCAAATCTTTATGGTCGAAGAGGATGTCTACAAGACAACTTTTCGATGTCTTGGTTTTGTCGGCTTGTTTGAATGGACCGTTATGACTTTTGGTTTAAATAATGGTGGCGCTACATATCAACGTGCTATGAACTTGATCTTTCGTGACTTGCTAGGGGTTATGCTAGAGGCCTATATAGACGATGTTATAGTCAAATTGGATGCTATGGGGAACCATCTAGACGATTTGAGAGTTGCTTTTGATAGGATGCGCCAGTATGTCTAAAAAATAAACCCACTCAAGTGTGCGTTTTGCGTGTCGGCGGGCAAGTTCTTAGGATTCATGATTCACGAAAGAGGTATCGAGATTGATCCTAAGAGACTGGAGAAGATTAAGAACTTTGAAGCAACAACATGCAAGAGAGATGTCCAAAAGTTGCTAGCCAAGATGAATTATTTGAATCGCTTTATATCTAACTTTTCTAGCAAAATCGATGCTTTTGTCCCCATACTACGGCTAAAGAACCAGGCCAAGTTCATTTGGGGGGAAGTCAGCAACGCACCTTCGAGAAAATCAAAGAGTGCTTATCATCACCACCAGTGGTGAAGGCGCCCAAGGCCGGAATACCATTTCGGCTATATGTCACCGCGGAGGAGAGCATGATTGGAGCTGTGTTGACTCAGGAGGTGGAGGGAAAAGAATACATCATCACATTATTAAGACATCGATTGCTGGATGTCGAGACAACGTACGTGTTTATGGAGCGCTTGCGTTTATCACTTTATTATGCATGTACCAAATTACGTCACTATCTTCTCCCTAGAACATGTATTGTTGCTTGTCAAACCAATGTCATAAAATACATGTTACAGAAGCCGATTCTAAGTGGTAGAATCGAAAAGTGGGCTTATGCTTTGATTGAATATGATTTGTCTTATGAACCTTTGAGAGCTATGAAAGGCCAAATCGTCGCCAACTTTATAGTTGATCACCACGTAGATGTCAATTGGGGTAGCGATGTTGCTCTAATTGAGATAGTGCCATGGAAACTTTATTTTGATGGTTCGTCTTGCAAAAGTGGCCAAGGTATTGGAGTGTTGCTCATATCACCTAATGGTATGAGCTTTGAGACCTCGACCCGTTTAGAATTTCCTTCTACTAATAATCAAGCCGAGTATGAAGCTTTATTGCTAGGACTTGAATTACTAGGTTCCATGGGTATTAAACATGTTCATGCATATGGTGATTCTCTATTAGTTGTACAACAAGTAGCTAAAATCGCTCAACGTTTTAATGGTTTGCTAAATAGCTACTTGGATAAATGCTTAGACATAATTGCTATTTTTGATAACTTCAAAATTTCTCACGTGTCTAGAGAAGCCCATTCAATTGCAAATGATTTGTACAAGGGAGGCTGATGCTTGAGATCTTTGTGTCAGCCGATGCCAGGAGCTTTGAACCGACGCTTCGCACAACGCATCCTCCGGGCCAGAACCCTTCACCCGCCGAAGGGTGCTCCGAGCCGAAGCCCTTATGCTGGAACCCTTCATCTAGTGGAGGACTCTATACGCAGAACCCCTTGTGTCAAGGCCCTCCAAGCATTGTGGGCCTTTGCACACCAGACCTCTCCATTGAAGAGCTTCGGTCCGATCGGCTCCGCACGGCCAATTTAACTGACCTTCAGCAGAAATAGGAAGGGCTTGGGGGCACTTGGAAATGAACAAATTATACGCCATTTAAATTTGTGTTGCTTAACGATGTGTTGTATCGTCGAACTATTGATGGAGTACTTCTAAAGTGCTTGGATGCCGATCAATCTAGAGTGGCTATAGGTTAAGTTCATGAGGAACTTTGTGGCACTCATCAGTCGGCCCAGAAAATGAGTTGGATGCTCAAAAGAGCGGGTTTTTATTGACCGACTATGACTAAGGATTATTTTAAGTATTATAGAGGGTGTGAAGCATGTCAAAAGTTTTGTAATACTCAGATGGCTCCAGCATCACTACTTAACCCTATTATCAAACTGTTGGCGTAAAAGATTACGCTAACAGGTTTCTGCAGAAGAGAAACTAACAAACGAAGTGTTTGCGAAGAGAACTGTTCTAAGCCTCCGAAAGGATAATAACTTAGAATAGTTCGAATGTGTGTATTGAATAACTTGTATTCGGTCCTTATTACAGGGTGAAATGGGGGGTATTTATAGGCCCAAACATTAAGGAAAAGACCTATTTACCCCTCTATTACAACCGACATAGTGGAAACTATTCGGTTCCCTTAATAGGGCTAAAATGGTAAATGACTAATCTAATGAGAAAGAAGATAAGTCTTCCATCTTAGCTGGCAGAAAAGATCTTGGAGGGCCTTAGTTCGAAGATGTACTCCGAACCAATGCCTATCTTCGTACTTCGAACTTGGTTCCGGGTATCTTCGAAGATGATCCTCTGGGAACCTTCGAATCCGCTGTCTGCCTTTATGTTGCTTCGGCAATAACCCCGAAGATGAGATAT
Source organism: Zizania palustris (assembly GCA_019279435.1). Classification (NCBI taxonomy): domain Eukaryota; kingdom Viridiplantae; phylum Streptophyta; class Magnoliopsida; order Poales; family Poaceae; genus Zizania; species Zizania palustris. The sequence goes on from JAAALK010000079.1 coordinate 21,513,584, forward strand.
TTTCCCCCAACAGTAGCCCCTCGAATACGCTTCTCCGTTTGACCTGTAACGTTAGGAGAGCAGTATACGGAAGGAAAAGATAACCAAACATAGGGGTTATTGGTTTTTATTTTATCTCTGAAATGCATGAAGATATGAACTTCGAATCAGTCTTAAGGTAATTGCTTTTCGAACTATCTTAGAACCGACTCAAGAAGTTCGAAAGTCTTTTAGACTTAGAGAAAATAGCCGTTAAATTTCTGTTTCTAACGGAAACTGTAGTAAGCGTTAATCTCGGGGAAAAGTAACGGCAGGAATGCGAAACGACACGAACTAACGGTAAAAAAGTGAAATCTAGGCTATAAATAGAAGGCCTAGAAGTTACCCGGTTACCTTTTCATCGCATTCTTGCAATCAAAAACTTTTTAGCCCTTTGAGTTCTTGAGCCCTAGCCTCCATTTCCTTAGAGCAATCCGGCGGTCGCGATGGTGAAGACTAAAGGATCTGCACCTCCGTCGGCCTTGGCCCGGCAGCAGGCGGCCGCAGCAGCAGCGGCAGCAGCGTTGGCGGCAGCACCTCCGATGCCGGCGGCGACATCCATGGCGGCAGGGGGATGAAATCCCCAAATCGCCGATGACCAAGGTCTGTGCCCACCATCGACGAAATATTTGGATCAGTCTTTTGAGTTGGGGCCTTCTACCTGTAAGAGAGAATCATTGGCAATCACAGCGGGGGGAAAAATTAGCAATGGAGTTATGATCCGGAAGCCAGGCAAAGAATCAATTCCATCGCCAAGACCCGGAGAAGTAGTGGTATTCGAAGCCTTCTTCGAAGCTGGCTTGGGCCTCCCTGCAGTGGACTTCCTGGCGGAGGTACTTGATCTGTTCCATGTAACCCTCCCCCAATTATCTCCGAACGCAGTAGCTAGATTAGCTACCTTTGAATGGGCGATGAGAGCCGAAGGTTGTGAGGGGAGGGCAGAAATCTTCACTGGACTTCATAGAGCAACTTGCCAGCCGAAGACCTTCGTAGGCTCCGGAGGTGAGAAGGTGGTGGTATCCTTCGGCTCTATCAACTTTAGGCTTCGGGATGAATATGCCCTTCAGTTTCCTGCCAAGGCCATCAATGCTAGATGGTACACTGATTGGGTTCTGAGATGGTTCTATGCCGAAGTTGGAGCAAGTAGTCCTCTGGCTGGGCCCCTTAAAGAAATTCAATTCCGGAAAGAAGCCTTAGTGCAGCCCAACGAAGGCCAACTCGAAGCTCGTCTTAACCTGCTTCAAAAGATTAGCCGAAGGTTAAGCATGCGGGATTTAGCCGAAGAATTCATCGGACTGCAAATTCCTCCGCTGATGGCCAACTGGCCTGTCATCTTCGAGGATGATTCGGAAGGCGGTCTCCGCAAGATTAACTTGACTTCGAGCCCTGCAGGTAACTTCGAAACCAACATGTATTATACATATTTACTTCGAAGAAAGACTAATTTGATTTATTTTTTAGCTTCTTCAGCCCCTATTACTTCAGAGCAAATTGTAAGTGCTTCGGAGAAGATTTTGGGTGCCCCAACTCCGACTGAAAAAGAATGGAGAGTTAAAATGGTCGGGAGTTGGGAGAGGTTTAACAGAGTATGGGGAATGTTGGAGTTGACTCCGCCCCCTCTGATGGACTGGGTGCCTTTGTAGAAAGGACCCAAGAAGAGGATAGCTGAAGCCGGAGCTTCGAGCTCTGCAAAGACTCCGGTGAAGAAGGTGGCTCGGAAGCCGAAAAATCTCGCACCTTCGAATCCTGTGCCTTCGAGCTCAAGAACCTCAATCTCCGGTTCTAAAGAAGATGAAGGTATATTATTAGTGAGATTGATTGATGAAGATGCAGCTCAACAAAATATTCACATTGAAGATACTACAGGTATGCCGGAGCCTCAAGCTAATATTGAAGAAGTGAGAGCTCCGGATGCTCAAGAAGAAGAGCAAATCGAAGCTCCTATGGGCGAAGATGAAGTTGAAGTTACAACTTCAATTGTGGATGAAGGGAGGACTGCTCACGGAGATACTCCGGCAGCTGAAATTTTAACTGTGGATTCAGACGAAGACCTCACCATCGATCCTCCGAGCAGTCCGGTGCTCGAATGCCCCCAAAATGTCGAAGGTAAACTTCGCACAATTCTCTTATTATTTTCTGCAAAATAATACAATGTATAATACCTTTGCTTTTGCAGAGCTTCCTTCTGTAGAAGTACAACGCGAAGATCCAATTCAAGGGCCTTCGGCAACTTCAGAGCCGTACCCGGAGGTCGCTCAACAGGGGCCTGGAAGGGATAAAAGACACATAGAGCCTCTCCCTACTCAAGGATCAACTTCGTCTGAGTCAACAGATGAAAGTGAATCAACTGAGGGGGGGCCATCTTCCGAAGTTCCAAGGACCTCAGGAGAACGCTCCGGACCTTCGTCAAGCAGGGATGACCAAAGGGCTTCGGCAATGCTCCCTCTTTTGACTCCTTTTTTGGAGCCAACTGGGCTTCGGACTCTGCTCAAACCTTTAGGTCGAGTGAGTCGCAAAGTCGGGGAGACAGAGATGGTAGCAAAATTAAGCAGGGCGAAGAGTTCGGAGCTTAATGTTGCCCTGGAACGAGCGGCCTACCAGGTACGGAGCATCTTCGAGCCAATATATTTAGCGAATTATATTGGGTTCGGAGTACATCTTCGAACCAGCAGCAAATTATACATGAATAATTTCTTACTTTAGTTTTTTCATTTCTCAGCAAGCAGTCTTGGCCCGCGCTGCAACTTTATCAAGCGAGAATGAAATTGCTCAGCTTCGGGAAGAAAATGAAGCTCTTAAACGCAACTTATCTTTCTCCGAAGCTAGAGTACTTCAAATGGATAATATGATTTCAATGGAGCGTAGGGCCAGACAGGGCTTGGAGGCTGCTAATAAGGAGCTCGAAGCAGAAAGAATCGTGCTTCGAGCTGAAATTGAAAAGGTGCGGTTGGAGCATGCTAGTGCTGGGTCCGAACTTGTAAGGCTCCAAGAGGAAGCTAGCCAACTCCTAAACCAGAAGAATATTTTAACTACGGAGAATGCTAGGATTTTTGGAGTTTTGGCAGAAACGACTTCGAGCAAGGATGCACTAACTGAAGAAAAGCTCAAGTCGGAGAAGGTAGCTACGGAGGTCATCGAACAGATGCTAGGTGTTCTGGAGTACTTCGGTACTACTGGATCACTTCCTTCGGATGACAACGTGACTCTGCTGTGCTGGCTAAAAAGGATCCAAGGAGCAGCGAAGCAAATGAAGACGGCAGGCATTCGTTATGGAGAACTCTCTGGACAAGTGTCTGCCCTCGGACTACTTCGTTACTACGAGGATTTGGGCCGAACAATCACTCCGACGACGAGCGGATTTTGAATCCTTCCGAAGGTGTGACTGCCGCCTTGCGAGCCTTTCAAACTTCATGGAGAGCCGAAGGTCGTTCTGCGATCAAGGCTTGGATCGATGAAGGCCAATGCCAGAAGCAAGTTCGGAGCCAAGCTTCGAGCAGTCAGCCTCCTCCGAACCCTCAAGTTTAGGAATTATTTAGGATTTTTTGACTATGTAAAGCTCATGCTTGTAAACATTTATCAATGAAAATCTTGTTTGTTATATTTTTAGGCTTTGCCTCTTATGGAAGACATCGAAGTGTTAGAGCTTAACAACGAACTTCGCTCATTATGGAACACCTTCGAACTTCTAAAGAGTTACAAGCGTCCTCGATTTCTTATTCCTCGAGATGACTCTGGCGTAATTGCGCCCGAAGTAATCAAAGACGTATTGTCTTATATTAAAGAGGAAGAAAAAGAGGTTAACGCAAACACCTCGTCTTCTGAAGACACTATTTGGTCTGAAGACAAAGGTGAAGCTCGAAATAAAAGATCTGAAGATCTTAGAAGCTGGGAAAGAAGCCCCGAACGGCTTCGAACTTGGGACGAGCTTCAACAAGAGCAGAAGGATTTTAGAGCTTCGAAGGGGAGGAAGAGAGTTAATCGTAAAGTTCTTAGAACTTCCGATGTTGGAACTAGTCGTTCCACCCCTAGCTCTCGGGACCGAAGAGGTCTCCGATTCCTTCTTGGTATAGATACCAATTTTTCATAGTGTAATCTGTAAACACATTTATTTCAATAATGAATGCCGATTTAAAATTGTCTCCATATTTACTAGCCCCTCTTTGGGTATAAGCAACTTCGAAATGTATTCAAAGATGGTTATGCGCAAAGAAAAAACTTCGGAGTACAATTTTTTGGGGGTTCGGAGCCCCTCTGTTATTTAAAGATCTTTTAAAATCTTATGAAATGTCTTCGACTATTTGTAGTCAGAAGAATGGTAATTTAGTACCTTTGTTTTATGAAAGAAATCAGTTAAGATAACTTTCAGGACACTTTAGTGTCTTAAAAAAAATTGTCACTTTGGACTATGTTAACAGACATTCGAAGCTCATGGCTCAAATGCTGTTTTGCTTTAGCCACCTTCGGCTTATTTTTGCGATCTCTTACGAACCAATGGTTCGGAGTTTGCAATTGTCTCTTTGGACTCTTTTTACGGATGTCTACCAGCCAATGGCTTGGACTCCGTATAATTTGGCCACCTTCGGCTCTTTTTGCAGAAGTCTACCAGCCAATGGCTTGGACTTCGCAGATTTTGGCCACCTTCGGCTCTTTTTGCAGAAGTCTACCAGCCAATGGCTTGGACTTCGCAGATTTTGGCCACCTTCGGCTCTTTTTACGGAAGTCTACCAGCTGCAGCCTGGACTCCGTAGGGTTTTGGCCACCTTCGGCTCTTTTTACGGAAGTCTACCAGCCAATGGCTTGGACTCCGTAGGGTGTGGTTTTGGGCTCTTTTACGGATGCCTACAAGCTGGTGGCCTGGGCTCCGGATTATGTCAGCCCCCACGTCGGATGCTTCGAACTTTATGGGTTCGAAGTCCGAAAATACAACCCAGCTTAATGACACTTCCCTCTCGGTCGACCCCGCGGTTCCAGTGCATCCACTTGGAAGCTGGAAGTCTATGAGGGGAAGGCAACTATCAGGGTCATATGCTTTATTAATTTAGGAGATGATTACAAGCGAATTACAAGGAGCCCTTATGCGAAGTATCGCTTTAGGTGCTCCGCATGCCAAGTATGTGCTAACTCTTCACCTTCTAAATTAGCTAATTTAAACGAACCAGGGCGCCCTGAACGGACAATTAGGTATGGACCTTCCCATTTATTCCCTAACTTCCCTGGTGCTATAATGCTTCGTAGAACAAGATGACCCGGCCTTAACTCATTGAGCTTAACCTTCGGGTCATACCAAGTCTTCGTCTGCTGATGATACTTTGATAAATTAGCTACAGCCCGAAGTCTTGTTTCTTCTGACAAATCTAACGAAGCTTGTCTTTCTTCTTCAACGTCCGGTTCGGTGCTGCGAAATGATCCCCCTTTGAGCTCCGTTGGAGTCATAGCTTCATCTCCGAATAGTAGTCTGAACGGAGTAAAACCTGTGGACCTTGTTTGCGTAGTCCGAATGGACCACAGAATCTTCGGAAGCTCTTCGGTCCACAGTCCCTTTGCTAATCCTACTATTCTTCGATTTAGCCCTGATAAAATATTTCCATTGGCTCGTTCTACGGCTCCATTCGACTGAGGATGCCTCACTGCAGCAAAACATAGCTGAATGCCTAGGTCTTCGCAAAACTTCCTGAAGGGTTCTGCGTTGAACTGCGTTCCATTATCAACTGTGAGGTATCTAGGCACTCCGAACCGACAAATAATGTTCTTCCAGAAGAATTTCTGCACATTGTTCGAAGTGATAGCTGTTAAGGGTTCTGCTTCCACCCACTTAGAGAAATATTCAATAGCTACCACTGCGAACTTCAGATTTCCTTTTGCTACTGGAAAGGGGCCAATTAAATCCATACCCCATCTGGCCATAGGCCATACCGGAGCAATGACTTGAAGAGCTGTTGGTGGGCGATGACTCCGTCGACCCATCCACTAGCATCCTTGACATGTGCGGACCAAGCTCTCCGCATCAGCTGTTATTGTGGGCCAATAAAGCCCCTGGCGAAGTGTTTTTCCTGCCAGAGCTCTAGGGGCTAAATGGCTTCCACAAAGGCCTTCGTGAATTTCTCGAAGAATTTCTTGGCCTTCGGCTTGAGATATACATCGGAGTAGAGGGGAACATACTCCGGCCTTGTATAATATACCGTTGATTAACTGATAGTTTCTGGCTCTGAGCTTTAATCTTGACAACTTGGGCTCTTCGGGCAAATTTGTTCCTCCTTGCAAGAGTTCCATGATCGAATCTTTCCAATCTGCACTAGGAATGCAAAGAATCTCCGCAGAGGCAATTTGTGGCACCGAAGGTATATTGAGTTCTTCGTAGAAAGCTTCTTCAGGCACATCCACAGCTCCGGCTGCAGCCTTCGCTAAGATATCCGCTTGCACGTTTTCTGCTCTTGGTATACTCCGAATGGAAATACCCTTGAAGTGTGCTTCGATTTTACAGATTTCTTCTAAGTATTTTGCAAGCTGTGGATGTCGAACTTGAAAACTTTTGTCTACGTGCCCTGCTACTATCTGAGAATCTGTCTTTATAATTATTCTTGTAGCCCCTAGAGCACGTGCTTTCCGGAGTCCCAATAAAATCCCTTCGTACTCCGCTATATTATTGGTAGACTTAAAGTTGAGTCTTGCGGAATACATTGCTCTTTGCCCTGACGGTGAAATCAACACTGCCCCAATGCCTGCTCCGGATGCTTGGAAAGCCCCATCGGAGTAAACAGTCCAAACTCCGTCACTTGATTTCTCTATCTTGCCCTTCTTCTTGCTTCGGAGGTGGCATAACATTGGCCACCGGAGGGTGCCTTGCAGCATCAAAATTTTCTATTCGCGCCACAGCCTGGACCGGCTCTGGGCGCGTTGTAGCTGGAACTTGGTCGGTACTGCCTCGACCCGAAGTTCTCTCTAAGTACTCTCCCCTTAGAGTAAGTATAGCCTTGCAAGTGTCAGTTGCATGGCTTCGATTTTCTCCGTGAATGCAGCAGAAAAGGGTCTGGCCCTTGCCAGCCGTTTTCCCTGGCAGCCTCCAGCCGCTGGCCTTGTTCCCCGTAGATTGTGGAGCTCTTGGTGTAAACTTCTGTGGGGGTGCAATATTCATGACTTCAGAACGAGGGTGCTTTTGCCCTCTTCTCCGATCATGTTGCACTTCGAAGACTGGTTCCTGCGGCTGCGCCAAAGTCTTCACTTCTACTTTGACTTCTTGCAATATAGACGAAGTAGCAGCAGTCCTCCAAAGCCAACCCTCTTCTGACCTCGCATACTCCTCGAAGTATGACATTAACTGAGAGACTGAGGAGATGCTCTTCCGATGCAGTTTATCCAGAAGGCCTTGATGACTGACGCCTTCCCGAGCTGCATCAACCACTGAAGATGTGGACAGCCCCCGAATTTGCGACTTCGTATGAGCGAAGCGCTTAAAGTACTGCCTCAATGTTTCTCCGGGGAGCTGTTTCACCTGGAAAAGGCTTCCTGTTGACATAGGAGGCACGAAGGTGCCCTGAAAGTTGCTTATAAACTTCCTCTTCAACTGTGACCATGAATTGATTGATCCTGGCTTCAAAGACCAGAACCATCTCAATGCCACTCCTTGAAGAGCTAAAGGGAAGCACTTCGCCATAGTGTCTCTAACTCCGCCGCTAGCCTCAATTGCTAGGGCATAAGACCGAACGAACTCTCCGGGATCTTCATCTCCGGGATACTTACAGAGCTTCGAAGCTTTAAACTTTGGATCAAAGCGAACCTTCTGCAGCTCAGGATGCAGTGGAGACTCATTGTCGAAGGAGGCGTTCTCCGGGGCTTCGGGATAATCAAGATCATCGTCTTCGGGCACTTCTGGGATGGTTGGGGTGGCTTGAGAGCGAAGCCTGCTCGCAGCTTCCTGTCGCCACCTTGTCACTTCAGCTTGAAGGTTGGCCATTTGAGTGGCCATATCTCCAAGATTATTTTCATCTCTTCCGGAAGGATCTTCTGGGTCTTGAGAACTGGTCGGATCAGTTCGAATCGGGATGGAGGGTGGAGAAGGAACTCCGGGTGGTCGGAGTATAGAGGGGGTTGGCGGAGAAGCTTCGTATGTTCAAGGGATGGAAGCCCCTTCCGGAGTTTGTGGATGGAATGTCGAAGGACCTCCGACTTCAACTGTGTCGAAGGGTATTTCTCCGTAGATCCGAGAGGACCTCCGAGTGGGATTGCGGGGTGCGCTCCGCTTAGGAGGCATGATGTAAGAAGTTGGTAGAGAACGAAGTTTTTCGGACTAGGTTCCCCATGGACGGCACCAACTGTTGGCGTAAAAGATTAGGCTAACAGGTTTCTGTAGAAGAGAAACTAACAAACGAAGTGTTTGCGAAGAGAACTGTTCTAAGCCTCCGAAAGGATAATAACTTAGAATAGTTCGAATGTGTGTATTGAATAACTTGTATTTGGTCCTTATTACAGGGTGAAATAGGGGGTATTTATAGGCCCAAACATTAAGGAAAAGACCTATTTACCCCTCTATTACAACTGACATAGTGGAAACTATTCGGTTCCCTTAATAGGGCTAAAATGGTAAATGACTAATCTAATGAGAAAGAAGATAAGTCTTCCATCTTAGCTGGCAGAAAAGATCTTGGAGGGCCTTAGTTCGAAGATGTACTCCAAACCAATGCCTATCTTCGTACTTCGAACTTGGTTCCGGGTATCTTCGAAGATGATCGTCTGGGAATCTTCGAATCCGCTGTCTGCCTTTATGTTGCTTCGGCAATAACCCCGAAGATGAGATATTTTCCCCCAACACAAACCATGGCCGTTTCGAGGTTGTGGCTTGGACTTCATCAGCCAAATTCATCCTCCCTCTTCAAAGGGGCATCGGTTCATGTTGATGGCAACAGATTATTTTACCAAGTGGACCGAGGTCATGCCTCTCAAGAACATGACTCACAATGAGGTAACTGATTTCATCTTGAAGAACATTATACATAGATTTGGTATTCCCCAAACTCTCACTACAGATCAAGGTACTTCATTTATTGCTAAATAAGTGAGATACTTTGCCGAATTTTAGGGTATTAAGTTGATAAACTCTTCACCATACTATGCTCAGGCCAATGGTCAGGCCGAGTCTAATAATAAAATTGTAATTAAGCTGATTAAGAAGAAAATTGAAGAGTTCCCTAAAAGGTGGCATGAAGTGCTTTCTGAGGCATTATGGAATTGTAGAGTTGCAAAGCATGGTGCTACCAAAGTTAGTCCATATGAGTTAGGGTGTGTTTGGTTCTGCTTTTGAAATCTGCTTCTGCTGTGAAAAAGCAGAAGCTGAACCAAATGGGTTTACCAATACTGTTTCTGCTATGAAAAAGCAGCTTTTTCTAGTACAAATTTGGAAGCGGCCTGGACCCTGCTTTTTTGCTTTTGCTTTTCTGCTTTTCTTATTTTTAGTTCAGATTAAATAGTATGAATTCAAGGTGTCTTAATTGATTTAACATTATTATGGTTTGTATTGCATTGCAAAATTTCATGAGATAATATGTGATTGTCGATTACTTTATAAGATGAACTATGCACTTTTTATTTATATAATATATTTTTAGTTATTTAGTTGCATCAATGTTGAGTGTTATCTATTTATATATATGTATAGAATATTATAATGATGAAAATTACATAAGTTATAAAAAACAGTCAGCTCACAGCAGTTTTTTCACAGTAGTTTCAACCAAACGACTTTTAGCTTTTTCACAGCAGACAGCTCACAGTAGCTTTTTCACAGCAGACAACTCACAGAAGCTTTTTCACAGCTCATAGCAGAACCAAACACACCCTTAGTATATGGAAAATAATTTGTTCTATCAGTGGAGGTAGATCTAGGCTCATTAAGATTTCTTAAGCAAGATGGCTTGTCAGTCGATGAATATGAAACTCTTTTGAAGGATAATTTGGAAGAAGTGACTGATAAGAGGTTAAGGGCTCTAGAGGCTATATAAAAAGATAAGAGGAGAGTGGCTAGAGCCTACAACAAAAGAGTCAAAGAAAAATCGTTTCTAGTTGGTGACTTGGTTTGGAAGATGATTTTTCCCTTAGTCAGTAAAAGCCCCAAGTTTGGTAAATAGTTGCCCAGTTGGGAAGGTCCTTTTAATGTAGTTGAAATCACTCCAGGAAATGCATATTTATTAGAGTGTCTACAAGGAGAGCGATTTCGAATAGCTTTGAATGGCAGGTATTTTGAAAAGGCATTTCCCAAGCACGTAGCAAAGTGTTGAAAGTGTCAAAAGGCCGATATAGAGTATATTGTCCTTAGACCATTGTGTTTTTAACTCACTAAGTTTTCTAAAAGGCAAGGGGCATGTGTTGATAGCAAAAAATGGCATTAATGGTCAAAATTGTCAAGATATCAATTGATGGTAATTTGGGCCGAAAATATACAATTTCTAGTACAGGCCGAAGCCCTGAAGTGTCGGAGATCCATCAACATGGGCACTCGGTGGCCTTTCAGTAGCCTGCTTCGCAAGCTGGCTTCGGCCCGAAGAGCCCCTTCGGAGGCCTGCTCCACAAGTAGGCTTCAGCCCGATGGTTTAGTTGCGGCAAGTCCTACGAAGGCCCACTCCGGCCAGCGGAGTCTGAATCAAATTAGCATAGATCGGACGATTGTTGATCTCTTATCCAATATTAACTGTTTTAGCCGAACTCTCGTCAGATTATAATTAGATATAAGAAGACTAGCCCCTATAAATATAGTGGTGAGGCCGATTCAAAAGCCTTCCCTACACAGATCAATACTTCAAAACCCTAGTTTTGAATCGTACCTTTAATTTTCATCTACTTTCCGCATTAGTTTAGTTCACCTTCGTAGGTTTGCGTTGAAATCCCTCTATCGTCCATGCCGTAATCATGGTAAGACTTGTTGATTCGCTTGTGAATCACCTGTAAATCTATGTAACAGATTGCTATCACCTTGTTGGCTCGCTTGTGAACCATCCGTTAATCTACATAACAGATTGTTACCCTTCGTTCTATCTGTTTCCTATGGCTACACTTGGTAATTTGGTCTCCAGGCTAAATTGGCACTTGATCATTGTGCTCTGCAGGATTCACGTTCGGAGCCCCACTCACTAAGGATTTCTAGAGCTAGGAGGCTGGTTTCGGAGGTTGCCGGAGCACCCTTCGGCGGGATTTTGCTTCATCCGTCTGTGCTAGATCGGTCACGCTGTTGTCAGTCTGGTCAAGTCCTACATGCCAGAGCCACTCTTCATCAGACTTCGTTATGCCAGAATGCTCTGCAGTGGATCTCATCACGCTAGAGGCTTCGCACCGAACCCTGTCTTTCAGATGCAATTTCGTGTCATGATCTGTTCGGAGCCTATCTTCGGTAGATCAATCTGAACGCCAAAGGTCACCTTTGGTGCATGCTTCGCACTAGACACCGAAGGCCCCTTCGGTGATCCTCCGCACGGTACACTCCGAACCAATCAAGCATCGTTCGGCTGATTGGGTTATTTTATCTATATATTTTGGCTAATTGTATTATTTTTGTGCAATCTGATTACCTGGTGACTCCACCCCCCTTGCCACTGCTAAGGGTAATAAGAACACGACGTCAGTGTTGTGTTACGCTTAGGCTTATCCCTAACTATCCACACGTTTTGGGATCGTCGAATCGGCCCAACTGTGGGGGCACGTTTCGTGTCAACAGTTGTTGGCGTAAAAGTTACACCAACAGGTTCTTAGTAGTTAAGAACAAACAAACAAGAGGTTTGTGCTTTTAGGACAAACTTGAGCCTCCGTAAAGGATAACAACTCAAGAGGTCCGAATGTATGTGTTTGAACCACTGGTTCTGGATCCTTCTTACAAGGTACAAAGGGGGGTATTTATAGGGAGAAAAGCTAAAGGAATAGACCTATTTACCCTTATATTACAAATGACCTTCAGTATTATAAACGAGGTTATACACGGTAAAGTGCTGCAGGGTAGATGGATAAGCAGGGCATCCAATCAGTCACGTCTTCCTGCTTCGAAGCCTCCTTTCTCCTTTCGGAGGGTCCTCCGAGACTTCGCATCGTGGCACCCTTCGACCGTGCTGACGTATCTTCGAGCATTAGTCGACCATCTTCGGGACCTTCTTAGAGCCTTCGGAGGGTTAACCTTTAAGTCGTGGAAATGAAGTAATTTCCCCCAACAGTAGCCCCTCGGATATGCCTTTCTGTAGATAACCTATTTTTTAGAAAGAAGGCAGTATACGAAAGGAACATTTTTAGTTTCTGAGACTTAAAGGGAATGCGAATATACTATGATTTAGCTCAGAATATTAAGCCCAATATTTTTAAAACGTTCATCTCCGAATTTTGGCATAGTGAGGAAAACTCCCTGGAGCAGCATGGCTTCGGAGCATGAGTGCTACGAGAGCAGTTACGGAGCGTGAACGTCGTGCGGGCGGTTACGAAGTGTGGACGTCGTGCGGGCGGTTACGAAGTGTGGACGTCGTGGGGTGCCGTCAATATGACCGTTACGGCGCAAATAGCCGTTACCCTCTGTAAAAAAGAAGTAACGGTCGATTTCTTCAGCGGTTGCACGCCGTTTCACTTTCCAACCCCACCTGTCAGCGACGGAAGCCGAACCTGCAGTGTGAAACTTCTCGAAGAGCAGTATAGATTGTGTGGTTATAAAAGGGGGAGAAAGGGATTACTGGAAATTTTTTACCGCATTCACCGTTCTTGCAATTCACCTTTCCCCTCAAACTTCTGCCCCTTCGAGCACTTGAGCGTAATGGCGAGAACCAGCCACACCACTCCTTTGGCGGCCAACACTATGGCGCAGCGGCAGGCATGGGCGGCATCAGCAGCCACGGCAATGGCGGGGGGCCCGGGCGGCGGTTGGCCCAAGAACCCTCGGGCGCTCCGTCCGCCCTCCAAGAAGAAGATGGCCCAGAGCTTCGTTATTGGTCAGTCAGTGAGCACAGCGGAGTCCATCGAAGAGGCAGTAGATGGGAAGTTGGGAGCCGGAATGAGGACTCGTGTTCCCGGGACAGAGTCGACTCCACGGCCTCGGCGCGGAGAAGTGGTAGTCTTCGAGGCATTCTTTGAAGCTGGCCTGGGGCTACCAGCCGTGGATTTCCTAGCAGAGGTACTAGACATGTTCCACATTACTCTGCCTCAGTTGTCCCCCAACGCAATCGTCCGCCTGGCCGTCTTTGAGTGGGCTCTTCGGGCGGAAGGGTGTGAAGGGCGCTCCGAAATCTTCGCAGCAACCCACGAAGCTATCTGCCAGCCGAAGCCTCAAGATGGGCCCGGAGACTCGAAGGTGACAGTGGCTTTCGGCAGTGTCAATTTTCAGCTACGGCGGGAGCACGCTCTTCATTTCCCTGCGAAGGCCATAAACGATCGATGGTATACAAATTGGATACTTCGGTGGTTTTACGCCGAAGTAGGAGAAGACTCCCCCCTTTCAGGCCCTCTTCAAGAAATTTGGTTACGGAAGGAAGCGGACATCTCCCCGAACCCTAGCCTGCTCACGACGAGGCTAGGGTTGCTGGCTTCTGTGGCTCGTCGTATGAGCATGCGAGACCTGGCCGAAGAGTTCGTAGGCCTTCGGATCTCACCCCTCGGAGCCAGTTGGCCAATCTCCATCCCGCGAGCCTCGGAGGGGGACCTCCGAAACATAGGTACGTCCTTCTCCTGCGGCATCATTTTATATGAACACATTAATTATACTTATGCTTCTTATACCTTTTCCTTTTCAGCGGCGCCTCTGGCCTTATCTCCGGACGACATAGTCCGGGCTACCGAGCGAATTCTCGGAGCCCCTTTGGTAGCCGAGAGGCAGAAGAGGTTGGAACTGGTAGGGAGTTGGGAGCGCTCGAACAGGGTGTGGAGAGCCCTCGGCATGGAGCCCCCGCCGCTTCCCGACTTCGCCTCGGCTGGAACGGCGGCTCGCAAGAGGAAAGCAGCGGCCGAGCCCTCTAAAAAGGCTGGCAAGCAACCCGCTCAGAAGAAGGCGGTGAAGCAGCCTTCTCACTTGACGCCTGCTTCGTCTTCTTCGTCGCCGGACGAGCGGAGCCCCACTCCCGAAGAGACAGAAGACTCCGGAGGCGCCACAGCGAAGGCTTTCGAAGATTACCTTCTGATCGATGAAGACATGGGGGAGGTCCCCACAACCCTCCCCGACAGGGAGGATGTTGACGTCACCCTTCTGACTCCTCCTGCGCCTGTCAACGTGCAAGTAGAGTCAAACTCTCCCTCCGGCTTGCCTGCACCCGAAGGGGTTTCAGCGGAGGTTGTGGCCCCGACGGACGAGACCGAGGTCAGGACTTCGGGGGATGACTTCGACAACATCCTCCGGATGTACGAAGTCCTGGAGGATCCGGCGATCCTTCCTCAAACGGCTCTTGGAGGTATTTTCCTAGAACTCTTTCTTTTTTCATCGGCATTCGCTTGCTATCTGCAGAATATGTTAATTAACCTTGATAATTGAAACAGGTACCTCTTCGGGTATTGAGGCCTCGGTGGTGCCCGACGTCCCTACTTCCTCGGAGACAGTCACCCGGGTGGACCCTCCAGCTCCTCTGGGGGCTCCGAGCCCGGTGACAGAGAACGTATCCTTCGGAGCGGACGATGTGCTCCCTGGGACGGAATTGGCTCCGGCCGTGGCGACCTCGACTACTGACGGCGCCTCCGACAACGTGGCTCCAGCCGGAGGTGTGGCGGCCGAAGGTCAAGATGTTCTTGCCTCTCCCCCTTTCGTGCCGGGGAGGGGTAAGAGTATTTCCAGCTTGGGCCTTCGGGTTGATCAAGCAACGCCCTCCGTCGGCAACTCAGAGGACGAGGCTGCCGAGGACGACGCCCGGGCCTTGTCTTGGCTCCCTCTTCTGGCTCCTTTCTTGGAGCATCGGAGCGGCCTTCGAAGGATGCTGGAGCCCCTGGCTGAGAAAAGCCAGGATATTGCCAATTCGGAGTTGATCTCCGCTTTGAGCGAAGTCAGGGCTTCGAATCTCAACACGGCCCTCGAAAGGGCTGCCCTTCAGGTATGAAAAAGACACCGCAGTTGTTGTATTTTAATGATCAAAGCTTCTTTAGCACTTACCTTGTTATCCTTGCAGCAATTCGCCCTTGCTAGAGCGGCAGCGACTTCCAGTGAGGTCGAAATTAACCGACTTAACCGGAAGGTTACAGCTCTTCAAACAGCCCTCGATGAGTCCACCGGGAGGTCTCTCCGGCTGAATGAGGAACTCTTGGAAGAACGGAAGGCCAAGGCCACGTCTGACGAAGCCTCTGAAGCCCTCCGCTCTCATGCCGAAGAAGCCGAAGCTGAACAAGTGGTTCTCCGTGCGGAGGTCGAGAAGCTTCGCCAGGATGCGGCTGCTTCGAACGGCCGCATGGTTGAACTTCAAGAGGCTCTTAGCCAGGTAATGGCTCAGAAGAGTTCCCTGATGCTCCGGGTGGCCGCGTTGGACGCAACGGTTGCAAGCCTGGAAGCAGCAGATAAAAAGAATTCCAGTACTGCTGACCGTACCTTGGAAGCTCTTCAGGGTACGTTAGAGTACTTTGGCACCATGTGCCCTTCAACTTCTGCTGCAACCTTCGAGCCGCTCGACCGGAAGCTGACGAGGATCCAGGTAGCTTCGTCGCTGATGAAGAATTCCGGGGTACGGTACGGAGAGATCTCCGGACAGTGCGCCGGCATCGGGGTTCTTCGCCACCTCGAAACTCTTCGGGTTCCCCTTGCTCCGGTTGGTGGTTCGTCTCCTGGAGGCTTCGCGGATGATGACCTGCTGCGGCCGTCTCCGGAGGTGGCTTCGGCGTGGGAAGCTTTCCGATCAGTATGGAAGGCGGACCACAAGGTTGCTGCTAAGGCTTGGATCGACGAGGCCCGCCGGCAAAAGCAGGCTCAGGCGAAGCCACCACTCCCGACTTCGCCAGCGCCTTCGGTCCCAGCTCCGCCAACCGACCCGCAGGTCTAGCTGCTTAGGGCTGTTGTGTACCTGTGGTCTTGTAAACTTTGTTTAATTAATGAGAAAGTTATAAACAGTACTTGTCTTGGGTGTTCTTCTCTTTTTTAGGTTCTGTCATGCCCTTCGAGCCCTGACTTCGTACTTTTGGAAACTACTGCCGAGCTTCGAAAGGAGTGGGCAGTTCTTGAGAGTTTGAGGCCTTATCGCCGCTCTCGCTTTTCTGTTCCTCGTGGAGACGGGGGGGAAGTTACCCTTGAAGTACGAAGGGATGTTTTGTCTTACATTAAAGAGGAAGAACAGGAAGGGGGGTCTTCGTCCTCCGAGCCTGTTGACTGGTCCGACTCGGAGTACCAAGCTGGAAACCTTGCCGAGGCTGTCTCCGAAAGGCTCTTGACGTGGGCCGAACTTCAAGAGGAGCAGAAGAAGCTGCGAGCCTCGAAGAAAAAGAGAAGTTCCCGGCCTAAAAAGACTTCAAGCTCCGAAGGGCAAAGTAGCCGCAGGGGTAGCTCTAGGGGTCGAAAGGGCCTCCGTTTTTATTTGGGTCTAGATAGCAATTTTTCCTGATGTATGAATATAATATTTTAATGCGGAATGCTTCGACAGCATGCTGTGTGACTCCTATCCTCCTACCCCTCTTGTGGGTGGCGGAGCTTTTATCTTATATAATGGTTCGGTAGGCACAATGATTGCTCGAGCACCTGTATGCTTCGAATTTTGGCACATGTCACCATCGATAGTTTAGACAAAAAATTTAAAGTCCTTAGACTCTTCTACGGATCCTAACAAGCCGGAGCCTGGAATCCGTAGGTTGGCCACCTACAGCTCTTTTACAGATACTTCGCACCCGGAGGCTTGAAATTCTGTTTTGTTTAAAGTCCTTAGACTCTTCTACGGATCCTAACAAGCCGGAGCCTGGAATCCGTAGGTTGGCCACCTACGGCTCTTTTACAGATACTTCGCACCCGGAGGCTTGAAATTCTGTTTTGTTTAAAGTCCTTAGACTCTTCTACGGATCCTAACAAGCCGGAGCCTGGAATCCGTAGGTTGGCCACCTACGGCTCTTTTACAGATACTTCGCACCCGGAGGCTTGAAATTCTGTTTTGTTTAAAGTCCTTAGACTCTTCTATGGATCCTAACAAGCCGGAGCCTGGAATCCGTAGGTTGGCCACCTACGGCTCTTTTACAGATACTTCGCACCCGGAGGCTTGAAATTCTGTTTTGTTTAAAGTCCTTAGACTCTTCTACGGATCCTAACAAGCCGGAGCCTGGAATCCGTAGGTTGGCGGAGCCACTGAACCAATGGTTCGTAGCAAGCCCCTTGGGTTTTTCCGAAAAATGCTTGGCTCTGCTAGCATCACCGACCTCCGAATGCGTCCATCCGGAGGGTTGGATGTTCGAAGGGCAAAACAAATCTCAACCCCTTAGCTTTATTTATAAAAGGAGTGTTACAAGTGATTACAAGGAAGCCTTAAGCATAATATCTCTTAAGGTGCTCCGCATGCCACGCATGTTTCAACTCTTCTCCTTCTAAATTAGCTAATTTAAACGAGCCGGGGCGACCTGAGCGTAAGATAACATATGGTCCTTCCCATTTGTTTCCTAGCTTCCCCGGAGCTATTACATTTCGTAATACTAGATGACCTGGTTTTAACTCAGTTAATTTGACTTTCGGGTCATACCATGTCTTTGTGTGCCCTTGGTACTTCGTCAGGTTGGCGACAGCTCGAAGCCTTGTTTCTTCCGACAAGTCTATTGAAGCACTCCGATCATCTTCGTCTTCGTGTTGAATTACGCGAAGTGACTCCCCTTTGAGCTCCGTAGGGGTCATGGCTTCGTCTCCGAAGAGCAACCTGAATGGCGTGAAGCCGGTTGATCTAGTTTGCGTGGTTCGGATAGACCATAGAATTTTGGGTAGCTCTTCGACCCATAGGCCCTTGGCCAATCCGACGATTCGGCGATTTAACCCGGAGAGGATATTCCCGTTGGCTCGCTCGACGGCTCCGTTGGATTGCGGATGTCGCACTGCTGCGAAGCATAGCTTAATGCCCAGTTCTTCACAGAATGTTTGGAAGGTATCAGCTTCGAACTGGGTCCCATTATCCACCGTTAATTCTCTGGGGACTCCGAACCTGCATATAATATTCTGCCAGAAGAACCTTTGCACATTCTTTGATGTGATGGCTGTTAACGGCTCTGCTTCCATCCATTTTGAGAAGTATTCTATTGCTACGACCGCAAATTTCAATCCGCCTTTTGCTGGTGGGAAAGGGCCTATGAGGTCCATGCCCCATCTAGCCATCGGCCATATTGGGGCAATAACTTGGAGTTGAGCTGGCGGGCGATGGCTCCTTCGGCCCATCCATTGGCAGCCTTGGCACGTCCGAACTAGGTCTTCGGCGTCTCTGACGATCGTCGGCCAATAAAAACCTTGCCGGAGCGTCTTGCCTGCTAGTGCTCTGGGAGCTAGATGACTTCCGCACAGCCCCTCGTGGATGCCTCGAAGTATGTCTTGTCCTTCAGGTTGAGAGATGCATCGAAGCAGTGGTGAGCATACTCCGGCTTTATATAGTACTTCCCCAATAAGTTTGTAATTTCGAGCCCTCGTTTGCACTCTTCGAGCTTCTTGGCCTTCCGGAGGGTCATTGCTACCTTGCAACATAGTTATTATTGGAGTTCGCCAATCCGTGGCTTCAATACACATTACTTCTGACGAGGGTATTTGGTCAGCTGCTGGCTGCTCTAATTCTTCATAGAAAGCGCCCTCCGGGAGGTCTACTGCTCCTGCTGCGGCCTTCGCAAGAATATCTGCAAGTTGATTTTCTGCCCGCGGTATGCTTCGAACTGTAAACCCTTTGAATGCTGCTTCTGCCTTGCGGATTTCTTAAAGGTATTGCGCGAGATGTGGGTTTTTTGCTTGGAAGCTTTTATCAATATGTCCCGCGACGACTTGGGAATCTGTCTTGATCATTATCCTTGTAGCTCCGAGTGCTTTAGCCTTTCGGAGGCCTAGCAAGATTCCTTCATACTCGGCGACGTTATTAGTGGTTCGAAAGTTAAGCCTTGCGGAGTACATTGCCTTTTGTCCTGACGGTGAGAAGATTACTGCCCCTGCTCCGGCACCTGATGCTTGATAGGCCCCGTCGGAGAATATTGTCCAGAAACCGTCGGAGGGTTCTTCCGGAGTCCATACTGCAGATGGAGTCCACTCTGCTACGAAATCTGCTATAATTTGAGATTTAACGGCCGTCCTTGCTGTGAAGGAGATTTCGAAGGGTGCTAACTCGACTGCCCACTTTCCAACCCTGCCTGTGGAATCTTTGTTTCGGAGCATATCTCCAAGAGGATACGATGTGGGGACAATAAGGTTATGCGCCAAGAAATAATGCCTTAGCTTTCGTGAGGCCATTACCAAAGCATAAGCAAACTTTTCAAGCTCGGAGTATCTGATCTTGGCTCCTGATAATGCCTCCGAGACAAAATAAACTGGGTTTTGTACCAGCCTGTCCTTGAGCTCGACTTCTCGGACTAGTACTGCGCTTACTGCTGACCCTGTCGCTGCAAGGTATAAAAGCAATGTTTCCCCTGGAAGAGGAACAGTTAAGGTTGATAATGCTCCAAGGTAGGCTTTTATCTCTTCGAAGCTCTTTTGGCACTCCGGCGTCCAGCTGAAGCTTTCGGAGCCTTTGAGTGCCTTGAAAATTGGGAGGCTTCGCTCTGCCGATCTGGACAGGAACCTGCTGAGTGCTGCTAGCCTTCCTGCTAGCTTCTGTACTTGCTTCAAATTTTCAGGTGGGGCCATTCTTTGCAGTGCACTTATTTGCGTGGGACTGGCTTCGATCCCCCTGCTCGAAACTAAGTACCCTAACAGCTTCCCTGCTTGTGCCCCGAATATACATTTTTCGGGATTGAGGCGTACTCCACATGCTCGGAGGCTCTCAAAAGTTTCATCTAAGTCTATGCTATGCTGATGCTTTTGAGCACTTTTTATTACAATATCGTCCATGTAGGCTTCGACATTGCGGCCTATCTGATGGCCTAAAGCTTTAGCTATTAAGCGAGAAAATGTGGCTCCGGCATTCCGTAAACCAAACGGCATTCTTACATAGCAGAATACTCCTGAAGGAGTTATGAAACTTGTCTTGGCCTCGTCTTCTTTCTTCAGCCATACTTGATGGTACCCGGAGTATGCATCGAGGAAGCTTAATAGTTCGGAGCCGGCTGTGGAATCTATTAATTGATCTATTCGGGGCATTGGGTAGGGGTCTCGCGGGCATGCTTTATTTAGTGATGTGAAGTCAATACACATGCGCCATTTGCTGGAATCCTTCTTCCTTACAAAAACAGGGTTGGCTAACCACTCGGTATGGGCCACTTCCCTGATAATGCCAGCTTTTAACAATTTTTCCACTTCGGCCTTGGCTAAATTTGCTCTT
Organism: Zizania palustris; assembly: GCA_019279435.1. Taxonomy (NCBI): domain Eukaryota; kingdom Viridiplantae; phylum Streptophyta; class Magnoliopsida; order Poales; family Poaceae; genus Zizania; species Zizania palustris. Next base: position 21,533,986 of record JAAALK010000079.1, read on the forward strand.
TCTGTTGATAGCTTCCGGAGCCCCTGGCGCACTGGCTTGGCCTTCGGGTTGACGAGCAGACTGTGCTCGATGATGCTTCGGTCGACCCCCGTGATATCTTCGTCGGTCCAAGCAAACATGTCTAAATTCTTCTTGACGACTTCTTCTAATGAGGCGGTTATCTCCGGAGATAGCCCCTTGCCGAATTTTATTGGGTATTCTTTGCCGTCTTCTGAGATTATTCTTGTCTCGACATCACCCTCCGGGCTTGGTTTGAGCGAGGATCCCTTCGGGGGGCTCAAGGCTTCTGGTACTTCTTCGGCGCTCTCCGCCACATTGTGCACTTGTCGAGGGTCCAATGGCTGCCCGTGGCCATATTCTGTCCTTCTGGCTACAGCTTGGTCTCCTGAAATAGTGAGCACTCCACCTTGTGTGGGCATTTTGAGACAAAGGTAGTTGTGATGAGCTATAGCCCCGAATTGGTTTAACATCCCTCGTCCGAAGATAGCATTGTAGGCGTAGGGGGCATCCACCACGTCGAAAATCACCTCCTCTACTCGGGCCAGCGGCCCCTCTCCGAAGGCAACCTCGAGGCCTATTTGGCCGAGGGCATCGAGAGGCGGTCCTGAGAACCCTTGAAGTGGCCGGGCTGCAGGAAGTAGATGCTTCCGGGGTATGCACATCTGGTCGAAGGCTTGAACGAAGAGTATATCTGCGGAGCTTCCACCGTCCACCAGGATCCTCCGAACATCAGCCCCTGCTATATCAGCAGAGATGACTAATGGGTCAGCATGGGGAAACTTCACCCCTACTGCATCGCTGGCCGTGAATGAGATGGGTACACGGGACCATTCTGGCATCCCTTCAGCGGAACTTGAAGTCCCAATGTGCCCAACTTCTCGGACGTACTCTCGGCGCTGTCTCTTGGACATGCTGCCGAGGGTCCCCCCTCCGGAAATGGTTAGGACCACTCTTTTGCCGCGGTCTTGCGGATCTTCGTGCCTTGGCGGTGGCATAATACTGGCCACCGGTAGCCGTATAGGGGCTTCGAGGGCACCAGCTCGGGCCACAATTTGGACAGGCTCCGATCGTGCCGTGGGTGGAACCCGGTCCGAAGTACCCCTCCTGGTATTTCGGTCAATGTATTCACCCCGAAGGGCTAATATCGTCTTGCAGTCCTTCGTGTCATGGCTTCTATTATCGCCATGTACGCAGCAAAAATGACTCTGGCGCCTTCCAGGCACCCTTTCTTGAGGTACTGACGGCCCAGCCTTAAAATTTTTTACTTGCTGAAAACTGGTCGGTGCCTTCGAAGCTGAAGGTGCAATATTTAGCACTTCCGAACGGAAATGCTTTTTTCCTCGCCTATACTCGCTAGGGCGGCTGTCTTGTGGGGGTTGTGGCGGAGCGGTGGCCTCTGGCTCCCTTTTGACTTCCCGGGGGGCGGGTAGTGCTGCCTCAGCTCGCCGAAGGCATCCTTCCTCTGCCTTGGCATATTGCTCGAAGTATGCCATGAGCTGTGCTATGGATGTTACCGGCTTCCGATGGAGTTTGCTGAGGAGGTCAGGGTTTAGCACCCCTTCTCGGGCAGCATCAACTACCGAAGAGGTAGTAAGGCCCTTGATCTGTGACTTGGTGTGGGCGAAGCATGTAAAGTATTCTCGGAGGGTTTCTCCTTCCCGCTGCTTTACTTGGAACAAACTTCCCGTAGACATCGGGGCCACGAAAGTGCCTTGGAAGTTGCTCACGAACTTCTTTTTGAGTAGTTCCCATGACTTGATCGATCCTGGTTTTAGGGACCAGAACCACCGGAGTGCCACACCTTCGAGAGCAAGTGGGAAGCATTTTGCCATGGTGCTTCGTACCCCTCCGCTTGCTTCTATAGCTAGGGCGTACGAGCGGGCGAACTCCCCGGGGTCCGATTCCCCGGAGTACTTGTGCAGCTTCGAGGCCTTGAACTTGGGGTCGAAAGGCACTCTCTATAGATCAGGGTGCAATGGAGACTCATTGTCGAAGGACGCATTCTCGGCCTCTTCCTGGACTTGTATAACTTCCGGGGGGTTGTGGCCTCCATCGTCTGGAGGCCCTCTTGGAGTTTCAGTGGAAGCTTGAGTGCGGAGTCTGTCGGCGGCTTCCTGCCTCCATCTGGACACCTCCTCCTGAAGCCTGGCTAGCTGTGTAGCCTCGGTCTCGGGAGGGCCTTCGTCTTCGTCGGAGGGAACTTCAGGGTCTCGGCTTGCTGCGTAGTCGGTCTGAAGCATTGTAGGGGGGGTAGAGGGCCCCGGGGCGCTCGACGCCCATCGGTTCCGGCAGGAACCGTCGGATTAGCCGAGGGTCCGGCTCCGTTGGTCCGAGGGGACCTTCGAAGGGGACCTGTAGCCTGACCACGCTTCGGAGGCATGGTTAGTCGATGAGGTGTCTTGGAAATGGAAGGCTTCGAACGACTCGAGGGGGTCGAGGGAAGGCCTTTGGGCTGCACTAAGAAGCCCTTAACTGAAGGGTGCGCGGAATCTCAGGATTCCGAGGCTCCCCCCGTAAGTTTTCTTCAGAGTGCAGTCAGCGGTAGAGAACAAGCTTTTAGAACTTGGATCCCCACGGACGGCGCCAACTGTTGGCGTAAAAGTTACACCAACAGGTTCTTAGTAGTTAAGAACAAACAAACAAGAGGTTTGTGCTTTTAGGACAAACTTGAGCCTCCGTAAAGGATAACAACTCAAGAGGTCCGAATGTATGTGTTTGAACCACTGGTTCTGGATCCTTCTTACAAGGTACAAAGGGGGGTATTTATAGGGAGAAAAGCTAAAGGAATAGACCTATTTACCCTTATATTACAAATGACCTTCAGTATTATAAACGAGGTTATAAACGGTAAAGTGCTGCAGGGTAGATGGATAAGCAGGGCATCCAATCAGTCACGTCTTCCTGCTTCGAAGCCTCCTTTCTCCTTTCGGAGGGTCCTCCGAGACTTCGCATCGTGGCACCCTTCGACCGTGCTGACGTATCTTCGAGCATTAGTCGACCATCTTCGGGACCTTCTTAGAGCCTTCGGAGGGTTAACCTTTAAGTCGTGGAAATGAAGTAATTTCCCCCAACAGTAGCCCCTCGGATATGCCTTTCTGTAGATAACCTATTTTTTAGAAAGAAGGCAGTATACGAAAGGAACATTTTTAGTTTCTGAGACTTAAAGGGAATGCGAATATACTATGATTTAGCTCAGAATATTAAGCCCAATATTTTTAAAACGTTCATCTCCGAATTTTGGCATAGTGAGGAAAACTCCCTGGAGCAGCATGGCTTCGGAGCATGAGTGCTACGAGAGCAGTTACGGAGCGTGAACGTCGTGCGGGCGGTTACGAAGTGTGGACGTCGTGCGGGCGGTTACGAAGTGTGGACGTCGTGGGGTGCCGTCAATATGACCGTTACGGCGCAAATAGCCGTTACCCTCTGTAAAAAAGAAGTAACGGTCGATTTCTTCAGCGGTTGCACGCCGTTTCACTTTCCAACCCCACCTGTCAGCGACGGAAGCCGAACCTGCAGTGTGAAACTTCTCGAAGAGCAGTATAGATTGTGTGGTTATAAAAGGGGGAGAAAGGGATTACTGGAAATTTTTTACCGCATTCACCGTTCTTGCAATTCACCTTTCCCCTCAAACTTCTGCCCCTTCGAGCACTTGAGCGTAATGGCGAGAACCAGCCACACCACTCCTTTGGCGGCCAACACTATGGCGCAGCGGCAGGCATGGGCGGCATCAGCAGCCACGGCAATGGCGGGGGGCCCGGGCGGCGGTTGGCCCAAGAACCCTCGGGCGCTCCGTCCGCCCTCCAAGAAGAAGATGGCCCAGAGCTTCGTTATTGGTCAGTCAGTGAGCACAGCGGAGTCCATCGAAGAGGCAGTAGATGGGAAGTTGGGAGCCGGAATGAGGACTCGTGTTCCCGGGACAGAGTCGACTCCACGGCCTCGGCGCGGAGAAGTGGTAGTCTTCGAGGCATTCTTCGAAGCTGGCCTGGGGCTACCAGCCGTGGATTTCCTAGCAGAGGTACTAGACATGTTCCACATTACTCTGCCTCAGTTGTCCCCCAACGCAATCGTCCGCCTGGCCGTCTTTGAGTGGGCTCTTCGGGCGGAAGGGTGTGAAGGGCGCTCCGAAATCTTCGCAGCAACCCACGAAGCTATCTGCCAGCCGAAGCCTCAAGATGGGCCCGGAGACTCGAAGGTGACAGTGGCTTTCGGCAGTGTCAATTTTCAGCTACGGCGGGAGCACGCTCTTCATTTCCCTGCGAAGGCCATAAACGATCGATGGTATACAAATTGGATACTTCGGTGGTTTTACGCCGAAGTAGGAGAAGACTCCCCCCTTTCGGGCCCTCTTCAAGAAATTTGGTTACGGAAGGAAGCGGACATCTCCCCGAACCCTAGCCTGCTCACGACGAGGCTAGGGTTGCTGGCTTCTGTGGCTCGTCGTATGAGCATGCGAGACCTGGCCGAAGAGTTCGTAGGCCTTCGGATCTCACCCCTCGGAGCCAGTTGGCCAATCTCCATCCCGCGAGCCTCGGAGGGGGACCTCCGAAACATAGGTACGTCCTTCTCCTGCGGCATCATTTTATATGAACACATTAATTATACTTATGCTTCTTATACCTTTTCCTTTTCAGCGGCGCCTCTGGCCTTATCTCCGGACGACATAGTCCGGGCTACCGAGCGAATTCTCGGAGCCCCTTTGGTAGCCGAGAGGCAGAAGAGGTTGGAACTGGTAGGGAGTTGGGAGCGCTCGAACAGGGTGTGGAGAGCCCTCGGCATGGAGCCCCCGCCGCTTCCCGACTTCGCCCCGGCTGGAACGGCGGCTCGCAAGAGGAAAGCAGCGGCCGAGCCCTCTAAAAAGGCTGGCAAGCAACCCGCTCAGAAGAAGGCGGTGAAGCAGCCTTCTCACTTGACGCCTGCTTCGTCTTCTTCGTCGCCGGACGAGCGGAGCCCCACTCCCGAAGAGACAGAAGACTCCGGAGGCGCCACAGCGAAGGCTTTCGAAGATTACCTTCTGATCGATGAAGACATGGGGGAGGTCCCCACAACCCTCCCCGACAGGGAGGATGTTGACGTCACCCTTCTGACTCCTCCTGCGCCTGTCAACGTGCAAGTAGAGTCAAACTCTCCCTCCGGCTTGCCTGCACCCGAAGGGGTTTCAGCGGAGGTTGTGGCCCCGACGGACGAGACCGAGGTCAGGACTTCGGGGGATGACTTCGACAACATCCTCCGGATGTACGAAGTCCTGGAGGATCCGGCGATCCTTCCTCAAACGGCTCTTGGAGGTATTTTCCTAGAACTCTTTCTTTTTTCATCGGCATTCGCTTGCTATCTGCAGAATATGTTAATTAACCTTGATAATTGAAACAGGTACCTCTTCGGGTATCGAGGCCTCGGTGGTGCCCGACGTCCCTACTTCCTCGGAGACAGTCACCCGGGTGGACCCTCCAGCTCCTCTGGGGGCTCCGAGCCCGGTGACAGAGAACGTATCCTTCGGAGCGGACGATGTGCTCCCTGGGACGGAATTGGCTCCGGCCGTGGCGACCTCGACTACTGACGGCGCCTCCGACAACGTGGCTCCAGCCGGAGGTGTGGCGGCCGAAGGTCAAGATGTTCTTGCCTCTCCCCCTTTCGTGCCGGGGAGGGGTAAGAGTATTTCCAGCTTGGGCCTTCGGGTTGATCAAGCAACGCCCTCCGTCGGCAACTCAGAGGACGAGGCTGCCGAGGACGACGCCCGGGCCTTGTCTTGGCTCCCTCTTCTGGCTCCTTTCTTGGAGCATCGGAGCGGCCTTCGAAGGCTGCTGGAGCCCCTGGCTGAGAAAAGCCAGGATATTGCCAATTCGGAGTTGATCTCCGCTTTGAGCGAAGTCAGGGCTTCGAATCTCAACACGGCCCTCGAAAGGGCTGCCCTTCAGGTATGAAAAAGACACCGCAGTTGTTGTATTTTAATGATCAAAGCTTCTTTAGCACTTACCTTGTTATCCTTGCAGCAATTCGCCCTTGCTAGAGCGGCAGCGACTTCCAGTGAGGTCGAAATTAACCGACTTAACCGGAAGGTTACAGCTCTTCAAACAGCCCTCGATGAGTCCACCGGGAGGTCTCTCCGGCTGAATGAGGAACTCTTGGAAGAACGGAAGGCCAAGGCCACGTCTGACGAAGCCTCTGAAGCCCTCCGCTCTCATGCCGAAGAAGCCGAAGCTGAACAAGTGGTTCTCCGTGCGGAGGTCGAGAAGCTTCGCCAGGATGCGGCTGCTTCGAACGGCCGCATGGTTGAACTTCAAGAGGCTCTTAGCCAGGTAATGGCTCAGAAGAGTTCCCTGATGCTCCGGGTGGCCGCGTTGGACGCAACGGTTGCAAGCCTGGAAGCAGCAGATAAAAAGAATTCCAGTACTGCTGACCGTACCTTGGAAGCTCTTCAGGGTACGTTAGAGTACTTTGGCACCATGTGCCCTTCAACTTCTGCTACAACCTTCGAGCCGCTCGACCGGAAGCTGACGAGGATCCAGGTAGCTTCGTCGCTGATGAAGAATTCCGGGGTACGGTACGGAGAGATCTCCAGACAGTGCGCCGGCATCGGGGTTCTTCGCCACCTCGAAACTCTTCGGGTTCCCCTTGCTCCGGTTGGTGGTTCGTCTCCTGGAGGCTTCGTGGATGATGACCTGCTGCGGCCGTCTCTGGAGGTGGCTTCGGCGTGGGAAGCTTTCCGATCAGTATGGAAGGCGGACCACAAGGTTGCTGCTAAGGCTTGGATCGACGAGGCCCGCCGGCAAAAGCAGGCTCAGGCGAAGCCACCACTCCCGACTTCGCCAGCGCCTTCGGTCCCAGCTCCGCCAACCGACCCGCAGGTCTAGCTGCTTAGGGCTGTTGTGTACCTGTGGTCTTGTAAACTTTGTTTAATTAATGAGAAAGTTATAAACAGTACTTGTCTTGGGTGTTCTTCTCTTTTTTAGGTTCTGTCATGCCCTTCGAGCCCTGACTTCGTACTTTTGGAAACTACTGCCGAGCTTCGAAAGGAGTGGGCAGTTCTTGAGAGTTTGAGGCCTTATCGCCGCTCTCGCTTTTCTGTTCCTCGTGGAGACGGGGGGGAAGTTACCCTTGAAGTACGAAGGGATGTTTTGTCTTACATTAAAGAGGAAGAACAGGAAGGGGGGTCTTCGTCCTCCGAGCCTGTTGACTGGTCCGACTCGGAGTACCAAGCTGGAAACCTTGCCGAGGCTGTCTCCGAAAGGCTCTTGACGTGGGCCGAACTTCAAGAGGAGCAGAAGAAGCTGCGAGCCTCGAAGAAAAAGAGAAGTTCCCGGCCTAAAAAGACTTCAAGCTCCGAAGGGCAAAGTAGCCGCAGGGGTAGCTCTAGGGGTCGAAAGGGCCTCCGTTTTTATTTGGGTCTAGATAGCAATTTTTCCTGATGTATGAATATAATATTTTAATGCGGAATGCTTCGACAGCATGCTGTGTGACTCCTATCCTCCTACCCCTCTTGTGGGTGGCGGAGCTTTTATCTTATATAATGGTTCGGTAGGCACAATGATTGCTCGAGCACCTGTATGCTTCGAATTTTGGCACATGTCACCATCGATAGTTTAGACAAAAAATTTAAAGTCCTTAGACTCTTCTACGGATCCTAACAAGCCGGAGCCTGGAATCCGTAGGTTGGCCACCTACAGCTCTTTTACAGATACTTCGCACCCGGAGGCTTGAAATTCTGTTTTGTTTAAAGTCCTTAGACTCTTCTACGGATCCTAACAAGCCGGAGCCTAGAATCCGTAGGTTGGCCACCTACGGCTCTTTTACAGATACTTCGCACCCGGAGGCTTGAAATTCTGTTTTGTTTAAAGTCCTTAGACTCTTCTACGGATCCTAACAAGCCGGAGCCTGGAATCCGTAGGTTGGCCACCTACGGCTCTTTTACAGATACTTCGCACCCGGAGGCTTGAAATTCTGTTTTGTTTAAAGTCCTTAGACTCTTCTATGGATCCTAACAAGCCGGAGCCTGGAATCCGTAGGTTGGCCACCTACGGCTCTTTTACAGATACTTCGCACCCGGAGGCTTGAAATTCTGTTTTGTTTAAAGTCCTTAGACTCTTCTACGGATCCTAACAAGCCGGAGCCTGGAATCCGTAGGTTGGCGGAGCCACTGAACCAATGGTTCGTAGCAAGCCCCTTGGGTTTTTCCGAAAAATGCTTGGCTCTGCTAGCATCACCGACCTCCGAATGCGTCCATCCGGAGGGTTGGATGTTCGAAGGGCAAAACAAATCTCAACCCCTTAGCTTTATTTATAAAAGGAGTGTTACAAGTGATTACAAGGAAGCCTTAAGCATAATATCTCTTAAGGTGCTCCGCATGCCACGCATGTTTCAACTCTTCTCCTTCTAAATTAGCTAATTTAAATGAGCCGGGGCGACCTGAGCGTAAGATAACATATGGTCCTTCCCATTTGTTTCCTAGCTTCCCCGGAGCTATTACATTTCGTAATACTAGATGACCTGGTTTTAACTCAGTTAATTTGACTTTCGGGTCATACCATGTCTTTGTGTGCCCTTGGTACTTCGTCAGGTTGGCGACAGCTCGAAGCCTTGTTTCTTCCGACAAGTCTATTGAAGCACTCCGATCATCTTCGTCTTCGTGTTGAATTACGCGAAGTGACTCCCCTTTGAGCTCCGTAGGGGTCATGGCTTCGTCTCCGAAGAGCAACCTGAATGGCGTGAAGCCGGTTGATCTAGTTTGCGTGGTTCGGATAGACCATAGAATTTTGGGTAGCTCTTCGACCCATAGGCCCTTGGCCAATCCGACGATTCGGCGATTTAACCCGGAGAGGATATTCCCGTTGGCTCGCTCGACGGCTCCGTTGGATTGCGGATGTCGCACTGCTGCGAAGCATAGCTTAATGCCCAGTTCTTCACAGAATGTTTGGAAGGTATCAGCTTCGAACTGGGTCCCATTATCCACCGTTAATTCTCTGGGGACTCCGAACCTGCATATAATATTCTGCCAGAAGAACCTTTGCACATTCTTTGATGTGATGGCTGTTAACGGCTCTGCTTCCACCCATTTTGAGAAGTATTCTATTGCTACGACCGCAAATTTCAATCCGCCTTTTGCTGGTGGGAAAGGGCCTATGAGGTCCATGCCCCATCTAGCCATCGGCCATATTGGGGCAATAACTTGGAGTTGAGCTGGCGGGCGATGGCTCCTTCGGCCCATCCATTGGCAGCCTTGGCACGTCCGAACTAGGTCTTCGGCGTCTCTGACGATCGTCGGCCAATAAAAACCTTGCCGGAGCGTCTTGCCTGCTAGTGCTCTGGGAGCTAGATGACTTCCGCACAGCCCCTCGTGGATGCCTCGAAGTATGTCTTGTCCTTCAGGTTGAGAGATGCATCGAAGCAGTGGTGAGCATACTCCGGCTTTATATAGTACTTCCCCAATAAGTTTGTAATTTCGAGCCCTCGTTTGCACTCTTCGAGCTTCTTGGCCTTCCGGAGGGTCATTGCTACCTTGCAACATAGTTATTATTGGAGTTCGCCAATCCGTGGCTTCAATACACATTACTTCTGACGAGGGTATTTGGTCAGCTGCTGGCTGCTCTAATTCTTCATAGAAAGCGCCCTCCGGGAGGTCTACTGCTCCTGCTGCGGCCTTCGCAAGAATATCTGCAAGTTGATTTTCTGCCCGCGGTATGCTTCGAACTGTAAACCCTTTGAATGCTGCTTCTGCCTTGCGGATTTCTTGAAGGTATTGCGCGAGATGTGGGTTTTTTGCTTGGAAGCTTTTATCAATATGTCCCGCGACGACTTGGGAATCTGTCTTGATCATTATCCTTGTAGCTCCGAGTGCTTTAGCCTTTCGGAGGCCTAGCAAGATTCCTTCATACTCGGCGACGTTATTAGTGGTTCGAAAGTTAAGCCTTGCGGAGTACATTGCCTTTTGTCCTGACGGTGAGAAGATTACTGCCCCTGTTCCGGCACCTGATGCTTGATAGGCCCCGTCGGAGAATATTGTCCAGAAACCGTCGGAGGGTTCTTCCGGAGTCCATACTGCAGATGGAGTCCACTCTGCTACGAAATCTGCTATAATTTGAGATTTAACGGCCGTCCTTGCTGTGAAGGAGATTTCGAAGGGTGCTAACTCGACTGCCCACTTTCCAACCCTGCCTGTGGAATCTTTGTTTCGGAGCATATCTCCAAGAGGATACGATGTGGGGACAATAAGGTTATGCGCCAAGAAATAATGCCTTAGCTTTCGTGAGGCCATTACCAAAGCATAAGCAAACTTTTCAAGCTCGGAGTATCTGATCTTGGCTCCTGATAATGCCTCCGAGACAAAATAAACTGGGTTTTGTACCAGCTTGTCCTTGAGCTCGACTTCTCGGACTAGTACTGCGCTTACTGCTGACCCTGTCGCTGCAAGGTATAAAAGCAATGTTTCCCCTGGAAGAGGAACAGTTAAGGTTGATAATGCTCCAAGGTAGGCTTTTATCTCTTCGAAGCTCTTTGGCACTCCGGCGTCCAGCTGAAGCTTTCGGAGCCTTTGAGTGCCTTGAAAATTGGGAGGCTTCGCTCTGCCGATCTGGACAGGAACCTGCTGAGTGCTGCTAGCCTTCCTGCTAGCTTCTGTACTTGCTTCAAATTTTCAGGTGGGGCCATTCTTTGCAGTGCACTTATTTGCGTGGGACTGGCTTCGATCCCCCTGCTCGAAACTAAGTACCCTAACAGCTTCCCTGCTTGTGCCCCGAATATACATTTTTCGGGATTGAGGCGTACTCCACATGCTCGGAGGCTCTCAAAAGTTTCATCTAAGTCTATGCTATGCTGATGCTTTTGAGCACTTTTTATTACAATATCGTCCATGTAGGCTTCGACATTGCGGCCTATCTGATGGCCTAAAGCTTTAGCTATTAAGCGAGAAAATGTGGCTCCGGCATTCCGTAAACCAAACGGCATTCTTACATAGCAGAATACTCCTGAAGGAGTTATGAAACTTGTCTTGGCCTCGTCTTCTTTCTTCAGCCATACTTGATGGTACCCGGAGTATGCATCGAGGAAGCTTAATAGTTCGGAGCCGGCTGTGGAATCTATTAATTGATCTATTCGGGGCATTGGGTAGGGGTCTCGCGGGCATGCTTTATTTAGTGATGTGAAGTCAATACACATGCGCCATTTGCTGGAATCCTTCTTCCTTACAAAAACAGGGTTGGCTAACCACTCGGTATGGGCCACTTCCCTGATAATGCCAGCTTTTAACAATTTTTCCACTTCGGCCTTGGCTAAATTTGCTCTTTCTGTTGATAGCTTCCGGAGCCCCTGGCGCACTGGCTTGGCCTTCGGGTTGACGAGCAGACTGTGCTCGATGATGCTTCGGTCGACCCCCGTGATATCTTCGTCGGTCCAAGCAAACATGTCTAAATTCTTCTTGACGACTTCTTCTAATGAGGCGGTTATCTCCGGAGATAGCCCCTTGCCGAATTTTATTGGGTATTCTTTGCCGTCTTCTGAGATTATTCTTGTCTCGACATCACCCTCCGGGCTTGGTTTGAGCGAGGATCCCTTCGGGGGGCTCAAGGCTTCTGGTACTTCTTCGGCGCTCTCCGCCACATTGTGCACTTGTCGAGGGTCCAATGGCTGCCCGTGGCCATATTCTGTCCTTCTGGCTACAGCTTGGTCTCCTGAAATAGTGAGCACTCCACCTTGTGTGGGCATTTTGAGACAAAGGTAGTTGTGATGAGCTATAGCCCCGAATTGGTTTAACATCCCTCGTCCGAAGATAGCATTGTAGGCGTAGGGGGGCATCCACCACGTCGAAAATCACCTCCTCTACTCGGGCCAGCGGCCCCTCTCCGAAGGCAACCTCGAGGCCTATTTGGCCGAGGGCATCGAGAGGCGGTCCTGAGAACCCTTGAAGTGGCCGGGCTGCAGGAAGTAGATGCTTCCGGGGTATGCACATCTGGTCGAAGGCTTGAACGAAGAGTATATCTGCGGAGCTTCCACCGTCCACCAGGATCCTCCGAACATCAGCCCCTGCTATATCAGCAGAGATGACTAATGGGTCAGCATGGGGAAACTTCACCCCTACTACATCGCTGGCCGTGAATGAGATGGGTACACGGGACCATTCTGGCATCCCTTCAGCGGAACTTGAAGTCCCAATGTGCCCAACTTCTCGGACGTACTCTCGGCGCTGTCTCTTGGACATGCTGCCGAGGGTCCCCCCTCCGGAAATGGTTAGGACCACTCTTTTGCCGCGGTCTTGCGGATCTTCGTGCCTTGGCGGTGGCATAATACTGGCCACCGGTAGCCGTATAGGGGCTTCGAGGGCACCAGCTCGGGCCACAGTTTGGACAGGCTCTGATCGTGCCGTGGGTGGAACCCGGTCCGAAGTACCCCTCCTGGTATTTCGGTCAATGTATTCACCCCGAAGGGCTAATATCGTCTTGCAGTCCTTCGTGTCATGGCTTCTATTATCGCCATGTACGCAGCAAAAATGACTCTGGCGCCTTCCAGGCACCCTTTCTTGAGGTACTGACGGCCCAGCCTTAAAATTTTTTACTTGCTGAAAACTGGCCGGTGTCTTCGAAGCTGAAGGTGCAATATTTAGCACTTCCGAACGGAAATGCTTTTTTCCTCGCCTATACTCGCTAGGGCGGCTGTCTTGTGGGGGTTGTGGCGGAGCGGTGGCCTCTGGCTCCCTTTTGACTTCCCGGAGGGCGGGTAGTGCTGCCTCAGCTCGCCGAAGGCATCCTTCCTCTGCCTTGGCATATTGCTCGAAGTATGCCATGAGCTGTGCTATGGATGTTACCGGCTTCCGATGGAGTTTGCTGAGGAGGTCAGGGTTTAGCACCCCTTCTCGGGCAGCATCAACTACCGAAGAGGTAGTAAGGCCCTTGATCTGTGACTTGGTGTGGGCGAAGCGTGTAAAGTATTCTCGGAGGGTTTCTCCTTCCCGCTGCTTTACTTGGAACAAACTTCCCGTAGACATCGGGGCCACGAAAGTGCCTTGGAAGTTGCTCACGAACTTCTTTTTGAGTAGTTCCCATGACTTGATCGATCCTGGTTTTAGGGACCAGAACCACCGGAGTGCCACACCTTCGAGAGCAAGTGGGAAGCATTTTGCCATGGTGCTTCGTACCCCTCCGCTTGCTTCTATAGCTAGGGCGTACGAGCGGGCGAACTCCCCGGGGTCCGATTCCCCGGAGTACTTGTGCAGCTTCGAGGCCTTGAACTTGGGGTCGAAAGGCACTCTCTGTAGATCAGGGTGCAATGGAGACTCATTGTCGAAGGACGCATTCTCGGCCTCTTCCTGGACTTGTATAACTTCCGGGGGGTTGTGGCCTCCATCGTCTGGAGGCCCTCTTGGAGTTTCAGTGGAAGCTTGAGTGCGGAGTCTGTCGGCGGCTTCCTGCCTCCATCTGGACACCTCCTCCTGAAGCCTGGCTAGCTGTGTAGCCTCGGTCTCGGGAGGGCCTTCGTCTTCGTCGGAGGGAACTTCAGGGTCTCGGCTTGCTGCGTAGTTGGTCTGAAGCATTGTAGGGGGGGTAGAGGGCCCCGGGGCGCTCGACGCCCATCGGTTCCGGCAGGAACCGTCGGATTAGCCGAGGGTCCGGCTCCGTTGGTCCGAGGGGACCTTCGAAGGGGACCTGTAGCCTGACCACGCTTCGGAGGCATGGTTAGTCGATGAGGTGTCTTGGAAATGGAAGGCTTCGAACGACTCGAGGGGGTCGAGGGAAGGCCTTTGGGCTGCACTAAGAAGCCCTTAACTGAAGGGTGCGCGGAATCTCAGGATTCCGAGGCTCCCCCCGTAAGTTTTCTTCAGAGTGTAGTCAGCGGTAGAGAACAAGCTTTTAGAACTTGGATCCCCACGGACGGCGCCAACTGTTGGCGTAAAAGTTACACCAACAGGTTCTTAGTAGTTAAGAACAAACAAACAAGAGGTTTGTGCTTTTAGGACAAACTTGAGCCTCCGTAAAGGATAACAACTCAAGAGGTCCGAATGTATGTGTTTGAACCACTGGTTCTGGATCCTTCTTACAAGGTACAAAGGGGGGTATTTATAGGGAGAAAAGCTAAAGGAATAGACCTATTTACCCTTATATTACAAATGACCTTCAGTATTATAAACGAGGTTATACACGGTAAAGTGCTGCAGGGTAGATGGATAAGCAGGGCATCCAATCAGTCACGTCTTCCTGCTTCGAAGCCTCCTTTCTCCTTTCGGAGGGTCCTCCGAGACTTCGCATCGTGGCACCCTTCGACCGTGCTGACGTATCTTCGAGCATTAGTCGACCATCTTCGGGACCTTCTTAGAGCCTTCGGAGGGTTAACCTTTAAGTCGTGGAAATGAAGTAATTTCCCCCAACAACAGTATCCTTGATCTTATCATCATGTGGAACATTGATGATACATAGGTTAGCACATCGGGCTAATTGATGATCTTGCTTCACGGATCATAGACATGGGGATGTCAAATCAGAGATGTGGACACATGTTGGAGAATATTGTGTTGGATAGACCCACTTGAGATAATGCTGGGATTGTGATGTCCCATCAGTTGTCATCTCAAATGGTGTACCTATAGAGTCCTCAGACCTAAGATCGTCATTTGATTCCAGAATACATAGCGGCACACTTAGATGCTTCGTAACGCTATTATGTAACTAGGTAGTTATAAGGGTTTTTTAGGTGTGTTATGAAACATGTCATGGGATGTGAGCGGTCAAGATGGAATTTACCCATCCTAATGATGGGAGAGATGTCCTTAGGCCCCTCGCAGTAGTCAGATTGGAAAAGTGCATGGCCATGCCCTTATGACTAAAGAGTTAGTCATGATTTGAATTTGATACTTGTTCGAGTGAAATGTCGAGCTATCTAACAAGGATGGCACGTATCTCGCCTTAAGCTTGACTGATGTCATGTGGTAAAGGGATTGGTGCATGCGTGTATCAAGGTTTAGTGAAAAATTGATTTTGTAAGAAATCAGGGGTTAATATGTGCTGCTAGGTACTAAATGTGACCAGTGAGCCAGAAGGAGTTTCCGGTGAACAACCATTTGTGTATGAACCTATCAGGTCACACACTTAAGGAGATGGATTAAGAAACTTCCTAAGAATTGATTCTTGTGCAAGTGTGAGATTGATGAATTGTGCTCAAGAAAAATCTCGGAGGATGGAAGTTCCGATTTGGAATCGGAAGTTCCGATTATTTTCTGAATTAGAAATCGAGAGATCAAATCGTAAGTTCTGATATTGAGAAACCAAGGGTTGGTTTCGGAGTCTGTGATGAGTGATTGACAGATTTTACCCTCTGATTCGAAGGGGTCCCTCCGAAGGGGTTCGGAGGTGGTTTCACCGAAGGGTTCGGTGGGTTTGGTTGTTGCAGCTGTTGCAGCGGAGTGTGCCTGTCGGAGGGTGAGGAGCCATGCTGAATAGCGTGGGCCTCATGGCTCTAGAAGTAATGAGTCATTGTCAACGATAGTCAAAGAGGACAGAAGAAGAGAGGAGATCTGTTGTTTCATGGGCCGCGTGTGACTCAGGTACACGGGCAGCAAGCGACTGTCGGGCAGAGGAGGCTGCAAAGTCGGGCTGGCCCAATCCGGGTACATGGGCCAGAAGCAGTAGAAGACCCATTGGGCTGTTGACCAGGGTTGACTCAGGTACACGGGCGGTGAGTGATTGCCGGGCTGAGAGAGCTGCGGAATCGGGCAGGCCCAATCCGGGTACCTGGTGCAAAGTCGGTGGAGGCTTTGTCAGTTTCGGCGCAAAACTGACAACCGTTGATCTTGTATCCGACTGTCCAGAAGAGAAGCCGTAGTCGCTACGAAAACTTAGCTTCCAGATAAGTCATCTGTATCTCTAGGCCCACAGTCAGTCAGTCATGTCTGTAAAAATACCTAAGGGCAGTAGAGTCTTTTCCTTTATTCTTGCGTCTATAAAAACCCTAAGGGGCTGGTAGAATATTCCTAGTGTTGGGCAGCCTATAAATAGGGCCCCAATCCTTAGGGTTTGGACTACCCCTTCCAGAATTCACTTTTTAATCTATTGGGTCATTTTGTCTCCTGCGTTCTCTCTCCTATTGTGCGCCGCCAGGTTCTTGTTCCCTGCGATTTAATTCCTGCATTCCATTTGTTCTTCTTGAATCTGTGAGATTCTCTTCCCTCCTCTTATCATTCGGTTTGCAGTGTTTTTTATGGTCTTTATTGATGCGCAGCAACTTCTATTCCTGAGAACTGAGTCTCTGTTGCTTTGGTTCTTCACTGAGTAGTACTAGTTCTTACTGTTTGCATGTAGTACTACTTCTCTGTAGCAACAGTACACTAGTACTCTAGGCTTGCTTTTTCCTGCATAGCTTTTTGATCGAGTTGACAGGGCCAAAGTCCCTTTTCTTGTGTGCAGGCTTCAAATCAGCAGACTTCGAATCAGCAGACTTCGAATCTGCAAGCTTCGAATCTGCAGACTTCGAATCAGCAGACATCGAATCAGCAGACTTCGAATCAGCATACTTCGAATCTGCAGGCTTCGAATCTGCAGGCTTCGAATTTGCAACCTTCGAATCTGCAACCTCCGAATCTGCAACCTTCGAATCTGCAACCTTCGAATCTGCAACCTCCAAATCTGCAACCTTCGAATCTGCAACCTCTGAATCAGCAGACTTCGAATCTGCAGACTTAGTCAATCTGTTCTCGCTTTGCTGTTTAGTTTTTTTTAAATGCGTTGGGTTTTGGGAGCAGGCCATTGATTCGAAAGAATTTTTTTTAGGCGCCCATTCACCCCCCCCCCCCTCTGGTCGCTACTTTCGGTCCTACAAGTGGTATCAGAGCTTGGTTAGGGTTTTTCCATACCTTAACCGGTTCTAAACCCGGTAGTGACCATGACGTCTCCTGGCAAGGTCCCGTCCTTGGAAGCCTATGGCTATAACTATTGGAAGACTCGCATGCGAGCCTATCTTATGAGCCAGGGTTCGGACATTTGGGACATTTGCGTTCACACCACGTTTGTCATATTGCCAGTAGCTGAGCATGGTACTGCTGGTATCATTGCTCAGCATCTGAGCAACAGTAAGGCTGTGAACATTCTTTTCTCTGGTTTAGGTCCCACTGAGTTTGAGCATGTGAGCCATCTCTCCACTGCGAGAGAGATCTGGGCTACCCTCAAGGCACACCATGAGGGAACAGCTCAGGTCAAGGCTCGGCTCTATCAGACCTACCGGCGTGAGTACGAAAACTTCACACAAAAGCCGGGTGAATCTGTTGAAGCTTTGTTTGGTCGCTTTCAATCAATCATTAACAAGCTTCGGGATAACAAGGCTGAGGGTGCTCAGTTAGTCTCAGATCACGAGCAGGCGCTCAAGGTTCTCCATACCTTGGACCCAAAGATCTGGGAGATCAAGGTATCCTCTATCGTTGAGAGCACTTCTTACGATACCTTGACCATTTCTGAGTTGTTTAGCAAGCTGAAGGCCACCGAGGTAGATATCCAGTTGAGATCAAATCTCACTGGTTCTGGATCAAAATCCCTGGCCCTTGCTACACTTCTGTTGATCCCTCTGGTGTGAGCTATGTTGGGTTCTCCTTGATGTCTATCACTGAGGACCAGCTTGAGTCTTTGGGAGATGATGATTTGTGTCTCTTTAACAACCGGGTGCATCGTGTCTATGACAAGAGAATGTTCAAAAGACACGGCACAAAATCCAGATGCTTTGAGTGTGGTGATCCAGGACACTTCATCGCCGACTGCCCCAAGCGCAATGGTCACAAGAAGGGCACCGGTGGTGGCTTCCACGACTCCGGCAAGCATGAGAGCTCATCCTTCAACAAGGGCAAGCCGAAGACTTGATTCTTCAAGAAGGCCCTGAAGGACACCGGCGAGAGAACAAGAAGCACGACAAGGCCTTCTTCGTCGAGATGGAGAAAAGCTACTCCAAGCGGTCCACGTCTTCTTCCTCTTCATCGAGCTCAAGCGATGAGGAGATCGCCATCAGGAAGGGGAAGGAAAAGGATGATCCGGTGGGTCTCTGCTTCATGGCCTTCGGAGACAAGCCGAAGAGCCGCTCACACCAGCGCCGAAGATCCCGCAAGAGCTTCTGTTCAATGGCTCTTGGGGATAGGGAAGAAAAGAGCGCCTCCGATGACTCCGACGACGACGACAACAAGGTATCATCCTATGAACGAGAAATTGTTGATTTACTTGAGAGCAATCGTCAGGAGTTAAAGTATCGGGAAAAACTGCTTAGGGGGGCAAAAAAGAGGATAGATGAGTTAGAAAGTGAGCTTGCCGTGGCCAACGGCAGAATTGAGAGTCTATCTTCTTCCCCTTGCTTGGGTGATAGCAGTGAGTGCCCGAAGTGTGAGGTGCTTCTGTGTGACCTGTCAACTCTGAAGTCCAGGTACACAGAAAGGGTTGATGAGAGGGACGCTTTGGCCGCTGAGCTTGAAAGCGCTCAGCTGGAGCTGAAAGATGCTCAAGCCACTGTCGTCGCACCCTGTGTTGATTGCCCATCTCATCTAGCTGCCTTAGCTGAGCTGAAATCCAAGGGTGATGAACATTTGGGTGATTTGGAGAGATTGAGAGCTGAGCTTGCCCAGACTAGGCTAGAGCTTGAGACACTGTCAGTTCCACCCACTGTCTGTGAGAACTGTCTGTCTCTTAGAATGGAGTTGATTAAGCTGAAAGCCAAAAAGTCTGTCCAAGTAGAGAGTGAGTGTGAGACCTGCTTGTCTCAGGTGGAGGTTCTAGCTTCCTTGAGAGAGGAGCTAGCAGATTCTCAGAATGAGAACTTTTACCTCTGTTCTATCCTGAGTTGGATCAGTGCCAGAGAGCCACAGCTTGGCATGATGATCCATCAGTTCAAGAGGCAGGATGGGTTTGGGGTAGGTTACACCTACACCAAGGCTGACTTCGAGAGTGCCATTAGCCGGGCAGTGGAGTGGAGTAAAATGACTCCTGAGCAGAGATACCCTAAGACTCACTCCACTGAATCTTCCCAGGCTTGTCAGCCCAAGGATGGAGTAATCCATGAACCACCAAAAGCTCCACCCAAGAAGCCTATCTTGGTTCCAAAGCCCAAACACCTCCACTCTGCTCTGGACTCTCTTCCTGGACCCTC
>JAAALK010000079.1:21553171-21728462 GCA_019279435.1 Zizania palustris
GGCTCCAGCGGGATGGTGGGCTCGAGAAAATTCTCGATGATGGAGTCGGAGACGAGGCCGGGGCGTGGAGGAGGGGCGCTGGTAGAAGGCCTGGCGGGGGAGGGTCGTGGCGAGATCCTCTTGGGGCGAGGGAGGGGCTCACGGATGGGCTTCTTCTTCCTTGGAAGAAGAGGAACCATCTCAGCGATGTCCTTCTGCAGTTGCATGATCTTGCGCTGCAGCTCGCCGTTCTGTTGGATCAGGTTCTTCGTTTCTTCACGAAGAAACGCAACCGCCTCATGGTGCTCGTCGGCGTCGAGCACCGCCTCGGTGTGGAGATCATCCATGGCCTGCAGAAGACGCGACTGCCGGGCCATGACCGGATCACGCACGGAGTGAACTCCGAGGTAGATGCTACGGTGGGCTCCGGGAGTACGTTTCGGCACCAGCCGGAAGGATGAGTTCTGAAGACGATCGTCGTAGATCATCCTCAGCTCCATGAGGGCCTGGAGGGCGACTCGTTGGCACGCGACGTCGAAAGTCGGGCCTCCAAGTGCGGTGGTGTAGGGCGGCAGATGTTCTCCGGAGCCATGGACGGTGAGGGAGACGTCGCAAGGCCCGGCGAACTCGTCGGGGTAGACTCCTTGAAATTCGGGTTCGAAGAGGAACCCGAGGAAGGTAAGCATCATGCGGAGCTCCCGGACGAAGCCCTCATAGTGGCGGCAGTAACTGTGAACTTGGTAGACTGGCATCTACAAAACAGTAAGTT
The DNA here is from genome assembly GCA_019279435.1 of Zizania palustris. Lineage (NCBI taxonomy): Eukaryota > Viridiplantae > Streptophyta > Magnoliopsida > Poales > Poaceae > Zizania > Zizania palustris. The sequence continues at coordinate 21,553,920 of JAAALK010000079.1, forward strand.
GAATAAAAGTGAGGAGAGGAACCAAGTTTATGAAGTAGATTTTCAAGAAATAATTTCCTATGGCTTAATGGCTAGGCGGGTCTGTTTGGCTTCCTACAGTCAAGTCGGCTCTGATACCATCTTGTCACGCCCCGATTTATACAAAATCGAGACATTATTGAATTTCCATAGAAAAACAATAATACAAGAGGTTCATCATGCGACAACGTACATACGGTAAAATTCATGGTACGCAGACCATATTTATTACAACATTGTTTTAATAAACAGTAGAGTAAAATAATTAGAAAACGGCATGACGAACTTCTTCTTCAGGATTTTTCTTCTTGACTGGGTCGCTACTCCAGACCGTCTTCGAGATAAGCATCCTCTGTGGGGTCCAACGGGTATGAGTACAAAGAGTACTCAACAAGCCACCGCAAATGCAAATAATAATGCAGGATAATAAACAAGGAAGGATAAAGGCTAACAATGCGGAATAAAGCAGTTGCAGTTATGGCATTTAGTGTAATCATATTTTAATCATGCGGAAAGTAAACATGAGCATCATCAACATCAACTAACTCGAGGAGTACGTTTTACCTCCTCGCACAACGGTCCTTACATGACAAACAACATGCACATCCATATTCAAGTAAACTAACTGGGGGATGTCACGCAACCCGCCCTTGACCGTGGGCTCGGCTTTTCGAAAAGATTTAAGACTCTGATCAGAGATGTACTACTGTACCCACAAGGCACGCACTCATCTCAACGAGATGACCCATTTCACGGGAACTCGTGCCAAAACCTCAATATGAGATGTTCCAAGCGACAACCACCCGCTCTAGGTTTCGCCGGCGCGCCGGGCCGCATCCCGGCTAACGTCGCACCCCCCTTTGCGCCACATTGGTACAAGTCACCCGCAGGTGCAACTTGACCCATCTCCAAGTGGTGGCCTCGGTTTGGAACAACCCATACTTTAGTTAGGACTTACCCACTAGACTTGTGGTTAGTACGTAAGTGTATTGCAACGGATCCCTCAGACCGGTCCTTATAGTGCCCCGGGTGCGACTGACCAATGCCCTAGCTTGCACCCGGAACCCACCATGCATACACTCACAACCATGACTCATCACCAACAGAATTTCCAAAGATAAGAAGTAACGGGATCATATAATAGAACCATTTCACTACGACTCATTTTTACCCTATAGCGGCCGTGCCAATACATTGGACACTAGCTAATATCATTGATCATATGGTGACAAGGAGGTTAGGCGAGATAGCATGGCTTGGGTTGCACATCAAGGTCGGGGGATCCTAAATAAATATAATGTAAGGGTTCATTTGACTAATGCATATACATAACCTATGTGTTTTAGCGATAATCAATTCAAACATGGGTTCAATATGTTCAAGAGATTGGTTTGGTGACTTGCCTTGTTCAGCGAAAGGCGAGGGAGGGACTTCCGGGAAGTATTCCGGCTCCTCGACGGCGTCGTAGTCTTTTCAATAATAATAAAGTAAATAAATACAACATTCGATATAAACAACGTAAAATCACACAACAAGCATATGGGTTTAAGTTGGTTTGATTTAAAGAGAATCAGTTGTTTAGGGTTCTGTAGTTTATTTCATAAATAATCAAAATGAATTATTGTTTTTCATAAAAAGGGTTTTAAGTGTGAATAATACCACATTAAGTTTTATAATCAATTTAATATGAATGATTCAGAGAAAACTCAGTGGTCCTAGTGTTTAAACAGAAAGGAACAATTACATAAATTTTCTGGAGTTTTAAATATTTAAATTTGCATTTTAATCCTAAGGGCATTTGAATACTTATTTAAATAAACATGAAAATGTCAAAGTAAACCTACTGTTTTTATTGCATGAACATGTAGAGAATAATTTTATGAATTTTCTGAAATTGGAATGGTAATTTTTAGAGTTCAAATGTATTAGATATGAATTTTACAAGTTTAAAAGCATTTCTGGAATTTATTTTCAAATTTTAAACCTCTCGGGTCCACGGTGAGCCAGGCCCACGGTGAACCCGCGCACTGTGCGCGTGCGCCGGGTCGATCTGGACCGTCGGATCCAGATCCGACGCGCGGAGGACGAGGCGGGACGCGTAAGTGATAACGGACGGCCAGGATTAAACGTGCGAAGGGGTACCACGTGGACGCACGAGATCGCCTGGCGGGTTTAAATGAAAACCAACGCGCGAGATTAAAACATACCGCTTTGACCAGATCCGACGGTGCGGATTAGATCGCGTACGTGGACTCACGCGCGTCGTCCGATCGCGATCGCACGGTCGAGATCAGATCCGACACGGCACGGGTACTCGACCCGTGCCGGTCGTCTTCTCCGACGACGGCGAGCGGGCCAGCGGCCACGGCGAGCGACGGCGGTCCTAGCTAATCCTAGAAATGGAAAGAGGGCACTACGGCGGTCATGACGGTACCTTAGGCGAGGCGAGGGGTCGACGGGAAGTGGTCGGCGGCGAGGGTAGACGGCGAAGCACTTCGGGCTCCTCGTCGGCGATGGGGTTCCGGCGATCTCCTTGACCGGCGGGGACGTGGCCGAGGTAGGGGACGTCCTGGCGGTCACGACGGTGGCGGAGGCGAGGGCCGGGGTGGTCCGAGGCGACGGCGAGGGGCGGCCGGAGGCGAAGCAGGGGAAAAAATGCTCAAAGGCGAAGGAGGGGCGCTCTGTTCGTTCTGAGTGCGAATTGAAGCGTGGACCGAACGCGGTGGAGGGCAGGGGTATAAATAGTGGTGCCGGCGGGGACAGGGAGGGCGCCATCGGGGGAGGGCAGTGAGTTAACGCCGGCGAGCGTTTTCTCTGCATGCGGGCGACAGCGGGGGGGGATTACGCGTGGATTAAAGGGAAAACGGGCGACGCGATCCGGGGGTTTTAATGCTGGCGAATAATGAAGGGGAGGGGACCGGCGACGAGCGGATCCGAGGGAGTAAAGGTGGCCGGCGAAGTTTGGGGGCGACGGCGCGAGGTAGAAGGCGAAGCTGACAGGTGGGGCCTACTGGCCAGCGGGCGCGAGCGAGTGGGGTGGCGACTGACGGGTGGGGTCGGGCTCGGGCGCGAGGGGAGAAAGTTGGCGCCGACAGGTGGGACCGGGTTGTCAGCCAGAGGGGAGCGCGGTAACGGGCTGGGCCGGCCGGGAGAGAGAGAAGGGAGGGGGGAGGAGCCCATTACTGTTCTAATGCTTTTCTGAATAAAAATAATTCCAGAAAATAGATTAAAAGATTAGGGCTACTTCCAAGGCTGGTAAAAATTTATAAAAATTCTCAAAATTATCTTTTGGCCTTAGGATCATATACAAAAAGTTTCACCTCCTAATTTGGTCATCTACTCTATGTTGTAGTTCAAAAGGGTATAAAAGGGATTTAAAAGTATTTCTGAAATAATAATTCCAAGAAATTGAATTTAATAATATTTTTATTGTTTTGAAAAATTGGGGTGTTACAGCCGGTTGGATCGCAAGTCGACTTCCGATACTTGCCAGTTTCTTGGTTCTTCTCTTGTCTCTTGGTCTTCTCGAAAGCAATCTGGAGTTGCTCTTTCGACCACAGAGGCTGAGTACGTAGCTGCTGCTAGCTGCTGCTCACAGTTGGTTTGGATGATTTCCACTCTACGAGATTTTGGGTTGTTCTTTCCTACCAGAGTTCCTTTGTTTTGCGACAGCACCAGTGCAATTAGTGTAGGGAAAAACCCATGTCTCCATTCAAAAACCAAACACATTGATGTGCACTTTCACTTCTTGCGGGATCAATATGAGAAAGGTGTCATTGACCTTGTTCATGTTGATACCCATCATCAGTTGGCTGATATTTTCACCAAACCCCTAGATCAGTCTACATTCGAGCGTTTACGAGGGGATTTGGGTGTTGTGTATCCTTTTTAGGATATTTTGCGTCAGTTTTCTTTCTTCTTTACTCCTTTCTTGAGTTTTTTTTTGTGTGTGTTCATATCTTGCATATTCACATATCACACTTTGAGCTTGCTTTTGTTATATGATTGAACTGCTTTACTTATTCTAGCTGGTACCTGCTTTTGATTACTTGTCAATGATCATGTCTTGTCTCAGTTTGCTTGATAAGTCTGATATCTGTCATATGCATGGCTTTTTATGCTTTAAAATTGAAAAATGATCACCATTGCTTCTGATAACTAGCATGCGTAGGCTGAATGTTCTTGCTATCTGTTACATGCCTCGTAGCTAGTTCCTGACTTGGATGCAAAATATGCAACTTGGGCATCTGTATGCTTTAATCATGGAAATGTGCTATAAAATAATGAAAAACCAGAAAAATGAAAATTCCATGCCTTTTTATGCTTAAAATTGAAAAGATCCAGGTGGGTTAGTCTTGTCGCATTGCATTGTTCTGGACTGCGTACCATAGCACTTTGGTATGAACTAGGACACTGTAGTGTATGCCAAGATCAATGTCTTAAGCTTCTAATGGTCCAGTTCTGGCCTAGGCTTGACTTGGTCGGTCAGCATAAGGTTTGACATGCAAATAACCCCTGGCAAAAATGAAAAAGGGAAAAGAAAAAGCTTGAAAATTGAAATAATAACAAGTTTGCTGAAGCACTTTGTTTTGGACAATGCTTATCTTGGTAGATATCAGTTAGCTTTTGCATCTCATGCTTTACCTTGCTTGTTTATTGGAACATGTGGTGATGTTTTTGTTTGCAAAAAACTAAAAAATGTGTGCAAATGACTTTCTTTAGATATCATCTGTTGCACTGATCATGCCATGTATCATTACAGTATGTCTTTTGCTGTATCTGTTAGATGTTGTAATTGTAGTCAATCATATCTGAGAAGCATGCTTTCTACACTCCTTATGCACTCCAGTTGAATTCACTGCATATTTTGAGGGGGGAGTTGCATTTCAGGGGGAGTCTGTGTCTCTATTGAGTGCTTGATGAGTTCACTTGTCAACAAGGGGGAGAAAATTTGGGATCAGAGTTTAAGGGGGAGCTCTTACTCTGTTGATATCCTTGTTGTTCTGAAATCGCACTCATTTTGAGCTTTTACGTTTTGGTAACCATAATGACCGCTTCTTGCTTTTGTTCGGCTTTTGGTCATTAGGGTTTAACTTTTTTACCTTATTTTTCTTCTTCTTTGTTTTCTTGTGTTTTGTTTCGTGTTTCCACAGTTGTTCGTAGGTACTGAAGAGCTGGAAAAAAAAGGAGTGTTGACAATGCACTCATCAAGGGGGAGATTGAGGAGCCATGCTGAATAGCGTGGGCCTCATGGCTCTAGAAGTGATGAGTCATTGTCAACGATAGTCAAAGAGGACAGAAGAAGAGAGGAGATCTGCTGTTTCATGGGCCGCGTGTGACTCAGGTACACGGGCAGCAAGCGACTGTCGGGCAGAGGAGGCTGCGAAGTCGGGCTGGCCCAATCCGGGTACATGGGCCAGAAGCAGTAGAAGACCCACTGGGCTATTGACCAGGGTTGACTCAGGTACACGGGCGGTGAGTGATTGCCGGGCTGAGAGAGCTGCGGAATCGGGCAGGCCCAATCCGGGTACCTGGTGCAAAGTCGGTGGAGGCTTTGTCAGTTTCGGCGCAAAACTGACAACCGTTGATCTTGTATATGACTGTCCAGAAGAGAAGCTGTAGTCGCTACGAAAACTTAGCTTCCGGATAAGTCATCTGTATCTCTAGGCCCACAGTCAGTCAGTCATGTCTGTAAAAATACCTAAGGGCAGTAGAGTCTTTTCCTTTATTCTTGCGTCTGTAAAAACCCTAAGGGGCTGGTAGGATATTCCTAGTGTTGGGCAGCCTATAAATAGGGCCCCAATCCGTAGGGTTTGGACTACCCCCTTCCAGAATTCACTTTTTAATCTATTGGGTCATTTTGTCTCCTGCGTTCTCTCTCCTGTTGTGCGCCGCCAGGTTCTTGTTCCCTGCGATTTAATTCCTGCATTCCATTTGTTCTTCTTGAATCTTGAGATTCTCTTCCCTCCCCTTGTCATTTGGTTTGCAGTGTTTTTATGGTCTTTATTGATGCGCAGCAACTTCTATTCCTGAGAACTGAGTCTCTGTTGCTTTGGTTCTTCACTGAGTAGTACTAGTTCTTGTTGTTTGCAAGTAGTACTACTTCTCTGTAGCAACAGTACACTAGTACTCTACGCTTGCTTTTTCCTGCATAGCTTTTTGATCGAGTTGACAGGGCTAAAGTCCCTTTTCTTGTGTGAAGTCCAACTCTGTGAAGCAGACTTCGAATCTGCAAGCTCCGAATCTGCAGGCTTCGAATCAGCAGACTTCGAATCAGCAGACTTCGAATCTGCAAGCTTCGAATCTGCAGATTTTGAATCAGCAAACTTCGAATCAGCAGACTTCGAATCAGCATACTTTGAATCTGCATACTTCAAATCTGCAGGCTTCGAATCTGCATACTTCGAATCTGCATACTTCGAATCTGCAGGCTTCGAATCTGCAACCTCCGAATCTGCAACCTTCGAATCTGCAACCTCCGAATCTGCAACCTTCGAATCTGCAACCTCTGAATCAGCAGACTTCGAATCTGCAGACTTAGTCAATCTGTTCTCGCTTTGCTGTTTAGTTTTTTTAAATGCGTTGGGTTTTGGGAGCATGCCATTGATTCGAAAGAACTTTTTTTAGGCGCCCATTCACCCCCCCCCCCTCTGGTCGCTACTTTCGGTCCTACAGAGGGGTCCGACAGTACACGATGACTGGGTTTGTACCGAAGGGCTCGGTACTTTGGGCGGTACACCGGAGTGTGTGCCGAAGGATGTTAACCAGGAGAGGTCTCCGGAGTACTGGATACACTTGTCTGTATGTCTGTGGTGCGCAGGGGACTTCGGAGGCGACGAATGGTTCGTAGCAGGTGAACCTGGGTCAAGCGGGAGGCTTGATGACAGGGGAGTGGGGAGCTCCGTCACGGAGGCTGCGAAGGGGTCAAGGTCAGACCTCGGGTCGAGGTGCACCAGGAGAAGGCAGTAAGTGCGGAGCGTGGCTCCGGGTGAAGGTACCCCGAGGCAAAGTCCTCAGAGGCGAAGCACTTCGAAGGGTACTCTGGAAGGAGTGACTTCGGAGTTTGGTGGATCAAGTCCTCAGCAGAGGCAAGGGTTCGAAGTGTGCTCCAGAGGGAGACACTCGAAGGTTACCCGACGAAGGTCTCAGAAGTCGAGGTGCATCGAAGGCATGGTCCGGGTGAGGCTCGTCGAGGAGTGTGCTCGGGGAGAGACACTACGACGAAGTTCTCATGGAATGCTTCATGCGGAGGCCTTGGACGAAGGAGGGACTTCGAAGGGTGGTACTCCGAAGGTGGGTCTTCGGAGTGTGGTTGTCTTGAGGTACTTCGGCCATGCATGGCTTCGGTACACGGACTGACGGAGTTCGAGCTGGGAGTAGCTGCGAAGCCGTGGTGGTCCACTCCGAAGGTGTTGGTGCGAAGGCCCAAGGGCTCTGACGGCTTCGGCTCAAAACCATCACTGTATCGGAGGCTAACTTCGGTGAAGCGAAGGCCGTCAGGCTCAAGGCTTCTCACCGAAGCTACCGCACCCCTCGCGTGCGAAGGGGGGCTTCAGAAAAGTCAAAGAATATAAAGGCTGACAATGTCTGCTCTACAAAAAGCTGATGTTGTCCCCTCTGCAAAGCTGACAGAGAAGCCTCCAGAATAAAATTGACTACCTTTTGTACCCCTCTATTCTGTAGAGACAAAACCAATGTAAACCCTAGGGGTAAAGTAGTCAATTCACTTGGGTGAATAGTGGCTATAAATATGGGGGCTGGGTAGGTAACATTTAACACTTTGAGCATTCACTGTTGAGCTCCTGTACTAGCCACCACACGTTGTATTCATCTTGTGAGTTCATTTATTGTGTTCCTTGTTCAAGCAGCGAAGCCCTGCTACTGTGTTCATTTTGCTTGAGCTTGTTTGCACACCTCGCTGTGTCTTCTTGTAGTGCACCGAAGCCTGTTTGGGCGAAGGGTGTTTTTGCGAAGTGTGTGTTTCAGTGCGTTTGCTCTGTGTAACTGGAGGCTAGACCTCGCTGTTTACTAGCGAAGCCCTAATCGAAGCCCGTCGTTCTTCCCGTGTTGAGGCCCGTAGCAAAGTCCATAAAGTGTGTGTTTAGACCTTCGTAGTACGAAGCCCAGTACTAGTTGTTGTTGCTAAGTATTTGGTCAAAGTCCTCAGAGGGTGGTTCACTCTTGCGAAGGGTGAAGTGCGAAGCCTGCTCGAAGCACCCTGTGTGCGGAGCCTGCACTGACTTAGCAGAGTAGAGTTTTCGGGGTTGCGTGTGGAGCGAAGTCTTCTTGGCTTCGGACTTTTACTCCTTGTGAAGCCTGTGTTCGGAGCTGTCAAATACCTCCGAACTAGAACTTCGAAGGTTGTGTTCGAAGCCTGTTCCGCAGTAGACAGAATTAAAAACTAAAGGTTGTTTTTAGCCTGAAATTTTAAAATCTCCCATTCACCCCCCTCTGGTCGCCATTTCCGGTCCAACAATTGGTATCAGAGCAGGTTAAGATCACCAGTTGACCTTAACTGGTTTTGTGATCTTTTGGCGACATGGACAGAGTTAGTAAAATTCCTCTGTTCGATGGGACTGATTTTTCATATTGGAAGGTGCGCATGGAGGCTTACTTGCTAAGCCAAGAAAATGCAATTTGGGAGATTGTGGACTCACAATACTCCATCCCTGGTACTCGCACCTCTCAAACAAAGAAGGATCAGTATAATGCCAACTCCAAGGCAAGAAATATACTGTTCATTGGTTTGAGTAGAAGTGAGTTTGATAGGGTGCAGCACCTTAGGACTGCTAGGGAAATTTGGACCACTCTCACTATTTTTCATGAGGGCTCTACACAGATCAAGGCCAGGCGCCAAAGCACATACAATCAACAGTATCAGCTGTTTGTGCAGGCACCTGGTGAATCTATAGATGCCATGTTTTCTCGCTTTGATGCGATAGTGAGTAACTTGCGGTCCAACGGGACGCTTGCTTACAATGATCATGATAGGGCTATCAAGCTTCTCTATGCTCTTGATCGTAGCATATGGGAAGTGAAGATATCCAGCATTGAGGAGTCTACAGGTTATGACACATTGACCTGTGATGAGCTCTTCAGCAAGCTGAAGTCCACAGAGATTGCCAAGGCATCTCTTGCAGTGCACAGGAACTCCTTGCCACAGCCATTGGCACTGGTTTCCAGCACTAGCTGTGGCACCACTGCAGAACCAAGCATATCTGGCACTTGTGTTCTTGCAGATGGTTTTGCTTTGTCCTCCCTGGTCTCTGTCACTAAGGAGCAGGTGGACACTCTGGATGATGATGAGCTTTCTCTCATTGCCAGAAGGTTCACCCGTTTTCATCAAGAGAGACGGGATCAGAGGAGAAGTGGTTTTAATGGTTGTTTTGAGTGTGGCGAAACTTCTCACATCAAGGCTAATTGTCCTAAGCTCAAGAAGAAAGATGAGAGTGAGCGCCCTAAATATTACAAAAAGGAGAGGAAGCCTTTTGTGAAGGGCAAGCGTGGCAAGGTGGCTAAGAGAGTAGCCAAAGCCGCTTCCAGAGCTTTTGTTGCTGCTCTCAGCGACATCGACACTTCCTCAACTGAGGAGTCGAGCTCTAAGGAGGAGGAGTCCCCAAGAAAGGAGGACAGGAAGGACAAGAAGGGACGAGACTTCACCGGCCTTTGCTTCATGGCCGACAGCGATCACAGCGGCGATGAGCTTGACTCATCTGAGGTACCACTATCATCTAACCAGCTTTTAATTAAACTGGATGAACTGAATGAAGTAGTTCTTGGTCAGGATAGATTACTTGTGCAAGCCGCTAGAGAAAGAAAAGACCTTAGACTTAGGCTAGAATCTGTTTCTACTGATTATGCCATGCTTAAGTCTAAAGTTAATGATGCTGAATGTGAATCTTGTACTATTTTCATGGGTGAGCTTGCTCAGTTGCGTTCTGTACATGCTCAAACTCTATCTGAGCTCGAGACTGCACAGAAGCAGCTTTTGGTGGTGGATTCTAGACCTCATGATATCATTGAATGCATGAACTGTTCGTTATTACGCGAGATCATTAATTTACGTGATAAACATGTTCATGATTTAGAGGCTAGATTGGAGAGGGCCGGTAGTTCTAAGGATGTGCAGCCTGTTTGTGACACATGCATTACCCTTAAGGACTAGCTAGGCACTGTTAGAGAGCGAGCTGAAAACCTTATGACCAAGAATGAGTACCTTCTTTCTGTGGTTAATAAATGCACTGAGGGAAAGGGTAGGATGGATTTGCTCTTGGCCAAGACCAAGATGTGTGCTGACAGAGCAGGGTTAGCTCTAGGTTTGGGTTTTGAGAGGACTCCTTCAGATAGTGAGACCAAAACTGTTTTTACCTCACCCACTACCCTAGAGAAAGAAAGAGCTCTGTTAGACACTCCATCAGCCAAAAATCCTACACGAACACCAAAGAAAACCACTCCTCCTGCCAAGAAAATCCCTCCTAAGAAAACCACTCAGCAGAAGCCCAAGGAGCCTGTGAGAGTTGCTCCTAAGACCCATGAGAGTGCCCCTAGGAAAGTTTTTCATTGTACCTATTATCAGCGGGTGGGTCATTTGGTTGGGTTCTATTTTCGTCGCATCAAGGATGAGCGACGCTCTCAGGCGATGAGTTACCAAGACATGCATTACCCATCTTTAGGTATGCATGAGTCTGAGTTTTACTATCGTCCTGTTTTCGAGGCTCCTCGTGCTTCTCGGAGAGGTTTTTCTCCTCGAGGTGTTCACCATATTCCATATGGTGGTAGACCCCAAGCGAGTATCTTTGTACCTCATCAGAGTAGGAGACCTCGTCATGTTGTTCGATCACAGCATGTAGGTAGATCTCGCACTTTGCATCATTCTGATTATCATGTGCGTAGACAGTCTACTTTTACTATGCCTACTACTCGTGTCACTCAGTGCTGGATGCCTCGTCATATTTTCACTCACCCCAGCACTGAGAGATCGAGATATTCTTATCATGTGTAGGTGACAGATCGAGGCTTGGAGGGCACGTGGATCATGGACTTCGGTTGTTCGCGCCATATGACCGGAGATGCAGCATGGTTCCCCAGCCTCACCACAACCAAGCAAAGGGAACATATCCCCTTCGGAAACAATCGAAGGAGTAGAGTGAAAGGTAAAGGTGTGGTAAGAATTAATTCGAATTTCACTCTCAAAGATGTTGCTTTGGTTGAAAATCTGGGATACAATTTGCTTTCTGTATCTCAGTTGCTGGATGAGGGCTTCGAAGTGCGATTCCATCGCGATACTTCGCAAGTACTCAATTCTGATGGCGTTGTTGTTTGTAAGATCTTTAGAGTTGGGAGAGTTTTTGGAGCTGATTTTTCAGAGTCATCTGGTTCTTCTCATTGTCTTGTTGCACATTCTACTTCTGAGCTTTGGAAGTGGCATAGGAGACTAGAGCATATGAGCTTTGAGTTGCTCGCTCGTCTGAGTGCCCTAGGTCTGATCCAAGGATTGCCCAAGCTCAAGTTTGAGAAGAATTTAGTTTGCGCTCCTTGTCGACATGGAAAAATGATCGCCGCTTCGCATTCGCCAGTCACCACAGTGATGACTGAACAACCCGGAGAACTTCTCCACATGGACACTGTAGGTCCTTCTCGGGTTAGTTCTTTAGGAGGCAAGTGGTATGTGTTAGTTATTGTCGACGATTTCTCTCGCTACTCTTGGGTCTTCTTTCTTGCCAGCAAGGATGAAGTGTTTTCACACTTTCGAAGCTTGGCTTTCAGACTTTTCACTGAACTACCAGGTGCATTGAAATTCATTCGAAGTGATAATGGCACCGAGTTCAAAAACAGTCTCTTTGTTGACTTTTGCATGGAGCATGGAATAGAACATCAATTCTCTGCTCCGCGGGTTCCTCAACAGAACGGTGTTGTTGAGAGGAAGAACCACACTTTGGTTGAGATGGCTAGGACGATGCTTGATGAGCATAGGACTCCTAGAAAATTTTGAGGTGAGGCCATGAACACTGCATGTTACATCTCAAACCGAATCTTCTTGCGCTCGATTTTGAATTTGACATCTTATGAGCTACGTTTTGGGAGACAGCCTAAGGTTACTCATCTTTGAGTTTTTGGTTGTCGTTGCTTTATCCTAAAACGTGGTAATTTGGACAAATTTGAGTCGCGATCTTCTGACGGGATCTTTTTGGGTTATACTACTCATGGTCATTCTTATCGTGTTTATAATTTGGAGACTAACACTGTCATCGAGTCATGTGATGTGACTTTTGACGAATCAACCCCCTCTGTTAGTTCTGCATTTGAACAGGCAAATGAACACGACATGGAACAGACCATCTTCGAAGAAGAAGATCCCGGAGATTTCGAGGATGAACCCCTACTACCCTCGACATCAACCCCCGAAGCTGACCCCGCTTCGACCACTTCGGCACAAGGTCCCGAAGCAACTACCTCGACATCGGTCATCTTGGACCACTCCATCGCACAAGTCGAGGGGGAGACTGCATCTCGCCGCGAGGCACCACATCATGTTCAAAGGATGCACCCTCCAGAGCAGATCATTGGTGAGCTTGATCAAAGGGTAACACGTTCTCATGCTCATTTCACTAATTCTGCTTTTGTTGCTTCTTTCAAGCCCTTAGATGTTAGTCATGCACTTTCTGATTCTAGTTGGATCAATGCCATGCATGAAGAACTTGAAAATTTTGAGAGAAACCAAGTCTGGTCCTTAGTTGATCCTCCACCAAATGTTCATTTCATTGGAACAAAATGGATTTTCAAAAACAAACAAGGGGAGGATGGGACAATAGTTAGAAACAAGGCTAGACTTGTAGCTCAGGGTTATTCTCAATTAGAAGGGATTGATTTTACTGAAACTTTTGCACCTGTTGCTTGTCTTGAGGCCATTAGGATTTTCCTTGCCTTTGCGACATCCCGGGGATTCAAACTCTATCAAATGGATGTCAAAAGTGCTTTTCTTAATGGTTTCATAGGCGAAGATGTTTATGTAAAACAACCCCCTGGTTTTGAAAACCCCAAGTACCCACATAAAGTCCTTAAACTTCATAAGGCTCTTTATGGACTCAAGCAGGCCCCTCGGGCTTGGTATAACAGACTTAAGTCTTTTCTGCTTGAGCGGGGGTATCTGATGGGATCTGTTGATAAAACCCTGTTCACTCTCAAGCATGGCAAAGATTTCCTCCTAGTTCAGATTTATGTGGATGATATCATCTTTGGTGGCTCTTCTCATGCTTTGGTTGCCGAGTTTGCAGATGCCATGAGCAGGGAGTTTGAAATGTCCATGATGGGTGAACTCACCTTTTTCCTTGGTTTGCAAATCAAGCAAAGCAAACAAGGTACCTTCGTCCACCAGACGAAGTACACCAAGGACCTGCTCAAGAAATTCGACATGACCGATGCGAAGCCACTCGCCACTCCAATGGCTACATCTGTAGCATTGGATCCTGACGAAGATGGAGAAGCTGTAGATCAGAAGGAGTTCTGAAGCATGATCGGATCCCTCCTCTACTTGACTGCTACGAGGCCGGATATACACTTCGCAGTGTGTCTGTGCGCTCATTTTCAGGCTTCACCACGAGCTTCGCACCGCCAAGTGGTAAAACGCATTCTAAGGTATCTCAAACATACCCTTGAGTTCGGCATATGGTATTCAGCGTCTTCCTCTTTGTGTCTTCTTGGTTTTTCTGATGCGGCTTTTGCTGGGTGTAGGATTGATAGGAAGAGTACCTCTGGTACTTGTCATTTTCTGGGTACTTCATTGGTTTGCTAGTCTTCCCGCAAACAGTCTAGTGTTGCACAATCGACGGCTGAGGCCGAATATGTTGCTGCAGCTAGCTGTTGCTCTCAGATTTTGTGGGTGGTTTCCACTTTGCGGGATTTCGGGTTAGATTATAAGAGTGTTCCACTTTTCTGTGATAACACTAGTGCTATTTGTATTGCAAACAACCCGGTTCAGCACTCCAGAACCAAACACATTGATGTGCAATATCATTTTCTCAGAGATCACAATGAGAAGGGTGATATTGAACTTCAATATGTTGATACCCAACACCGGCTAGCCGATATTTTCACAAAACCCCTCGATGCTTCTCGTTTTGCCTACTTGCGTGGGGAACTGGGTATTTGTCACCCTTACGGCATTTTGTGAGGGGGAGCAGGCTTTAATTGTCTTGCATGTGCTCATCATGTGTGAAATTGCATTTACATCTTTTGCACTTATATGCCTGTTATTAATTCATGAATCATGTCAGCTCAGCTCTATTTAATATATCTAAAACACAATGTGCATGATGTTTCTTTCCAAAATCAAATCATGCTCTCTGCTTAGTCTTGGATCTAGCATGTTTAGGCAGGACTGCTTTAGCTATCCTTTATCTGCTTGATCGCAAGATTTCTTTTCTCTGGATGCTAAACATTGCAACTTGAAAAATTGTTTTGCATACTCATGGATATGCATCAAGTGCTAAACAATTTGTTCACTTAATCAAATTTCCAAAAATCCATGATTTGTATGCTTCAAAGCAAAAAAGATCCAGGTGGGTTTGTTTGTCGCACTACTCTATTCTAGACTGCTTACCATTCCACATTGGTCTGAACTGGAATAGTGTAGTGTATGCCAAAATCATTGCTTTAAACTTCTGATGGCTTTCATGCCTAGGCTTGGCCTGATTGGAAAGCATAAGGTGGATAAACAAATAACCCCTGGCATTAAGACAAGAACAACAAACTTCATTGATCATCAAGTTTGCTTTCATTGCTCCATTTGAACTAGACTTGTCTATCAAAAGTAGAAATTGACTAGCTTTGTGCAGTCCCGGCTTTTACTTGTCTAGTTACCCTGACTAAGTGGTGATGCTTTTATTTCAAAATGATAAAATCACATGCTGTCATCATGTTTTTAGAGAATGTTAAAACTGAGTTGAGCACATGAAAAATTGGTATTAATGTTGGCATATTTTTGCTCTATATGTCTTTGCAATTCTGCTCATTTCCAAGCAATGCATCTTTTACATGCTCCTTGATGCTTGCATTGCCAAAGGGAGAGAAATTTTTGAGTTTTGCTAAAGGGGCTTTAACTCTTTTGAACAGGGGGAGGAAAATTCTTTTGTCAAGTGACATGATTTGGCTCGTTTCTGAGTTTTTAATGGTCACTTGTGTGCTGAAATTTTTCGAATTTTCTTGAACTTGAATTTGGTTGTCAATGCACTCATCAAGGGGGAGAATGAGAAACCAAGGGTTGGTTTCGGAGTCTGTGATGAGTGATTGACGGATTTTACCCTCTGATTCGAAGGGGTCCCTCCGAAGGGGTTCGGAGGTGGTTTCACCGAAGGGTTCGGTGGGTTTGGTTGCTGAAGCTGTTGCAGCGGAGTGTGCCTGTCGGAGGGGTCCGACAGTACACAATGACTGGGTTTGTACCGAAGGGCTCGGTACTTTGGGTGGTACACCGGAGTGTGTGCCAAAGGATGTTAACCAGGAGAGGTCTCTAGAGTACTGGATACACTTGTCTGTATGTCTGTGGTGCGCAGGGGACTTCGGAGGCGATGGACGGTTCGTAGCAGGTGAACCTGGGTCAAGCGGGAGGCTTGATGCCAGGGGAGCGGGGAGCTCCGTCACGGAGGCTGCGAAGGGGTCAAGGTCAGACCTCGGGTCGAGGTGCACCAGGAGAAGGCAGTAAGTGTGGAGCGTGGCTCCGGGTGAAGGTACCCCAAGGCAAAGTCCTCAGAGGCGAGGCACTTCGAAGGGTACTCCGGAAGGAGTGACTTCGGAGTTTGGTGGATCAAGTCCTCAGCAGAGGCAAGGGTTTGAAGTGTGCTCCGGAGGGAGACACTCGAAGGTTACCCAACGAAGGTCTCAGAAGTCGAGGTGCATCGAAGGCATGGTCCAGGTGAGGCTCGTCGAGGAGTGTGCTCGGGGAGAGACACTGCGACAAAGTGCTCATGGAATGCTTCATGCGGAGGCCTTGGACGAAGGAGGGACTTCGAAGGGTGGTACTCCGAAGGTGGGGCTTCGGAGTGTGGTTGTCTTGAGGTACTTCGGCCATGCATGGCTTCGGTACACGGACTGACGGAGTTCGAGCTGGGAGTAGCTGCGAAGCCGTGGTGGTCCACTCCGAATGTGTTGGTGTGAAGGCCCAAGGGCTTTGACAGCTTCGGCTCAAAACCGTCACTGTATCAGAGGCTAACTTCGGTGAAGCGAAGGCCGTCAGGCTCAAGGCTTCTCACCGAAGCTACCGCAGCCCTCGCGTGCGAAGGGGGGCTTCAGAAAAGTCAAAGACTGTAAAGGCTAACAATGTCTGCTCTACACAAAGCTGACGCTGTCCCCTCTGCAAAGCTGACAGAGAAGCCTCCAGAATAAAATTGACTACCTTTTGTACCCCTCTATTCTGTAGAGACAAAACCAATGTAAACCCTAGGGGTAAAGTAGTCAATTCACTTGGGTGAATAGTGGCTATAAATATGGGGGCTGGGTAGGTAACATTTAACACTTTGAGCATTCACTGTTGACCTCCTGTACTAGCCACCACACGTTGTATTCATCCTGTGAGTTCATTTATTGTGTTCCTTGTTCAAGCAGCGAAGCTCTGCTACTGTGTTCATTTTGCTTGAGCTTGTTTGCACACCTCGTTGTGTCTTCTTGTAGTGCAGCGAAGCCTATTTGGGCGAAGGGTGTTTTTGCGAAGTGTGTGTTTCAGTGCGTTCGCTCTGTGTAACTGGAGGCTATCCCTCGCTATTTACTAGCGAAGCCCTGATCGAAGCCCGTCGTTCTTCCCGTGTCGAGGCTCGTAGCAAAGTCCATAAAGTGTGTGTTTAGACCTTCGTAGTACGAAGCCCAGCACCAGTTGTTGTCGCTAAGTATTTGGTCGATGTCCTCAGAGGGTAGTTCACTCTTGCGAAGGGTGAAGTGTGAAGCCTGCTCAAAGCACCTTGTGTGCAGAGCCTGCACTGACTTAGCAGAGTAGAGTTTTCGGGGTTGCGTGTGGAGCGAAGTCTTCTTGGCTTCGGACTTTTACTCCTTGCGAAGCTTGTGTTCGGAGCTGTCAAATACCTCCGAACCAGAACTTCGAAGGTTGTGTTCGAAGCTTGTTCCGCAGTAGACAGAATTAAAAACTGAAGGTTGTTTTTAGCCTGAAATTTTAAAAGCTCCCATTCACCCCCCCCCCCTCTGGTCGCCATTTCCGGTCCAACAGATATGGTATCAGAAGTTCCGATTTGGAATTGGAAGTTCTGATTATTTCTTATTCATAGACAGAGAGTTCAAACCAAAAGTTCCATTTTGGAATCGGTTGATCAAAAGTTTCTATAGTGGTATCGGAAGTTCTAATGTTTTATGGTTTGCAGATCAAAAGGCTGGATCAGAAGTTTCGATAGGGGTATTGAAAGTTACAATCATGACATAATAGATTGGATTTGTTAGGGATTTAATTGTGGTTAAAGGCCTATACCTTGGCATTATAAATCGGGAGGAGGAGGAGGTCGTGGATATAGGTTTTTCAGAAGTCCCAATTGCTCCACCCTAGCCTCCACACCTTTCCTCTCCCTTCCTTCTTGATCTCAAGAGTTGAGATTGAGTTTTCTCCCGGTTCTCATGTGCAGGGTTAGCACACCGGTGTGGGAGCAACCCTTCCCTATATATGTGGACTCCATTGAGGCGCTGCTCGAACAACAGCACTAATAGGCTTCCCACGTGAACGTCGTCGGTCTTCGCGGAATGCATCACTGAGGAATGGATGGAGCGAGATGAGGATATGTGAGGACGCGCTTCCCTAACTTCTTCTTATGCTGCACTAGCGCATCTCACGTTGGAATGTAACGTTTCATGATCCCCCATGTTCATGGTTCTAGGGCTTTGGGGAGAAATTTTTTGAAATTGTTGGCTAGTGTAGCTTCCTCATGTCCCAGCAATCTGATGGTCTTGATGTGAAGTAGGTAGCTGCTCTGAAAACTTCATATAAGGACAAACTACCTATAAATAGGATTTTACTATTTTGCATGTTAGGCGCGCATTTGTATTTTTGCGTCTATGAGAAAATTACCCTAAGGGTAAATGAGTCTTTTCCTGTTTTTGAACTACCTATAAAAGACCTTATATTCCTAGCGTATCTACCAACTCAATTAGAAATCATTTTTTACATTCCAGAAAATTTTATCTACGCCGCCCACATTGTCTTGTGGGCGTCCGCCACAGGCACGACTATTCTCTTGTCGCCAGTCAGTTGGTTTTGTTTCAGCATTACCAATTATTCGCTCGAGGATAGCTAAAGCTCAGTGGACCGCCTACTGTCATGTTCTCTCGGCAGCTCCTGTGTTGCCCGCTGGTTTCTGATTCCTGTGTAAAGTTCTCATGGTTGTCACTGGCTGAACCCGTGGGCTTCTCTACCTGCTTTCGCCATGCTCCACCAGACGATGTTCTGCACAAGGGATGAGGCGCAAGAATAAGGAGGCCAGCCTGTAGGTGTTGTTGCTGAGCGTGGAACCTAGTGTATGCTCTTGGCACATGAGCACAAGTAGCTTCCAAATACATTAGGTTTTTGTCTCCACTGCTGTTAGAGGAAAATATTTCATCCTCCGGAATTTAAGGAGGCCTCAACATCAATACAATCAGAAGAAACGAAGTCAGAAGCATTGGATTCCGAAGATCCTAATAGCATCAAGGCTTCGCTATATTTGGAGCTAACCTTCATCAAGGCTCCGGCGTGACGAAGCCTTCCGAAGCCTCTTTACCCGAAGGGGTATTGCCAGCGAGGACATAAGAATGATCTTCTCATTGATTAGATTAACCTTTTACTCTTTTAATCCTAAAAATAATATTAAACAATATCTTCTAAGTCGGTTGTAATTAGAGGGTAAAGTGGTCTTTTCCCAATGTATTCCATCTATAAATACCCCTCTTTGCTCTGTAAAGGGCATCAAATACTCAAATATTCAGTACACACTTCGAACTATCTCAAGCTATCATCCTATTTGGAGGCTTGAAATAGTCTTCATAAATAGATACTCTGTTTGTTAATCTTTCTAGTTCTTTAAAACTGTTAGCATAATCTTTTACGCCAACAACTGTAGTCCCAGCACACCAAGGTAAGTGCAGGTAAACTCTTCTTCATAATCTGAATTATTTTTATTTGATTAAATTTCTGTTTGAATGAGAAAATGTTATGACTGATCTGAGTAAAGTTTGTAATACATGATGTGTCTGATGAAATGTATACAAGATCTTTGTATTTGATAAATGACATTGTTGGGGGAAAATATCTCATCTTCAGGGTTATTGCCAAAGTAGCATGAAGACAGCCGACCAGTTCGAAGATTGTCCGAAGTCCATCTTCGAAGGTGTATGGAACCTGGTTCGAAGCCCGAAGGCAGGCATTGGTTCGAAGTATGTCTTCGAACCAAAGTCCTTCAGGATCTTTTCTGCCAGCTAAGATGGAAGACTTATCTTCTATCCTATTAGATTAGTCTTTTACCATTTTAGCCCTATTAAGGAAACCGAATAGTTTCCTTAATGTCGGTTGTAATAGAGGGGTAAATAGGTCTTTTCCTTAATGTTTAGGCCTATAAATACCCCCCATTTTACCCTGTAATGAGGACCGATTACAAGTGAATCAATACACACTTTCGAACTATTCTAAGTTATTATCCTTTCGGAGGCTTAGAACAGTTTGCTTCGCAAACACTTCGTTTGTTAGTTTCTTTTCTACAGAAACCTGTTAGCGTAATCTTTTACACCAACAGTTGGCGCCGTCCGTGGGGAACCTAGTCCAAAAAACTTCGTTCTCTACCAATCTCTTGCATCATGCCTCCTAAGCGGAGCGCACCTCGCAATCCCACTCGGAGGTCCTCTCGGATCTCCGGAGAGATACCCTTCGACACAGTCGAAGTCGGAGGGTCTTCGACTATCCCTCCACCTCAAACTCCGCAAGGGGCTTTTATCCCTCGAGGATACGAAACCTCTCCACCAACCCCTTCCACACTCCGACCACCCGGAGCCACTCTGCCACCCTCCATTCCGATTCAAACTGATCATACCAGCTCTCAAGACCCGGAAGGTCCTTCCGGAGGAGATGAAGATAGCCTTGGAGACATGGCCACTCAAATGGCCAATCTTCAAGCCGAAGTAGCGAGGTGGCGGCAAGAGGCTGCGAACAGGCTTCGTCCTCAAGCCACCCCAGCTATCCCCGAAGTGCACGAAGACGACGATCTCGATTATCCCGAAGCCCCGGAGAACGCCTCTTACGACAATGAATCTCCGTTGCATCCCGAGCTTCAGAAGGTTCGCTTCGATCCGAGGTTCAAAGCTTCAAAGCTTTGCAAGTATGCCGGAGACGAAGATCCTAGTGAATTTGCGCGTTCTTATGCCCTAGCAATCGAGGCTAGTGGCGGAGACAGAGAAACTATGGCGAAGTGCTTCCCGTTAGCCCTTCAAGGAGTGGCGTTGAGATGGTTCTGGTCTTTAAAACCAGGATCAATCACTTCATGGTCACAGTTGAAGAAGAAGTTCATAAGTAACTTTCAGGGCACCTTCGTGCCCCCCATGTCGACAGGGAGCCTTTTCCAAGTGAAGCAGCTCCCCGGAGAAACATTGAGACAGTACTTCAAGCGCTTCGCTCACACGAAGTCGCAAATCCGGGGGCTGTCTACATCTTCAGTGGTTGATGCGGCTCGGGAAGGCGTCAGTCATAAAGGCCTTCTGGATAAATTGCATCGAAAGAGCATCACCACGGTATCACAGCTGATGTCGTACTTCGAGGAGTACTCGAAGTCAGAAGAAGGTTGGCTTCGGAGGACTACTGCTACTTCGACAGTGTTGACAGAAGTTAAAGCAGAGGTGAAGACTTCGGCTCAGCCGCAAGAACCAGTCTCCGAAGTGCAACATGATAGAAGAAGAGGGCAAAAGCACCCTCGCTCTGAGGTCTTAAACATTGCACCCCCGCAGAAGTTTGCGCCAAGAGCTCCACAGTCTGCGGGGAACAAGTCCAGCGGCTGGAGGCCGCCAGGGAAAACGGCTGGCAAGGGCCAGACCCTTTTTTGCTGTATTCATGGAGAGAATCGAAGCCATGCAACTGACACCTGCAAGGCTATTCTTACCCTTCGAGGAGAATACTTGGAGAGAACTTCGGGTCGAGGTAGTACCGACCGAAGTCCAGCAGCAGCAGTGCGCTCGGAGCCGGTCCAGGCTGTGGCGCGGATAGAAAATTTTGATGCTGCAAGGCATCCTCTGGTGGCCAATGTTATGCCACCTCCGAAGCAAGAAGAAGGGCAAGATAGAGGGAAGAGAGTAGTTCTCCCTATCTCCGGAGGAGGTACCCTCGGAAGCATGTCCAAGAGACAGCGAAGAGAGTACGTTCGAGAAGTAGGCCACATTGGGACTTCGTCATCTGCAGCTGCAATGCCGGAGTGGTCTCATGTTCCAATATCTTTCTCTGCGGAGGATGCAGCTGGTATCAAGTTCCCGCATGCAGATCCATTGGTTATTACTGCTGATATTGCAGGAACGGAAGTTCGAAGGGTGCTAATTGACGGAGGTAGCTCGGCAGATATCATATTTGTACAAGCCTTCGATCAGTTATGCATTTCCCGGAAGCATCTCCTCCCAGCGGCTCGTCCTCTGCAAGGCTTTGCAGGACCTCCGCTAGATGCACTTGGCCAAATAGGCCTGGAAGTAACCTTCGGAGAAGGTTTACTAGCCCGAACTGAAGAAGTTATCTTTGATGTGGTGGACGCCCCGTATGCTTATAATGTCATCTTTGGGCGAGGCATGTTGAATCAGTTCGGAGCTGTGGCGCATCACAACTACTTGTGCATGAAGATGCCCACACAATCAGGAGTTCTGACAATCTTCGGAGATCAAGCCATAGCTCGGAGGGCAGAATATGGTCATGGTCCTCCTCTTGATCCGAGGCAAGTAAACAGTGTCCAAGATAATGGAGAAATTTTTTCAGCCTCCTCCGAAGCTTCGAAGAAGTCATTTCCAAGACCAAGTCCCGAAGGAGAAATTGCAACGAAGGTCATTGTCAAAGATGGTAAAGAATACACTTTTCAATTTGGTAAAGATTTACCTCCCGAAGTTGCAACTTCCTTGGAAAAGGTCGTAGAAGAAAATTTGGATGTCTTCGCTTGGTCTGACGAAGATATTACCGGAGTCGATCGGGATATTATTGAACATAGTTTGCTTGTAAACCCGAAGGCCCAGCCTGTTCGACAAGGGCTCCGGAAGATGTCCGCAGAGAGAGCTGCTTTAGCTAAGGACGAAGTTGAAAAACTGCTGAAGGCTGGGATTATCAGAGAAGTGGCCCATACAGAATGGTTAGCCAACCCAGTCTTCGTCAGGAAGAAGTCCTCCGGAAAGTGGCGCATGTGCATTGATTTCACATCTCTGAATAAAGCGTGCCCACGTGACCCCTACCCCATGCCCCGAATTGACCAGCTAGTTGACTCCACTGCAGGTTCGGAGTTACTAAGCTTCCTCGACGCGTATTCAGGTTATCATCAAATATGGTTGAAGCGCGAAGATGAAATCAAGACGAGCTTTGTAACTCCTTCGGGAGTCTTCTGCTATGTAAGAATGCCCTTCGGCTTAAGAAATGCCGGGGCTACTTTTTCAAGATTAGTTGCTAAGGCTCTAGGTCATCAACTAGGTCGCAATGTGGAGGCCTATATGGATGATATTGTAATAAAGAGTGCTTTAAAGCACCAACATAGCCTAGACTTAGCAGAAACATTCAATAGCCTTCGGGCATGTGGGATCCGCCTTAACCCCGAAAAATGTATATTCGGAGCTAAGGCTGGAAAGTTGTTAGGGTACTTAGTTTCAAGCAGGGGAATTGAAGCTAGCCCTACTCAAATAACTGCGCTGCAGAAGATGGCTCCTCCCGAGAATTTAAAGCAAGTGCAAAAGCTGACTGGACGTCTTGCCGCACTTAGCAGGTTTTTATCAAGGTCTGCAGAGAGGAGTTTGCCAATCTTTAAAGCTTTGAAAGGGTCCGAAGATTTTGCATGGACACCGGAGTGTCAGAGAAGCTTCGAAGACATTAAAAATTATCTCAGCAATCTTGCTACACTTACGGTGCCTATTGCGGACGAAACCCTACTTCTATATCTTGCAGCTACAGGCTCAGCTGTCAGCGCAGTCCTTGTCAGAGAAGCCGATATCAATGGGAAGTTGGTCCAAAATCCTGTCTATTTTGTATCCGAAGCATTGTCAGGAGCAAAGACAAGATACTCCGAACTTGAAAAGTTCGTTTACGCTCTGATAATGGCTTCGAGGAAGTTAAGGCATTATTTTTTGGCTCATAATGTAGTTGTACCAACTTCATATCCTTTAGGAGATATGCTCCGAAGCAAAGATTCCACTGGAAGGATTGGAAAGTGGGCAGTAGAACTAGCACCCTTCGGCATATCTTTCCTGGCAAGGACAGCTATCAAATCTCAAGTCCTAGCAGACTTCGTAGCAGAGTGGACTCCACCTGCGAAGTTGACTCCGGAAAAATCAGATGACGGAGTTTGGATTATTTACTCCGACGGGGCTTTTCAAGCATCCGGAGCAGGCATTGGGGCAGTATTAATTTCACCATCAGGACAAAGAGCAATGTACTCCGCAAGACTCAACTTTAAGTCTACCAATAATATAGCGGAGTACGAAGGAATATTATTGGGACTTCGGAAAGCACGTGCTCTAGGGGCTACAAGAATAATTATAAAAACAGATTCTCAGATAGTAGCAGGGCACGTAGACAAAAGTTTTCAAGTCCGACATCCACAGCTTGCAAAGTACTTGGAAGAAATTCGCAAGATCGAAGCACATTTCAAGGGTATTTCCATTCGGAGTATACCAAGAGCTGAAAACGTGCAAGCGGACATTTTAGCGAAGGCTGCTGCCGGAGCTGTGGATGTGCCTGACGAAGCTTTCTATGAGGAGCTCAATATACCTTCGGTGCCACAAGTTGCTTCTGCAGAGATTCTCTGCATTCCTAGTGCAGATTGGAAAGATTCAATCATAGAACTCTTGCAAGGAGGAACAAATTTGCCCGAAGAGCCCCAATTGTCAAGATTAAAGCTCAGAGCAAGAAACTATCAGTTAATCAACGGTATATTATACAAGGCCGGAGTATGTTCCCCTCTACTCCGATGTATATCTCAAGCCGAAGGCCAAGAAATTCTTCGAGAAATTCACGAAGGCCTTTGTGGAAGTCATTTAGCCCCTAGAGCTCTGGCAGGAAAAACACTTCGCCAGGGGCTTTATTGGCCCACAATAACAGCTGATGCGGAGAGCTTGGTCCGCACTTGTCAAGGATGCCAGTGGATGGGTCGACGGAGTCATCGCCCACCAACAGCTCTTCAAGTCATTGCTCCGGTATGGCCTATGGCCAGATGGGGTATGGATCTAATTGGTCCCTTTCCGTTAGCAAAGGGAAATCTGAAGTTCGCAGTGGTAGCTATCGAATATTTTTCTAAGTGGGTGGAAGCAGAGCCCTTAACAGCTATCACTTCGAATAATGTACAGAAATTCTTCTGGAAGAACATTATTTGCCGGTTCGGAGTGCCTAAATATCTCACGGTTGATAATGGAACACAGTTCGACGCAGAACCCTTCAAGAAGTTTTGCGAAGACCTAGGCATTCAACTATGTTTTGCTGCAGTGAGACATCCTCAGTCGAATGGAGCCGTTGAGCGAGCCAATGGAAATATCTTATCAGGGCTAAATCGAAGAATAGTAGGGTTGTCAAAGGGACTGTGGACCGAAGAGCTTCCAAAGATTTTATGGTCCATTCGGACTACGCAAACAAGGTCCACAGGTTTTACTCCGTTCAGACTACTATTCGGAGATGAAGCAATGACTCCAACGGAGCTCAAAGGGGGCTCATTTCGCAGCACCGAACCAGACGTCGAAGAAGAAAGACAAGCTTCGTTAGATTTGTCAGAAGAAACAAGACTTCGAGCTGTAGCTAATTTATCAAAGTATCATCAGCAGACGAAGACTTGGTATGACCCGAAGGTTAAGCTCAGCGAGTTAAGGCCGGGTCATCTTGTTCTACGAAGCATTATAGCACCAGGGAAGTTAGGCAATAAATGGGAAGGTCCATATCTAATCGTCCGCTCGGGACGCCCTGGTTCGTTTAAATTAGCTAATTTAGAAGGTGAAGAATTAGCACATACTTGGCATGCGGAGCACCTAAAGCGATACTTCGCATAAGGGCTCCTTGTAATTCGCTTGTAATCACCTCTAAATTAATAAAGCATACACCCTGATAGTTGCCTTCCCCTTGACACTCCTAGTTTCCTGAGCGGACGCGCTGGGACAGAAGTCGATCGAGAGGGAAGTGTCATTAAGCTGGGTTGTATTTCCGGACTTCGTACCCATAAAGTCGAAGCCTCCGGTGTGGTGGCTGAAATCCATCCGGAGCCCAAGCTGATACCTTGTAGGCATCCGTAAAAGAGCCAATACCACATTCTACGGAGTCCAAGCTTCGGCTGGTAGACTTCCGTAAAAAGAGCCGAAGGTGGCCAAAATCTGCGGAGTCCAAGCTGCAGCTTGCAGACATCCGTAAAAAGAGCCGAAGGTGGCCAAATTCTGCGAAGTCCAAGCTCCGGCTGGTAGACTTCTGCAAAAAAGAGCCCAAGTTGGCCAAATTCTGCGAAGTCCAAGCTCCGGCTGGTAGACTTCTGCAAAAATAGCCGAAGGTGGCTACAATTTCTGCGAAATCCAAGCTCCGGCTGGTAGATTTCTGCAAAAAACAGCCGAAGGTGGCTAAAGCAAAACAGCATTTAAGCCATGAGCTTCGAATGTTTGTTCATATAAGTCCAAAGTGACAAATTTCTTAAGACACTAAAGTGTCCTCGAAGTTATCTTAATTGATTTCTTTCGTAAAGCAAACAAAGGTACCAAGTTACCATTCTTCTGACTACAAAGGTCAAAGACATTTCATAAGATTTCAAAAGATCTTTAAAAATGACAGAGGGGCTCCGAACCCCCAAAAAATTGTACTCCGAAGTTTTTTCTTTGCGCATAACCATCTTTGAATGCAGTTCGAAGTTGCTTATACCCAAAGAGGGGCTAGTAAATATGGAGACAATTTTAAATCGGCATTCATTATTGAAACAAATGTGTTTACAGATTACATTATGAAAAATTGGTATCTATACCAAGAAGGAATCGGAGACCTCTTCGGTCCCGAGAGCTAGGGGTGGAACGACTAGTTCCAACATCGGAAGTTCTAAGAACTTTGCGTTTAACTCTCTTTCTCCCCTTCGAAGCTCTAAAATCCTTCTGTTCTTGTTGAAGCTCGGCCCAAGTTCGAAGCCGCTCAGGACTTCTCTCCCAGCTTCTAAGACCTTCAGATCTTTTATTTTGGGCTTCACCTTCGTCTTCGGACCAGTTAGTGTCTTCAGAAGACGAGGTGTTTGCGTCGATTTCTTTATCTTCCTCTTTAATATAAGACAATACGTCTTTGATTACTTCGGGCGCAATAACGCCGGAGTCATCTCGAGGGATAAGAAATCGAGGACGCTTATAACTCTTTAGAAGTTCGAAGGTGTTCCACAGTGAGCGAAGTTCGCTGTTAAGCTCTAACACTTCGATATCTTCGATAAGAGGCAAAGCCTAAAAATATGACAAACAAGATTTTCATTGATAAATGTTTACAAGCACAAAGCTTTACACGGTTAAAAATCCTAAAACATTCCTAAACCTGTGGGTTTGAAGGAGGTTGGCTGCTCGAAGCTTGGCTCCGAACATGCTTCTGGCGTTGGCCTTCATCAATCCAAGCCTTGATCGCAGATCGACCTTCGGCTATCCACGAAGTTTGGAAGGCCCGCCAAGCAGCAGCTACACCTTCGGAAGGTTTGAGAAGTCGGTCGTCGTCGAAGGTGATTGGACCTCTTCCTGCGTCCGGAGTTATTGATCGGCCCAAATCCTCGTAATAGCGAAGTAGACCAACAGCAGACACATGTCCGGAGAGTTCTCCGTATCTAATGCCCGCCGTCTTCATCTGCTTCGCCACCCCTTGGATCCTTTTCAACCGGCGCAGAAGGCTGATGTTATCATCAGAAGGGAGAATTCCAGTAGTACCGAAGTACTCCAGGACTTCTAACAACTGATTCATAACCTCCGCAGCCACCTTCTCAGACTTCAACTTATCTTCGTTCAGCGCATCCTTCGCCGAAGTAACTTCGTCCAAAACCCCAGAAAGCCTAGCATTCTCAGTGGTCAAAGTATTTTTCTGTGTCAACAATTGGCTAGCTTCCTCTTCAAGCCGGACGAGCCTAGACCCTGCAGTAGCATGCTCCGTCCGTAGTTTGTCAACTTCTGCTCGAAGCACAATCCTTTCCGCTTCGAGCTCTTTCTTTACAACCTCCAAGCTTTGCCTGGCCCTTCGCTCTGTTAATATTATATTGTCCATTTGAGTCACTCGACTTTCAGAGATGTTAAAATTCCTTCGAAGAGTGCTATTTTCTTCCCGAAGCCGAGCGATTTCTTCGTCATTGCATAGACTTGCAGCTCGGGCCAAGACAGTTTGCTGCCAAAGTAAAAATCAAAGTAAATATTCATTCGAAGATAAATTCTATATTAATTTGCAGTTGTTTCATACCTGATAAGCTGTACGTTCAATAATGGCATTAAGCTCCGTCCTGTCAGCCTTGCGCAGGATGGCCACTAATTCGGTCTCCCCTATCTCACGACTAGCTCGATCCAAAGGTTCGAGCAAAGTCCGAAGACCAGTTGTTTGCCCTAAGAAAGGAGCCAGCAAGGGGAGCATGCTTATTGCCTCTTGGTCATCTTCGTTCAATGAAGGACCGGAGCTTTGGCCTGCGGACTTCGGAGCCACTGGAGTTCGAACCTCCCTGGAAGATTGGCTCTCGTCTGTTGAATCAGACGGAGTTGATTCGGAGCTTATAGCAGGCAGGGGCTCTATTTGTCTTTTGCCTCTTCCAGGCCCCTTTTGAGTAACTCTTGGGGCTGGCTCCGAAGTCGTCGAAGGTTCAGGAATTATTTCCTCCTGGCGGACTTCTTCCATAGAAGTGGGTTCTGCAAAACAATCAAAAGTATTATACATAGTATAAAAATTCAAATAAATACAAAAGTTCTTCGAATTCTACCTTCGGCAGTCCGTGGAGGAGTTGTTGTCGGACTAATTGGTGGATCGAAAGCTAATTCTTCATCTGAATCAGCCGTTGAATCATGGACTGCAGGAGCATCGTCCTGGGTAGTCCTCGCTGCTTCTTCGGGAATCAAAGCCATAGTGACTTCGACCCCACTTTCATCCACAGGAACTTCGTCCTGAGCTACATCTTCTTGAACTACCGAAGTCCTTGGTTGATCAACATTTTCTCCGGACTCCGGTACGTTCACAGGCACTCCGGTTTGTGCGGCCCTTTGAGTTTCATTCTCTTCCATTAGGCGCACAAGTAACCTTTCCACTTCTTCTTGGGAATCGGAGACCGAAGCTCTGGAGCTCGAAGGTATAGGATCTAAAGGTGCGAGGTTCTTCGGCTTCCGAGCCACCCTCTTCACCGGAGTTTTTGCTGAACTTGAAGTTCCAGCTTCGGCTTTTCTTTTTTGAAGCCTTTTCTCCAAAGGTGCCCAATCCATCAGAGGGGGAGGAGTGAGTTTCAGCATTCCCCATACTCTGTTAAATCGCTCCCAACTTCCGACTAATTTGATTCGCCATTCTTTTTCTGACGGAGTTGGAGCACCCAGAATCTTCTCCGAAGCCCTTACAATTTGCTCTGAAGTAATAGGGGCTGAAGAAGCTAAAAAATAATTCAAGTTAATCTTTCTTCGAAGTAAATATGTACTATGCATGTTGGTTTCGAAGTTACCTGTAGGACTTGAAGTCAAGTTAATTCTACGAAGACCACCTTCGGAATCATCTTCGAAGATAATAGGCTAGTTAGCCATCAACGGAGGAATTTGAAGACCGATGAACTCTTCGGCCAAATCCCGCATACTGAGTCTTCGGCTAACTTTCTCAAGCAAGTTCAGACGGGCTTCGAATTGACCTTCGTCAGGACGCACCAAAGCTTCTTTTCGGAACTGGATTTCTTTAAGAGGTCCGGCCAGAGGATTGCTTGCCCCGACTTCGGCATAGAACCATTTCAGCACCCAATCAGTATACCATCTAGCATTGATGGCCTTAGCAGGGAATCGCAGAGCGTATTCATCTCGAAGCCTGAAATTGATGCTTCCGAAGGCAACCACTATTTTTTCACCTCCGGAGCCTACGAAGGTCTTCGGCTGACAAGTTGCTCTATGCAATGCTGCGAAGATTTCAGCCCTCCCCTCACAACCTTCGGCTCTTAGAGCCCACTCGAAGATAGCTAATCTAGCTACAGCATTCGGAGACAGCTGGGGGAGGGTTACATGAAACAAGTCAAGGACTTCAGCCAAGAAATCTACAGCAGGGAGGCCCAAGCCTGCTTCGAAAAAAGCTTCGAACACTACGACTTCTCCGGGTCTTGGTGATGGGATTGCTTCTTTCCCTGGTTTTCGAATCATAACTCCTGCACCTATATTTCCTCCTGCTGCCATTGCCAGGGACTCTCTTTTGCAGGTTGAATGTCCTAATTCAAAGGATTGGTCCAGATATTTGGTCGATGGAGGGCACAGACCTTGATCATCGGCGATTTGGGGATTTTTTCCCTTTGCCGCCATGGAAGTTGTCGCCTGCATCGAAGGCGTCGCCGCCACTGTTGCCGCTGCCGCTGCCGCAGCCGCTTGTTGACGAGCCAAGGTTGAAGGAGGTGCAGAGCCTTTGGTCTTCGCCATCGCAATCGCTGAATCGATCTGAGAGAGTGGGGACTAGGACTCAAGAACTCGAAAGCTAGGGCTCAAGAACTCAAGAACTCAAAAGGCTTTTGACTGGGAGCAAGCAGTGAAAAGGTAATCAAGTAAGTTCTGGAGTTCTTTATTTATAGTCTAACTTTCCGTTTGTTACCGTTTGAGCTCTGCCCCTTCGCATTCCCGCCTGTTATTTTCCTCCGAAAATAACGCTTCGTATAACTCCGTTAGAAACAGAAACTAACGGCTATATTTTCTAAGTCTAAAAGACTTTCGAACTTCTTGAATCAGTTCTAAGATAGTTCGAAAAGTAATTACTTTATGACTGATTCGAAGTTCATATCTTCACGTATTTCGAAGATAAAACAAAAATCAATAACCCCTATGATTGGTTATCTTTTCTTTCCGTATACTGCTCTCCTAACGTTACAGGTCGAACGGAGAAGCGTATTCGAGGGGCTACTGTTGGGGGAAAATATCTCATCTTCAGGGTTATTGCCAAAGCAGCATGAAGACAGCCGACCAGTTCGAAGATTGTCCGAAGTCCATCTTCGAAGGTGTATGGAACCTGGTTCGAAGCCCGAAGGCAGGCATTGGTTCGAAGTATGTCTTCGAACCAAAGTCCTTCAGGATCTTTTCTGCCAGCTAAGATGGAAGACTTATCTTCTATCCTATTAGATTAGTCTTTTACCATTTTAGCCCTATTAAGGAAACCGAATAGTTTCCTTAATGTCGGTTGTAATAGAGGGGTAAATAGGTCTTTTCCTTAATGTTTAGGCCTATAAATACCCCCCATTTTACCCTGTAATGAGGACCGATTACAAGTGAATCAATACACACTTTCGAACTATTCTAAGTTATTATCCTTTCGGAGGCTTAGAACAGTTTGCTTCGCAAACACTTCGTTTGTTAGTTTCTTTTCTACAGAAACCTGTTAGCGTAATCTTTTACACCAACAGACATGTTGATCTTTGGTCATATGATAAGTACTAGAATATTTATATGTGTGATTAGTGAGAATTTTCCATCTACGCTTCTAGTTCGTTTCTAATGCCTTTTTAGGACTTTGTGAGTGTCTTTTCAATTAAACCATCAGTTGCTTTTGAAGGCTATATTAACTTTTTTGTGCTTGTGATCTCTCATTCTGTCGTTTCACATCATATTTGACAGGAGAGTGACAGCATTTGTTTTTATCAGAGCTTTCACTGTGAAAAAATTAATTGCGCACATTTACCCCCCTCTGGTCACTACTCCCGGTCCTACAAGTGGTATCAGAGTCTGGTTAAGGTTTTTCCATACCTTAACCAGTTTTAACCCAGGATCTGATACCACTTGTAGGACCGAGAGTAGCGACCAGAGAGGGATGAATGGGCGTCTAAAATTTTTTTTGAATCAATGGTCTTCTCCCAACACCCAATGCTCATCAAAGACAACAAACAAAAATAAACAGATCTCAAGCACTGAAAATAATCTAGCCTAAAAACGACTGGTGTCCTAATCGAAAAGATACCACCATAGTTCTTAAAGGCAGATTACAAGACTCATAATTCAAACCGACATATCTCAAAGCAATTCATCAAGCAATGCAGTTCATAACCAACTCTTGAAGAGATGACATTTTCACACTTTAGTCATTTCAAAAGATATTAGTCAAATATTCAGATTTCAATAAATAACCATGTGAATCGACATCAATCACTTGCAGGCATATGATCAAAGGAGGTGACATGCAAGAAAACATAGACAATTCATTCAAGCATGTTAACCAGCATGTTCATGATAGAACAAAGACATCACGGAGAAAACATCATACACATGGTGAGCGAGTAAGTTTTACTTTGTGCTTCCGCTGTCTTCGCACCAGGTACCCGCATTGGGCCGGTCTGATTCCACGGCTCTCTCGGCTGGCAATCACTCACTGCCGGTTTACCTGAGTCAAACCTAGTCAACAGACTAGCGGATCCCCTGCCGTTCATGGCACATGTACCCAGATTAGGCCGATCCGACTCCGCGGCCCCTCTTCATAGCAGTCGCTCGCCGCCCTTATACCTTAGTCACACGCGGCCCAAGAACCGATAGGTCTCTTCTCCTCTTCATCTCCTCTCTCTTCATTGTTGACTTTCGTTGACAACCACTCATCACTTTTGAAGCCATGAGGCCCATGATCTTCAACATGGCTCCTCAATCTCCCCCTTAATGAGTGTGTTGTCAGCACCCTCTTTATCAACTCTTTAGAACCTGCAAAACATATGGAAACACAAAAAACAAAACACAAGAGAATAGAAAGAAGTAAATAAAATAAAAGGTTTAACCTTAATGACCAAAAGCCAAAAAAAGCCAGAAAAATGGTCATTATGGTTAAACAGAAAAGAAATCAACAAAAATTTCAAATAGAAACTCAAACGAGTGCAATCTCTAAATTATCAACAAGGATATCCAAAGAGTAAAGCCAAAAGAGACTAAAACTCCTCCTGAAACAAATCTCAGAGAAAACCAAAACTCCCCCAAAAATCTTCTAAAAGATCAAGTAACCAAAAGTTTCTCTAGTGTTGACAACTGGCCTCATCAAGTGAGGCTAAATGCAGTCAAAAGAGACACAACTCAAACTCCCCCTGAAATGTAGCTCCCCCTCAAAATATGCAATGAATGCAACTGGGGTGCAAGTGGAGTGTAAAAAGCATGCTTCTCAGATATGATCGACTGCAATTACAATATCTAGCAAGTATATCACAAAATACTTTCTAAGACACATGGCATGATTAGTGCAATAGATGATATCTAAACAAGTCATTAGCACATATTTTTAAGATTTTTGCAAACAAAAGCATCATCAAATTTTCTAGTTGACATCCAAGGTTAAGCATGATATGCAAAGCAAGGCTAGCTATTATCTACCAAGATAGACATGATCCAAAACTAAGAGCTTCAGCAAATTGGTTATCTTTTTAATTTCAGGATTTTCTTATCCTTTTTCATTTTTTCCAGGGGTTATTTGCATATCAACCTTATGCTAACCGATCAAGTCAAGCCTAGGCCAGAACAGGACTATCAGTAGCTTAAGACAATGTCTTAGTTCATACCAAAGTGCTATGATAAGCAGTCTAGAACAATGCAATGTGACACAACAAACCGACCTGGATCTTTCCATTTAAGCATAAAAGACAACATATTTTCCATTTATAGCATATAGATGTCCAAGTTGCATATTTGCATCTAAGTAAGGGACTAGCTACTAGGCATGTAAAAGATAGCAAAAGCATTCAGCCTACACATGCTAGTTACCAGAAGCAATGGTGATCATTTTTTCAATTTTAAAGCATAAAACACATGCATATGATAGATATCAGATATATTATGTGAACTGAAGCATAGCATGATCATCGATAGGTATTCAAAAGCATATACTAGCTAGAATGAGTAAAGCAGTTCAACCATATAATAGAAGCAAGCTCAAGGTGTGATATATGAATATGTATGATCCAAACACACACGAAAAGATTCAATAAAAGAGTAAAGAAGAAAATACACAAAAATATCCTAAAAAGGATACACAACTCCCAAATCCCCTCGCAAACGCTCAAATGTAGATTGATCTAGGGGTTTGGTAAGAATGTCAGCCAACGGATGATGGGTATCAACATGAACAAGGTCAATGACATCTTTCTCATATTGATCTCTCAAAAAGTGAAAGCACACATCAATATGTTTGGTTTTTGAATAAAGACATGGGTTTTTCCCTACACCAATCGCACTGGTGCTGTCAGAAAACAAAGGCACTCTAGCAGGGAAAGACAACCTAAAATCTTTCAAATTGGAAATCATCCAAACCAACTGTGAGCAGCAGCTAGCAGCAGCTACGTACTCAGCATCTGTGATAAAAGAGCAACTCTAGATTGTTTCCGAGAAGACCAAGAGACGAGCGAAGAACCGAGAAACTGGCAAGTACCAGAAATCGACTTGCGATCCAGCTGACACCCACCAAAATAAGCATCAGAAATGCAAGATAACTCCAGATATGATGATGCAAAATAGTAAAGATCGAGATCAAGCACATAAGTAAGATACATGAAAATGCGCTTGACAGCTTGCCAATAAGATGCGTGTGGTGAAGACTAGAAGCACGCGCACAATCCCACGGCGAAATGAATGTCTGGTCTCATCGCTGTTAGGTACTGAAGCGATCCGATCATCCATCGATACTCTCTCTCGTTGACCTTGACGCCGCTCTCGTCCTTATCCAGGCCCCTAGATGTGCCTAGAAGAAAGCTTCAAAAAGCACGACCTTGTCAGCCCGAGGCCTCGGGATGGTCTCTGACTTCTCAGGCACCCGGAGCTGGATCCCCTCAGAAATCCTCCCCTCGCAGACTCTACGGATAGACTCATCCGTCGAAGCCAAAGCCTTCATTTCCAGTGTTTGATCAAAGTTGTCCGACGGCGACCGAAGGTCCCTCGGCCCCAAGTGCCTTGCTGAAGGCTTCACCGCCGCCGCCTGAGCCTGGACGGAGCTCGAACTCACTCCTAGGGCCAAGGATTTCTTCGTCGCAGCCTTCTTCGGCATCTTGCAAGGCTTCGGTGCGAAGGGCACTGAGAAGCTGTGAAGCCGGCTGCACGTGAAGCTAAAGGTGGAAAGAAGAGGGCAAAGGATGCTGGGAGTTGGAGATGGAAGCAAATGAGAGCGTGGGCAGAGCTGTGGTGTGGTAAACCGCTTTTATAGGCGGTAAAAAATGACCATGGACCTCGCACCGAAGCGTTTTTTCACCGGTTACCCCGGCCTCCGCAGTCTATGATAGGTGGGCCCATCGTGAATTTGAAGCAAACCGTCGCGCACCCCCCCCCCCCCGCGCTGCAATGGTCAGTTTTATGACCGTTGCGGGGTCGCTTAGGCTCCCTAAGGGCGCCCTGTCAATTTGAACAGACATTTATTGCCTGCGTGAGTCGAAGCCACCCTTCGGTCCAAGCTCCGAAGGCCTGCCTTCTCCGAAGCTGCATTTTACTCCAACTCATTTGTCCCGAAGCACGCGCACCACTTCGCTCCGAAGGGCTGCGTGCGAGGGGCTACTATTGGGGGAATTAGTTTTTGTAACACCCCAATTTTTCAAAACAATAAAATATTATTAAATTCAATTTCTTGGAATTATTATTTCAGAAAATACTTTTAAATCCCTTTTATACCCTTTTGAACTACAACATAGAGTAGATGACCAAATTAGGAGGTGAAACTTTTTGTATATGATCCTAAGGCCAAAAGATAATTTTGAGAATTTTTATAAATTTTTACCAGCCTTGGAAGTAGCCCTAATCTTTTAATCTATTTTCTGGAATTATTTTTATTCAGAAAAGCATTAGAACAGTAATGGGCTCCTCCCCCCTCCCTTCTCTCTCTCCCGGCCGGCCCAGCCCGTTACCGCGCTCCCCTCTGGCTGACAACCCGGTCCCACCTGTCGGCGCCAACTTTCTCCCCTCGCGCCCGAGCCCGACCCCACCCGTCAGTCGCCACCCCACTCGCTCGCGCCCGCTGGCCAGTAGGCCCCACCTGTCAGCTTCGCCTTCTACCTCGCGCCGTCGCCCCCAAACTTCGCCGGCCACCTTTACTCCCTCGGATCCGCTCGTCGCCGGTCCCCTCCCCTTCATTATTCGCCAGCATTAAAACCCCCGGATCGCGTCGCCCGTTTTCCCTTTAATCCCACGCGTAATCCCCCCCCGCTGTCGCCCGCATGCAGAGAAAACGCTCGCCGGCGTTAACTCACTGCCCTCCCCCGATGGCGCCCTCCCTGTCCCCGCCGGCACCACTATTTATACCCCTGCCCTCCACCGCGTTCGGTCCACGCTTCAATTCGCACTCAGAACGAACAGAGCGCCCCTCCTTCGCCTTTGAGCATTTTCTCCCTGCTTCGCCTCCGGCCACCCCTCGCCGTCGCCTCGGTCCACCCCGGCCCGCGCCTCCGCCACCGTCGTGACCGCAAGGACGTCCCCTACCTCGGCCACGTCCCCACTGGTCAAGGAGACCGCCGGAACACCATCGCCGACGAGGACCCCGAACCGCTCCGCCGTCTACCCTCGTCGCCGGTCTCGCTCCGTCGACCCCTCGCCTCGCTTAAGGTACCGACATGACCGCCGTAGTGTCCTCTTTCCATTTCTAGGCTTAGCTAGGACCGCCGTCGCTCGCCGTGGCCGCTGGCCCGCTCGCCGTCGTCGGAGAAGACGACCGGCACGGGTCGAGTACCCGTGCCGTGTCGGATCTGATCTCGACCGTGCGATCGCGATCGGACGACGCGCGTGAGTCCACGTACGCGATCTAATCCGCACCGTCGGATCTGGTCAAAGCGGTATGTTTTAATCTCGCGCGTTGGTTTTCATTTAAACCCGCCAGGCGATCTCGTGCGTCCACGTGGTACCCCTTCGCACGTTTTAATCCTGGCCGTCCGTTATCACTTACGCGTCCCGCCTCGTCCTCGCGCGTCGGATCTGGATCCGACGGTCCAGATCGACCCGGCGCACGCGCACAGTGCGCGGGTTCACCGTGGGCCTGGCTCACCGTGGACCCGAGAGGTTTAAAATTTGAAAATAAATTCCAGAAATGCTTTTAAACTTGTAAAATTCATATCTAATACATTTGAACTCTAAAAATTACCATTCCAATTTCAGAAAATTCATAAAATTATTCTCTACATGTTCATGCAATAAAAACAGTAGGTTTACTTTGACATTTTCATGTTTATTTAAATAAGTATTCAAATGCCCTTAGGATTAAAATGCAAATTTAAATATTTAAACTCCAGAAAATTTATGTAATTGTTCCTTTCTGTTTAAACACTAGGACCACTGAGTTTTCTCTGAATCATTCATATTAAATTGATTAT
This sequence comes from Zizania palustris, assembly GCA_019279435.1. Lineage (NCBI taxonomy): Eukaryota > Viridiplantae > Streptophyta > Magnoliopsida > Poales > Poaceae > Zizania > Zizania palustris. The sequence continues at coordinate 21,590,591 of JAAALK010000079.1, forward strand.
AAACTTAATGTGGTATTATTCACACTTAAAACCCTTTTTATGAAAACAATAATTCATTTTGATTATTTATGAAATAAACTACAGAACCCTAAACAACTGATTCTCTTTAAAATCAAACCAACTTAAACCCATATGCTTGTTGTGTGATTTTACGTTGTTTATATCGAATGTTGTATTTATTTTACTTTATTATTATTGAAAAGACTACGACGCCGTCGAGGAGCCGGAATACTTCCCGGAAGTCCCTCCCTCGCCTTTCGCTGAACAAGGCAAGTCACCAAACCAATCTCTTGAACATATTGAACCCATGTTTGAATTGATTATCGCTAAAACACATAGGTTATGTATATGCATTAGTCAAATGAACCCTTACATTATATTTATTTAGGATCCCCCGACCTTGATGTGCAACCCAAGCCATGCTATCTCGCCTAACCTCCTTGTCACCATATGATCAATGATATTAGCTAGTGTCCAATGTATTGGCACGGCCGCTATAGGGTAAAAATGAGTCGTAGTGAAATGGTTCTATTATATGATCCCGTTACTTCTTATCTTTGGAAATTCTGTTGGTGATGAGTCATGGTTGTGAGTGTATGCATGGTGGGTTCCGGGTGCAAGCTAGGGCATTGGTCAGTCGCACCCGGGGCACTATAAGGACCGGTCTGAGGGATCCGTTGCAATACACTTACGTACTAACCACAAGTCTAGTGGGTAAGTCCTAACTAAAGTATGGGTTGTTCCAAACCGAGGCCACCACTTGGAGATGGGTCAAGTTGCACCTGCGGGTGACTTGTACCAATGTGGCGCAAAGGGGGGTGCGACGTTAGCCGGGATGCGGCCCGGCGCGCCGGCGAAACCTAGAGCGGGTGGTTATCGCTTGGAACATCTCATATTGAGGTTTTGGCACGAGTTCCCGTGAAATGGGTCATCTCGTTGAGATGAGTGCGTGCCTTGTGGGTACAGTAGTACATCTCTGATCAGAGTCTTAAATCTTTTCGAAAAGCCGAGCCCACGGTCAAGGGCGGGTTGCGTGACATCCCCCAGTTAGTTTACTTGAATATGGATGTGCATGTTGTTTGTCATGTAAGGACCGTTGTGCGAGGAGGTAAAACGTACTCCTCGAGTTAGTTGATGTTGATGATGCTCATGTTTACTTTCCGCATGATTAAAATATGATTACACTAAATGCCATAACTGCAACTGCTTTATTCCGCATTGTTAGCCTTTATCCTTCCTTGTTTATTATCCTGCATTATTATTTGCATTTGCGGTGGCTTGTTGAGTACTCTTTGTACTCATACCCGTTGGACCCCACAGAGGATGCTTATCTCGAAGACGGTCTGGAGTAGCGACCCAGTCAAGAAGAAAAATCCTGAAGAAGAAGTTCGTCATGCCGTTTTCTAATTATTTTACTCTACTGTTTTATTAAAACAATGTTGTAATAAATATGGTCTGCGTACCATGAATTTTACCGTATGTACGTTGTCGCATGATGAACCTCTTGTATTATTGTTTTTCTATGGAAATTCAATAATGTCTCGATTTTGTATAAATCGGGGCGTGACAAGATGGTATCAGAGCCGACTTGACTGTAGGAAGCCAAACAGACCCGCCTAGCCATTAAGCCATAGGAAATTATTTCTTGAAAATCTACTTCATAAACTTGGTTCCTCTCCTCACTTTTATTCAACTTGCTGTTTTGTAGATGCCAGTCTACCAAGTTCACAGTTACTGCCGCCACTATGAGGGCTTCGTCCGGGAGCTCCGCATGATGCTTACCTTCCTCGGGTTCCTCTTCGAACCCGAATTTCAAGGAGTCTACCCCGACGAGTTCGCCGGGCCTTGCGACGTCTCCCTCACCGTCCATGGCTCCGGAGAACATCTGCCGCCCTACACCACCGCACTTGGAGGCCCGACTTTCGACGTCGCGTGCCAACGAGTCGCCCTCCAGGCCCTCATGGAGCTGAGGATGATCTACGACGATCGTCTTCAGAACTCATCCTTCCGGCTGGTGCCGAAACGTACTCCCGGAGCCCACCGTAGCATCTACCTCGGAGTTCACTCCGTGCGTGATCCGGTCATGGCCCGGCAGTCGCGTCTTCTGCAGGCCATGGATGATCTCCACACCGAGGCGGTGCTCGACGCCGACGAGCACCATGAGGCGGTTGCGTTTCTTCGTGAAGAAACGAAGAACCTGATCCAACAGAACGGCGAGCTGCAGCGCAAGATCATGCAACTGCAGAAGGACATCGCTGAGATGGTTCCTCTTCTTCCAAGGAAGAAGAAGCCCATCCGTGAGCCCCTCCCTCGCCCCAAGAGGATCTCGCCACGACCCTCCCCCGCCAGGCCTTCTACCAGCGCCCCTCCTCCACGCCCCGGCCTCGTCTCCGACTCCATCATCGAGAATTTTCTCGAGCCCACCATCCCGCTGGAGCCGCGCACTCGTGGTTCCGAGAGCACGGAGACCGCCTCCGGTGGCGAGTAGGCGTTAGGAGACGCGAGATTAAATAAAAAGCATTATTTTGTATGTGGTGCTACCCATGACGAGTGTGTTGTGGGTAGAATAAGAAATTGATTGTAATGAACATTTTTACCACTTAATTTATATGCTTGAAATATTCTTGTTAATTGTGTGGTCGACTTTTTGCCTTATAACCTTATGAATTCAGAAGATGGCCGACCACCAGAACACCGGCTCCAACAACGGAGCAGGAGGGAGCCGAGATGCGCCCGAGGGCGTTGTGCCCAACTGGGGTGCGACAGGCCCGCGCCAATCCGGGTCGCCTTCCGCCAACCACCCCACCTTGGCGGAAATGATGGCGAATCAGAACCACCTGATTACCGCCCTCCTCACCCAAATGCAGCACCAACAGGCTCAGTTGGACCGTCTGCAGAATGGGGAGCCCGCCCCTCGCGCACCAGCACCCGCGGCCGCTCCGCAACTCTCCGAGTTCTTGCGCGTGCGCCCGCCCATCTTCTCGAGCACGACCAACCCGATGGAGGCCGGAGATTGGCTTCGCACCATCGAGAAGAAGCTCGACCTCCTCCCATGCACAGACCGTGAGCGAGTGGCCTTCGCCACTCATCAGCTCCAGGGTCCCGCCGCTGAATGGTGGGATAACTACCGTGCGTCCCAGCCGGAGGGTCACATGGTGACTTGGGCGGAGTTCACCATCGCCTTTCGTGCCGCCCACGTCCCCGCCGGTGTCATCGCGGTGAAGCAGCAGGAGTTCCGCGACCTGCAACAAGGCAACCGAACTGTCATGGAGTACCTCCATGAGTTCAACCGCCTCGCACGCTACGCACCGGAGGAAGTGCGCACCGACGCCCTCCGCCAAGCCAAGTTCCTCAGGGGACTTAAGGATGAGCTGTCCATCCAGCTCGTCGCCGCCGACTTCGCCGACTTCCAGCGGCTGGTCAACAAAGCGCTCATCCAAGAGACTGAGCAGAACAAGCTGGACCTCAAGAAGAGGAAGATGATCGCCTTCAAGCATCAACAGGCGAACTCTCAGAGGCCCCGCTTCGTCCCTCCGCCACCAGCGCCCGCCTACCATCCTCGGCCCGCCTACAGGCCACCTCACGCAGCCGGTGGATCCAACGCCGGGCATCCTCGCCCCGCTCCACCAGCTCCGGCCGCTCAGCCCGCACCGGCCGCCAAAGCCCCGATCTTGAGAGATCGTCAAGGAAGGCCGGTTGTCTGCTTCAACTGCCGCAAGGAAGGGCACTACTCGCACCAGTGTCCTCACCCCAAGCAGAACCAAGGCGCAGCACCCCACCAGGCCGTTCGCGCCCGCGTCAACCACATCAGCGCGGAGGAAGCTCAGGAGGCTCCTGAAGTCGTACTCGGTACGTTTACTGTGAATTCCGTACCGGCCGTCATATTATTCGACTCTGGAGCAACCCACTCTTTCGTCTCGGAAGATTTTGCAAAAACAAACAATCTGGACGTGCTCCCTCTACCCATTCCCATGGTGATTGCCACCCCCGGCAACAGGACCTCAGCTCGCTTCTACAGCCCTAAGGTTCAACTTGACATCCAAGGAGTGCTGTTTCGGGCCGAGCCTGTCCTCATCCAATGCACTGGACTCGACCTTATACTAGGTATGGATTGGTTGATGAAGCACAAGGGAGTGATCGACTGTGCCAACAAGTCCGTCACGGTGACCAGTCCTGAAGGCGTAACCGTCACTTTCCGGATGGTCAGTCGCAAACCACTCGGAGCATCCCTTCGCTCTATAACTCTTGAAGAGGTGCCAATAGTCAAGGAGTTTGCAGATGTTTTCCCCGAAGATCTGCCCGGAATGCCTCCCAAACGGGACATCGAATTCAGAATCGAGCTTGTCCCGGGGACCACTCCAATCTCCAAACGCCCATACCGCATGGCCGCCAACGAACTAGCCGAAGTCAAGAGCAACATCGAAGACCTAGAGCAGAAAGGTTACATCCGACCGAGTACCTCACCTTGGGGTGCACCGGTTATATTTGCTATGAAGAAGGACAGGACCAAGAGGATGTGCGTGGACTATAGAGCCTTGAACGACGTAACCATCAAGAACAAATACCCATTGCCTCGGATCGACGACCTGTTCGATCAGCTGAAAGGATCCTCGGTGTTTTCCAAGATTGACCTCAGGTCAGGTTATCACCAGTTGAGAATCAGGGAGGAGGATATACCCAAGACTGCGTTCACCTCCCGCTATGGACTCTACGAGTACACTGTGATGTCGTTCGGACTCACGAATGCCCCGGCCTTTTTCATGAACATGATGAACAACGTATTCATGGAGTTCTTGGATAAGTTCATTGTGGTATTCATCGACGATATCCTCGTTTACTCCAAGACCAAGGAAGAACACGAGACTCACCTCCGTCTGACCCTCGGAAAACTAAGGGAGCAGCAACTGTACGCCAAATACAGCAAGTGCGATTTTTGGTCGTCTGAGGTGAAGTTCCTCGGTCATGTCATATCTGCCGGAGGAATAGCAGTGGACCCAACCACCGTAGAAGCGGTAACCAACTGGCTACAGCCAACGACCGTGACCGAGATCCGGAGTTTTCTCGGATTGGCCGGATACTACCGCCGGTTCATCGAGAATTTTTCCAAGATCGCAAAGCCTATGACCAGACTTCTGCAGAAGGAAGTGAAGTTTGATTGGACCCCCGACTGCGAAGAAAGCTTCCAGACTCTCAAGAAGAAGCTAGTATCAGCCCCCATTCTGACTCTGCCAGACATCCGGAAAGACTTCCACGTCTACTGTGATGCCTCTCGTCAAGGATTGGGATGTGTCTTAATGCAAGAAGGGAAAGTAATATCCTACGCCTCCCGGCAATTGAGACCGCATGAGCTGAACTACCCAACCCACGACCTGGAACTAGCAGCCGTGGTTCATGCCTTGAAGATATGGAGACATTACCTTGTGGGAAACCGGTGTGAGGTCTTCACCGACCACAAGAGCCTCAAGTACATATTCACCCAACCAGATCTGAACCTCAGGCAAAGGAGATGGTTGGAACTGATCAAGGATTACGACTTGGGCATCCATTATCATCCAGGCAAAGCGAATGTGGTGGCAGACGCCCTTAGTCGAAAAGGGTACTGCAATGCCATCATGATTCAAGACCAGGCTCCTCTACTTTATAAAGAGATGGAAAGGCTAAACCTAGGGATCACCACCCGAGAGTACCTCGCTGCCTTGGAGTCTCGGCCTGTCTTAATAGACCAGATCCGAGAGAAGCAGAAGGAAGACCCGGACATCCTGGAGATCCAGCAAAACATGAGGAAGGGTAAAGCCCCCGGATTCTCCGAGGATGAACATGGTACCATTTGGTTCGGAAACCGAGTATGCGTACCCAACCTACCTGAGTTGAAGACTCTCATCCTTCAGGAAGCCCACGATACTCTATACTCCATCCATCCCGGGAGTACAAAGATGTACCAAGACCTGAAGGAGAAATATTGGTGGGTCAGCATGAAGAGAGAAATAGCTGAGTATGTGGCCAAGTGCGACACATGCCGGCGAGTCAAGGCAGAGCATCAGAGACCTGCCGGACTTCTTCAACCCCTCAAAGTCCCTGAATGGAAGTGGGAAGAAATAGGAATGGACTTCATCACGGGACTGCCCAGGACCCAAGCTGGTCATGATTCTATCTGGGTGATCGTTGATCGACTCACCAAGGTTGCCCACTTCGTTCCGGTCAAGACAACTTACACCGTCGCCAAGTTGGCTGAGTTGTATATGACCCGGATCGTGTGCCTCCACGGAGTTCCCAAGAAGATTGTATCTGACCGCGGGAGTCAGTTTACCTCCAAGTTTTGGAAGAACCTTCAAGAGGAACTCGGCACCCGGCTGAACTTTAGCACCGCCTATCATCCACAGACCGACGGTCAAACCGAAAGGGTCAACCAGATATTGGAGGATATGCTTAGAGCTTGTGCTCTAGACTTTGGCGGAATGTGGGACAAGAACTTACCTTATGCAGAGTTCTCCTACAACAACAGCTATCAAACCAGCCTGCAAATGTCCCCGTTCGAAGCACTCTATGGGCGTAAGTGCAGAACGCCGTTGCTCTGGGATCAAACCGGAGAATCACAACTGTTTGGGACGGATTTATTGAGAGAAGCCGAAGAGAAAGTTAAGATCATAAGAGACCGACTGAAGGCAGCCCAATCCAGGCAAAAGAGCTACGCCGATAACCGTCGAAGAGATCTAGCCTTTGAGGAGGGTGATTATGTCTACCTCCGAGTCACTCCCCTCCGTGGCACTCAAAGGTTCAACATGAAAGGCAAACTAGCACCCCGCTACGTCGGACCTTTCCAGATCCTCCGTCGACAAGGAGAAGTGGCATATCAACTTGAACTGCCTCCATCCCTGGCAGGAGTTCATGATGTGTTCCACGTCTCTCAGCTGAAGAAGTGTCTCCGTGTGCCCACCGAGCAAGCCGACCTTCAGCAGCTCAACGTCCAAGAAGACTTGACCTACATAGAGAGACCCGTCAAGATCTTGGAAACCAAGGAAAGAGTAACCAGAAGTCGCGTCGTCCGCTTCTGCAAAGTCCAATGGAACAACCATCCCGCAGAAGAAGCCACTTGGGAAAAAGAAGACGAGCTGAAAGCCCAATACCCCGAGCTATTCGAGTAGCGTTCCAATCTCGAGGACGAGATTCTTGTAAGGGGGATAGGTTTGTAACACCCCAATTTTTCAAAACAATAAAAATATTATTAAATTCAATTTCTTGGAATTATTATTTCAGAAAATACTTTTAAATCCCTTTTATACCCTTTTGAACTACAACATAGAGTAGATGACCAAATTAGGAGGTGAAACTTTTTGTATATGATCCTAAGGCCAAAAGATAATTTTGAGAATTTTATAAATTTTTACCAGCCTTGGAAGTAGCCCTAATCTTTTAATCTATTTTCTGGAATTATTTTTATTCAGAAAAGCATTAGAACAGTAATGGGCTCCTCCCCCCTCCCTTCTCTCTCTCCCGGCCGGCCCAGCCCGTTACCGCGCTCCCCTCTGGCTGACAACCCGGTCCCACCTGTCGGCGCCAACTTTCTCCCCTCGCGCCCGAGCCCGACCCCACCCGTCAGTCGCCACCCCACTCGCTCGCGCCCGCTGGCCAGTAGGCCCCACCTGTCAGCTTCGCCTTCTACCTCGCGCCGTCGCCCCCAAACTTCGCCGGCCACCTTTACTCCCTCGGATCCGCTCGTCGCCGGTCCCCTCCCCTTCATTATTCGCCAGCATTAAAACCCCCGGATCGCGTCGCCCGTTTTCCCTTTAATCCCACGCGTAATCCCCCCCCGCTGTCGCCCGCATGCAGAGAAAACGCTCGCCGGCGTTAACTCACTGCCCTCCCCCGATGGCGCCCTCCCTGTCCCCGCCGGCACCACTGTTTATACCCCTGCCCTCCACCGCGTTCGGTCCACGCTTCAATTCGCACTCAGAACGAACAGAGCGCCCCTCCTTCGCCTTTGAGCATTTTCTCCCTGCTTCGCCTCCGGCCACCCCTCGCCGTCGCCTCGGTCCACCCCGGCCCGCGCCTCCGCCACCGTCGTGACCGCAAGGACGTCCCCTACCTCGGCCACGTCCCCACTGGTCAAGGAGACCGCCGGAACACCATCGCCGACGAGGACCCCGAACCGCTCCGCCGTCTACCCTCGTCGCCGGTCTCGCTCCGTCGACCCCTCGCCTCGCTTAAGGTACCGACATGACCGCCGTAGTGTCCTCTTTCCATTTCTAGGCTTAGCTAGGACCGCCGTCGCTCGCCGTGGCCGCTGGCCCGCTCGCCGTCGTCGGAGAAGACGACCGGCACGGGTCGAGTACCCGTGCCGTGTCGGATCTGATCTCGACCGTGCGATCGCGATCGGACGACGCGCGTGAGTCCACGTACGCGATCTAATCCGCACCGTCGGATCTGGTCAAAGCGGTATGTTTTAATCTCGCGCGTTGGTTTTCATTTAAACCCGCCAGGCGATCTCGTGCGTCCACGTGGTACCCCTTCGCACGTTTTAATCCTGGCCGTCCGTTATCACTTACGCGTCCCGCCTCGTCCTCGCGCGTCGGATCTGGATCCGACGGTCCAGATCGACCCGGCGCACGCGCACAGTGCGCGGGTTCACCGTGGGCCTGGCTCACCGTGGACCCGAGAGGTTTAAAATTTGAAAATAAATTCCAGAAATGCTTTTAAACTTGTAAAATTCATATCTAATACATTTGAACTCTAAAAATTACCATTCCAATTTCAGAAAATTCATAAAATTATTCTCTACATGTTCATGCAATAAAAACAGTAGGTTTACTTTGACATTTTCATGTTTATTTAAATAAGTATTCAAATGCCCTTAGGATTAAAATGCAAATTTAAATATTTAAACTCCAGAAAATTTATGTAATTGTTCCTTTCTGTTTAAACACTAGGACCACTGAGTTTTCTCTGAATCATTCATATTAAATTGATTATAAAACTTAATGTGGTATTATTCACACTTAAAACCCTTTTTATGAAAAACAATAATTCATTTTGATTATTTATGAAATAAACTACAGAACCCTAAACAACTGATTCTCTTTAAAATCAAACCAACTTAAACCCATATGCTTGTTGTGTGATTTTACGTTGTTTATATCGAATGTTGTATTTATTTTACTTTATTATTATTGAAAAGACTACGACGCCGTCGAGGAGCCGGAATACTTCCCGGAAGTCCCTCCCTCGCCTTTCGCTGAACAAGGCAAGTCACCAAACCAATCTCTTGAACATATTGAACCCATGTTTGAATTGATTATCGCTAAAACACATAGGTTATGTATATGCATTAGTCAAATGAACCCTTACATTATATTTATTTAGGATCCCCCGACCTTGATGTGCAACCCAAGCCATGCTATCTCGCCTAACCTCCTTGTCACCATATGATCAATGATATTAGCTAGTGTCCAATGTATTGGCACGGCCGCTATAGGGTAAAAATGAGTCGTAGTGAAATGGTTCTATTATATGATCCCGTTACTTCTTATCTTTGGAAATTCTGTTGGTGATGAGTCATGGTTGTGAGTGTATGCATGGTGGGTTCCGGGTGCAAGCTAGGGCATTGGTCAGTCGCACCCGGGGCACTATAAGGACCGGTCTGAGGGATCCGTTGCAATACACTTACGTACTAACCACAAGTCTAGTGGGTAAGTCCTAACTAAAGTATGGGTTGTTCCAAACCGAGGCCACCACTTGGAGATGGGTCAAGTTGCACCTGCGGGTGACTTGTACCAATGTGGCGCAAAGGGGGGTGCGACGTTAGCCGGGATGCGGCCCGGCGCGCCGGCGAAACCTAGAGCGGGTGGTTATCGCTTGGAACATCTCATATTGAGGTTTTGGCACGAGTTCCCGTGAAATGGGTCATCTCGTTGAGATGAGTGCGTGCCTTGTGGGTACAGTAGTACATCTCTGATCAGAGTCTTAAATCTTTTCGAAAAGCCGAGCCCACGGTCAAGGGCGGGTTGCGTGACATCCCCCAGTTAGTTTACTTGAATATGGATGTGCATGTTGTTTGTCATGTAAGGACCGTTGTGCGAGGAGGTAAAACGTACTCCTCGAGTTAGTTGATGTTGATGATGCTCATGTTTACTTTCCGCATGATTAAAATATGATTACACTAAATGCCATAACTGCAACTGCTTTATTCCGCATTGTTAGCCTTTATCCTTCCTTGTTTATTATCCTGCATTATTATTTGCATTTGCGGTGGCTTGTTGAGTACTCTTTGTACTCATACCCGTTGGACCCCACAGAGGATGCTTATCTCGAAGACGGTCTGGAGTAGCGACCCAGTCAAGAAGAAAAATCCTGAAGAAGAAGTTCGTCATGCCGTTTTCTAATTATTTTACTCTACTGTTTTATTAAAACAATGTTGTAATAAATATGGTCTGCGTACCATGAATTTTACCGTATGTACGTTGTCGCATGATGAACCTCTTGTATTATTGTTTTTCTATGGAAATTCAATAATGTCTCGATTTTGTATAAATCGGGGCGTGACAGTTTTCTCTTGAATAGGGGCCAAATGACGTTAGCCTCTGAAGTTCTCGAGCCCGAAGCCTGACACCGCCAAAGGATGAAGACGAAGCAGAGTCCCTCCTGACGAAGTTAATTCCAAGCAGCAGCCAAACTTGGCCTCCGGGCTCCCTCCAGAGCCCTCTAGAGTCAAGCCTCCGGGATCCCTACGGTCCCTTTTGGAGCCAAACCTCCGGGACCTCTTTGGTTTCCTTCGGAGCCCTCTTCCAAGAGTTAGTTCGGAGCCCATTTCAGAGTCCACTTTAGAGTGCCCTTCGGAGTCCTCCTCAGAGTCCACTTTAGAGTGCCCTTCGGAGTCCTCCTCAGAGTCCACTTCAGAGTGCCCTTCGGAGCCCTCCTCAACTACCTCCGCATGCAATATTCCAGCAAGTACTTCGAACCAGAAGAAATATTCCAGCTTCACTATAGTGTAAAGCCATACTGGGGTCCCCTCGCTCCTGGTATGCTTTAGAAGTGACGTTTGTCTTCCACGTCTGTAAAGCTGTAAAGCGGCATGTACAATAGTCTAGCCTTTTCCATTTTTGCCCCTATAAAGCCTATGGCTTGTAGAGGGCAATTTGGTCTTTTCCTTTAGCCTGTGTGCCTATAAAAACAGGGCCATACCCTTGTAATAGTCAGGTTCAGTAGAGGCAAAACTATGCCAAATCCACTGTAGACTGGACATAGGGCTATTATCCCTTCGGGGAGGCCTGAACTAGTATAAATCCTATCTCCCTCTATGAAAACCCTTCGAGGTTCACTCTATACACCATATACACACAAAAACTACTGTAGCTAACGTAATTGCCACAATAGTAGTGAATGCTAAAAGTATGTGAATGGACTCAAGACGGGCAACAGGGGTGAAAGTGTCCTCAAAATCAATACCCTCCTCCTAGCAAAAACCCTCGGCAACTAATCGAGCTTTGTTGCGCACCACAACCTCATATTCACCTTGCTTTTTCTTAAACACCCACTTGGTGCCTATGGGGTTGTAGCCAGGTGGCAGCTCAACTAGTGTCCAAACCCGATTACGAACAAAACTTCCAAGCTCTTCTTGCATGGCATTTATCCAATTTGCATCAGATAAACACGATGATGAGCTTTGAGGGGTGATCACGCTGAACTACTCGGGATCCTAGGTGATCAGATGTCACCTCACCAAAGTCAGCAGCTGGCACCTCTAGACTCGATTGAGGGAGCTCGATCGAAGTGGAAGAAGTGATCAAAGGTCTGCCCTCGTCCTCACTCGAAGTCTCAGAAGGTGTGGGGTCTACAAACTGTGCAGAAGGCCTGCCCTCATCAATAGTGGGAGTGTCATAATCTTCCTCGAAGATGGACTCTCCAAGCTCATCATCACTAGAAAGCTCAAAAGAAGGAGTAAGCAAAGGCATAGACTCATCAAAAGAAACCTCACATGTCTCGACAAGCTGTTGGGAGTCGAGGTTCCAAACACGGAAGCCTCGAGAATGCAAAGCATAACCAAGAAAGACTCCACCCCAGCAATGAGACTCAAACTTGTCCAAATGCCCCCCCTTCTTGAGCACAAAGCACTTGCAGCCAAACACTCACAAGTAACTAACCTTGGGCTGTCTACCAAACTGCAACTCATATGATGTCTTACCAAGGTAAGCTCTAAAAATATGTGGGTTGCCAGATAGCAAGCTATGTTCATAGCTTCAGCCCAAAAGCGCCTAGGAGAACTATGCTCGATGAGCATAGTCCTAGCCAGCTTGACTAGCGTGCGGTTCTTTCGTTCCACAATGTCGTTTTGTGTGGGAGTGTAAGGGGCAGAAAACTGGTGCTCAAGACCCTGCTCACTATAGAAGCTAACGAACTGAGATTTTTTGAACTCAGAACCGTTATCAGAATGAATTGCTTGCATCTGACCATTGTTCTCATTCTTCAGCGTCAGGATCAGGTCATGAACAAACTGAAAAGCCTCATCCTTAGACTCTAAAAAGAAAAGGGAAAATTACTCGCATGCCATTATAATTTTCAGAAATTGCCTATATACCACTGTCAGTGACTGTGGCGACCCCCATCTATTAGTGACACACCAATGGCATATTGGCAAACCGTAAAAATTGTAATGGCACAGAAAAAATTAACCCAGAAGAAAACCCACGAGAATCGAGAAAAGTCGTCAACTATCACAAATGTGTACCACTTCCCACCGACTGAACGTACCCAAGATAGACCAATAGTATCCATGTGTAACAGCTCTCCCGGGTACGAAGTCATCACCTGAGTCACAGGTGCGTGAGAAGCGGAAACTATCTTCCCATGACGACAGGGATGGCAAACTAAATCCTTCTGCATATTAAGCTTGGGAAATCCTCGGATGAGGTCTATAGAACTCAATCTAACTAGCAAATCAAAGCTCAAACGACCTAACCTCATATGCCACCTCTAGAATAAAAGGAGGATCCAACGATCAAACAGCGAGAAGGGCCAAAAGAACTAGAGAAATCAATCTGAAACGAAAGGTAAGATCTGGCAAACCAAAGACCCTCTAGCATCAACAACATAAGACATGCTCTTCTTAAAATGAACCTCTAAGCCCTCCTCAAGAAATTGAGAAATAGAAACCAAATTAAAGCCCAAATTTCCAACCAAAGAAACATTCTTCAAGGAGAAATACTCAGAAATCCGAATTGAGCCAAAACCGTGTACCTTTCCTTGACCATTGTTCCTGAAGGTGATGTATTCCATGGAGCTTAGGGAAGTGAGGCTAGAGAACCATCTGCGATGTCCCTTCATGTGGCGAGAACATCCCAAATTCATGATCCATATGTCCTCCAAGCCTCGAACCTGCAAAATCAATGGTCATAAGGGGGAGCAAACGGTCTAACACCGGGTTTAGCAAAAGAGCTAAACCAGTGTCGAGTCATCTGCTCAAAACAAGGAAAGAAGAAAGAATCATAAGAGTCTAGACCAAAGCGTGTCTCAAGGTGCAGTCCTCTATTCTTCGTAAAGTCATGGCCACGAGGTCCAAAGCCGTATCCAGGACGACCTGGAGCTCTGCTGGAGCAAAAACCAACCTCCTGAGCACGGGCACAAAATCTATCTCCTCTACCACCACCTACTTGACGTGCCCTAGCCTCTAGCCTCTTTTCATGTCGAGGGGCTCTAAGTCTACCACCCTGCTAGTAGAACTTCTCTTTTCCACCTAGAGCTCTCTCTGCTTTCTCAACTCGCTTCCTCCTAAAGCAAAACTCCACAAGATGTCCATCTCTCTAATAGAACTCACAATGATAGGTAGTCTTCTTGGGATGGGGTTGATGCTTGGGTTTCCTGGGCTTGGTGGTGTTGGGTGTAGGTTCTTTGGTGTGAGAGGCTCAAGGTAGAGAGTCAAGAGAAGTGTGGAGGTGCTTGGGCTTTGGGATCCAGATAGGCTTCTTGAGTGGAGCTTTAGGTTGTTCTTGTAACACTCCATCTTTGGGCTGACTGGCCAGAAAAGACTCAGTGGAGTGAGTCTTGGGATATCTCTGCTCTAGAGTCATCTTACTCCACTCCACTGCATGGCTCAGGGCACTCTCAAAGTCAGCCTTGGTGTAGGTGTAAACTACTCCAAACCCATCCTGCCTCTTGAACTGTTGGATCATCATGTCGAGCTGTGGCTCTCCAGCACTCGCCCAACTTAGGATCTGACGGAGGTAAGAGTTCTCATTTTGAGCATCAGATAACTCCTCTTTCAAGTAAGCTAGCACCTCCACTTGAGACAAGCAGATCACACACTCACTATCAACCTGAACAGACTTCTCAGCTTTCATCTTGATCAGCTCCAACCTCAGAGACAAGCAGTTCTCACAAAAAGTGGGTGGAACTGACAATGTCTCAAGCTCAAGCTTAGGTTGCTCTAACTCAGCGCAAACTCTCTCTAGCTCACCTGAATACTCATCACTCTTGGCTCTCAGCTCAGCTAAAACAGCTAAATGGGATGGGAAGTCTCTACAGGGCAGGACAACAGTGGCATGAGCATCCTTCAGCTCCAGCTGAGCACTTTCAAGATCAGTGGCCAAAGTGTCTCTCTCGTCAACCCTCTCTGTGTACTTGGACTTCAAAGTGATCAGGTCACACAGCAACACCTCATAGTTGGGGCACTCACTGCTCTCACCCAAGCAAAGGAAAGAAGATAGACTCTTAATATTGTTATTGGCCCCAGCAAGCTCACTCTCAAGATCATTTATCCTCTTCTTAGCCCATCTAAGCAGTTTCTCCATATATTTCAACTCCTAATGGTTCTCTTCAAGTAATTTGATGACTTCACGTTCATAGGAAGATACCTTCTCATCATCGTCATCATCGGAGTTGTCGAAGGAGCATTATCTTCTTTATCCCCAAGAGCCATAGAGCAGACGCTCTAGCAGGATCTTCAGCTACGGTGCGAACGTGTCTTCATCTTGTCCCCGAAGGCCATGAAGTAGAGGCCCGCCAGATGATCCTTGTCCTTCCCCTTCTTGATCATGATCTCCTCATCGCTTGAGCTTGATGAAGAGAAATAAGATGATGATTTCTTGGAGTAGCTTCTCTCCATCTCAGTGAAGAAAGCCTTGTCTCGCTTCTTGTTCTCGCACTGGTAGTCCTTCAGGGCCTTTCAAAAAAACCTCGTCTTGGGCTTGTCGTCTGTGAAGGTGGAGCTGTCATGCTTCTTGGAGTCATAGGAGCCATCGTCGATTCCCTTCTTATGTGTGTTCTGCTTGGGGCAGTCATTGATTGTAGGATCAAAAGTAGCGACCAGAGGGGGGGTGAATGGGCGCCTAAAAAATTCTTTCGAATCAATGGCCTGCTCCCAAACCCCAGCGCACCTCGACAGACTAAGCAGGGAAAAGTAAACAGATCAACAAGACCTAAAATGATCTAGCCTAAAAACGACCGGTGTCCTAATCGAAAAGACACCAACACAGTGCTTAGAAGCAGTTTAAGTTCATTCACTAAACAAATAGCATCTCCACAAGGATTCTACCAACTCACAAAAAATTCATCATGTGCATCAAGAATATTCATACATGCATTTCATCCATCACAGGTATATTCTACATAGGCATTTAAAAAGTTGACTTCAACGATCTGAGGATTAATAAATCAACATACTGAATCTAGTTGATAATAAAATTATCTAAGAACATTCATCAACTAGAAGCATCAGTGCATCAGAGGATTAATCAGTGAACTAACTGTGACTGCACGCAAAACGAGGTATCAGAAGTTACTGTGCAAGGTCGTTTTGATTCCTCCGCCTGAAATCTGTTCTTCACTCGGTCTTCACGAAACTTCCCTGCTACGCACGCCGTGTTCAATTCTATTGTTCTTCCTTGGACTTCTGTGTTCAGTCGAACAGAAGCAGTAGTACCGGTTGGGAGAAAAAAAATTCCCAGGGAGAAAAATTGAACAGTGATTTTTGAAGAAAACCAGCTCCTCAAAAAAACCAAAATAGTAACTCCTCTTAAAAACTGGACTTAAGAAAACCAGACTTGGTCCGTTGTTTCTCCGCCCGAAAACAACTGAAGCTTTGCAAAGTTCACACGCGATGTGCACCTATCCGTGCTGCAGGCAGAGCTCCTGCCGGCCTAATGCGGCTACAGTGGCCAAAGCTAGACATTGCGCCATGGCTGTCTGCGCTAGGAGCCAGCTAGCTGCAAAACCTGTAGCTCTGCAAAGCCTATGCCAAGATCAGTGGGGCCCATTACGAGACTGCATAAACAGTCATAAAGATTAAGAAACACCAGCCATGGATGTAGTTTCGATAAAATAGTACTAGTCTGAAGAAACACTCTAGCCACAATAGGCTAAAACTAGATGTAATGATCACCCATGAGAGAACTTCAGAAGCTAGGAACCTGAGACATTTACGCTAGTGTATACATCAAGCAACAGCAAAAACAATGCCCGAATAAAATAGCCCTCAGTGCATAAAACAAAATGGATGTAGGAAGGATTTAAGAAATCACCAATACGCTTAATAAGGCAGACAATGATCACCGCACAGAATTAAATCGCAGGAAAGACCATGATTCAAAAACACATAGCAGGATAAACTCTCGGTGTGAATACGATTCGAGCAACAGCGGTTAAAACTCACGGAAACAGGAAGATGAACATCAACCTGGCGGCGCACACAAAGAGTAGGTGAGTTGAACTCAGAATTTTTTTTTGATAAAAGTGAGTTAACCCTAACCCTAGGGATTGGGGCCTATTTATAGGCAGCCCAATAAATGGGGAAAAATGCAGAAATACCCCTAGGGTTTTTACAGACGCTGAAATAAATGGAAAAGACCAAACTGCCCTTAGGATATTTTTACAGACTCGACTGACAGACTGTGGGCCTAAAGGCAAAATAGTAAAAACCTAAATAAAGGTAACTTGTCCTGATGCGGAGCTTTTGTAGCAGCTACGGCTTCGCCTCAGAATGGTCAGATCCGAAATCAACGGTCGTCAGTTTTGCGCCGAAACTGACAAAGCGTCCACCGTCTTCGCACCGGGTACCCGGATTGGGCCGGCCTGATTCCGCAGCTCCCTCAGCCCGGCAATCACTCGCCACCCGTGTACCTGAGTCAATCCCAGTCAACAGCCCAGTGGATCCTCTGCTGCTCCTAGCCCATGTACCCGGATTGGGCCAGCCCGACTTCACGGCCCCTCTGCCCGACAGTCGCTCGCTGCCCGTGTACCTGAGTCTCATGCAGCCCATGATGCAGCAGATCATCTCTCTCTTTTCAGTCCTCTTTGACTATCGTTGACAATGACTCATCACATCTGGAGCCATGAGGCCCACGCTATTCAACATGGCTCCTCAATCTCCCCCTTGATGAGTGCATTGTCAACACTTCACTTCATCTGCTCTTCAGTACCTGTGAACAACTGTGGAAACACGAAAACAAACACAAGAAAACAGAGAAGAAGAAAATAAAGTAAAAGTTTAACCCTAATGACCAAAAGCCGAACAAAAGCAAGAAATGGTCATTATGGTTAACCAAAGGTAAAAGCTCAAAACGAGTGCAGTCTCAGAAACATCAACAAGGATATCAAAAGAGTAAGGACAAACGGGACAAAAACTCCCCCTGAAACAAATCCCAGAGAAAGCCAAAACTCCCCCTTATACTCTTATACCAAAATTTCTCCCCCTTGTTGACAAGTGAACTCATCAAGCACTCTAAAACGACACTGACTCCCCCTGACATGCAACTCCCCCTCAAAATATGCAATGAATGCAACTGGGGTGCAGGTGGAGTGTAGAAAGCATGCTTCTCAGATATGATTGACTGCAATTACAACATCTAGCAAGTATAGCAAAAGACATACTATCTAAGACACATGGCATGATCAGTACAACAGATGATATCTAAAGAAAGTCATTAGCACGCATTTTTCAGTTTTTGCAAACAAAGGCATCACCACATTTTCCAGTTAGCAAGCAAGGTAAAGCATGAGATGCAGAAGCTAACTGATATCTACCAAGATAAGCATTGTCCAAAACAAAGTGCTTCAACAAACTTGTTGTCTTTTTAATTTTCAGGAGGTAGACACTTTGGCTTCTACCAAACGGCAACTCACCTTGGGCCGGCCTCTTTGTTCGAAGGTAGTCCGTCTGTGTGTTGTATTCGAAGTTTCCTGTTCGAGGTTTTTGATTCGCAGTGCTCCATTCGAAGCTGTGTCCGAAGCCTTGCCTTCGAAGTACATACTTCGAAGCAGGCTTCGGCATTGTCATACTTCGCTTCGAAGCATACTTCGCTTATTGTCACTTCGAACTAGGCTAAACCAAGACACCTTCGACATCTCGGACAAGCTTCGCAACTGACCTCCGAAGCAGGCTTCGTCACCAACCTCCGAAGCAGACTTCGACCAGCGAAACAGGCTTCGACCAGCAAAGCAGGCTTCGCCAAGTTCCGAACAGGAGACAACTTTGGACAGTAACTTCTCTTTTCACTTTATACATACTTAGATCATTTCATTGAGAAGTTTAGGCCTGTTATAACTTGTACATCTGCCTAGATTGCACTACTTTTAGATTCACACTGTTTTTCATCAGTTGCTTCTAGGTTAGAAACCTTTAGACTTAGGCCTTCTGTTTATTTTCTGCTGCGTAGTATTTTGAGGTGCGTTGGGTTTTGGGAACAGGCCATTGATTCGAAAGAATTTTTAAGGCGCCCATTCACCCCCCCCTCTGGTCGCTACTTTCGGTCCTACAGTGGAGTGTAGAAAGCATGCTTCTCAGATATGATTGACTGCAATTACAACATCTAGCAAGTATAGCAAAAGACATACTATCTAAGACACATGGCATGATCAGTACAACAGATGATATCTAAAGAAAGTCATTAGCACGCATTTTTCAGTTTTTGCAAACAAAGGCATCACCACATTTTCCAGTTAGCAAGCAAGGTAAAGCATGAGATGCAGAAGCTAACTGATATCTACCAAGATAAGCATTGTCCAAAACAAAGTGCTTCAACAAACTTGTTGTCTTTTTAATTTTCAGGCTTTTTCATTTTCCTTTTTCATTGTTGCCAAGGGTTATTTGCATGTCAAACCTTATGCTAATCGACCAAGTCAAGCCTAGGCCAGAACTGGACCATCAGAAGCTTAAGACATTGGTCTTGGCATACACCACACTGTCCTAGTTCATACCAAAGTGCTATGGTAAGCAGTCCAGAACAATGCAATGCGACAAAGCAAACCCACTTGGATATTTTCAACTCAAGCATAAAAAGGCATGGAATTTTCATTCGTTTTTTATTTTTATCATTTTTATAGCACATTTTCCATGTTAAAGCATAAAGATGTCCAAGTTGCATATCTGCATCTATGTGATGAACTAGCTACAAGGCATGTAACGGATAGCAAAAGCACTCAGCCTACACATGCTAGTTACCGGAAGCAATGGTGATCATTTTTCATGTTTAAAGCATAAAAGCCATACATATGACAGATATCAGACATATCAAGTGAACTGAACCAAAGCATGATCATTGACAAGTATTCAAAAGCGTGTACCAGCTAGAATAAGTAAAGCAGTTTAATCATATAACAGAAGCAGGCTCAAAAGTGTGATATGTGAATATGTATGAAATGAACACACACAAAAAGACTCAAGAAAAGAGTAAAGAAGAAGGAAAACTGACGGAAAATATCCTAGAAAGGATACACAACACCTAAATCCCCTCGTAAACGCTCAAAAGAAGACTGATCTAGGGGTTTGGTGAAAATATCAGCCAACAGATGATGGGTATCAACATGAACAAGGTCAATGACACCTTTCTCATATTGATCCCGCAAAAAGTGAAAGCGCACATCAATGTGTTTGGTTTTTGAATGGAGACATGGGTTTTTCCCTACACTAATTGCACTAGTGCTGTCGCAAAACAAGGGAACTCTGGTAGGAAAGAACAACCCAAAATCTCGCATAGTGGAAATCATCCAAACCAACTGTGAGCAGCAGCTAGCAGCAGCTACATACTCAGCCTCTGTGGTCGAAAGAGCAACTCCAGATTGCTTTCGTGAAGACCAAGAGACAAGAGAAGAACCAAGAAACTGGCAAGTACCGGAAGTCGACTTGCGATCCAACCGGCACCCACCAAAGTCAGCGTCCGAAAAGCCAGATAAATCAAGAGATGACGATGTTGAATAGTAAAGACCAAGATCAGGCGCATAGGTAAGATACCTGAAGATACGCTTGACAGCTTGTCGATGAGACGCGCGTGGTGAAGATTGGAAGCGTGCGCACAGTCCCACGGCGAACTGTATGTCTGGCCTCGTCGCCGTCAAGTACAGCAGCGAACCGATCATCCCTCAAAACTCTCTCTCATTGACCTTGACGCCGCTCTCGTCCTTGTCCAGGCCCCCAGATGTACCCATTGGGGTCATCTGAGGCTTCAGCTCTCCACCAAAGTCGAATTTCTTCAACATGTCCCGAGTGTACTTACCCTGGTGGATGAAGGTGCTGTCCTTGGTCTGCTTGATCTGGAGCCCTAGAAAATACTTGAGCTCACCCATGAGGCTCATCTCAAACTCGTTGTGCATCTGCTCAGAAAACTTGGACACAAGATCATTAGTAGTACCGCCAAAGATAATATCGTCCACGTATATCTGAGCAACTAAAAAATCTGAAGCATCTCTGAGCAAGAAGAGAGTCTTATCCACAGAACCCATCACAAAGCCCTTCCCCAACAAAAATTGCTTCAACCGGTCATACCAAGCCCTGGGGGCTTGCTTCAAACCGTATAAAGCTTTTTGCAATTTAAAAACATGTCAAGGAAACTTTGGGTTCTCAAAGCCAGGGGGCTGCCTAACATAAACCTCCTCCTCTATGTACCCGTTCAGAAAAGCACTCTTGACGTCCATTTGAAAAAGCTGAAAACCCTTCGAAGCGGCAAAACCTAAGAGAATGCGAATGGACTCAAGACGGGCAACAGGAGCGAAGGTTTCTTCAAAATCAATACCTTCCTTCTGGCAAAAACCCTGGGCAACTAGTCGAGCTTTGTTGCGCACCACAACCCCATCTTCACCTTGCTTGTTCTTGAAAACCCACTTGGTGCCTATGGGGTTGCATCCTTGTGGCAGCTCTACTAGTGTCCAAACCCGATTGCGGACAAAATTCTCAAGCTCTTCTTGCATGGCATTAATCTAGTTCGAGTCAGAAAGAGCATGAGAAATGTCTCTGGGCTCAAAAGATGCAACAAAAGCAGATTCAGCAAACACAGCAAGAGAGTCAACAGACGAACGCAAAGTTCTTGTAGACACATCACCGATGATGAGCTCTGAGGGGTGATCACGCTGAACTGCTCGGGATCCCTGGTGATCTGAAGTCACCTCACCGGAGTCAGCAGCTGGCACCTCTGGACTCGACTGAGGGGGCTCGATCGAAGTGGAAGAAGTGATCAGAGGTCCACCCTCATCCTCAGTCAAAGTCACAGAAGGTGTGGGCTCTGCAGGAGGTGCAGAAGACCCACCCTCACCAGCAGTTGGAGTATCCTCATCTTCCTCGAAGATGGACTCTCCGAGCTCACCATCACCAGAAAGCTCAAAAGAAGGAGTTAAAGAAGGCAAGGACTCATCAAAAGAAACCTCGCAAGTCTCGACAAGCTGCTGGGAGTCGAGGTTCCAAACACGGAAGCCTCGAGAATGCAAAGCATAACCAAGAAAGACTCCATCCCAGCAACGAGACTCAAATTTGTCCAAATGCCCTCCCTTCTTGAGCACAAAGCACTTGCAGCCAAACACTCGCAAGTGGCTCACCTTGGGCTGTTTGCCAAACCGCAACTCGTATGAGGTCTTACCTAGGTAAGCTCTAAGAAAAATGCGGTTGGCCAGATAGCAAGCCGTGTTCATGGCTTCAGCCCAAAAGCGCCTAGGAGTCTTGTGCTCATCGAGCATCGTCCTGGCCATCTCGACTAGCGTGCGGTTCTTTCGTTCCACAACGCCGTTCTGTGGGGGAGTGTAAGGAGCAGAAAACTGATGGTCAAGACCCTGATCACTACAGAAGCTGACGAACTGAGAGTTCTTGAACTTAGAGCCATTGTCGGAGCGAATTGCTCGCATCCGACCATTGTTCTCATTCTTCAGCTTCAAAATCAGGTCATGAACAAAATCAAAAGTCTCATCCTTAGACTCCAAAAAGAAAACCCACGAGAATCGAGAAAAGTCATCAACAATCACAAGTGCGTACCACTTCCCACCAACTGAGCGTACCCCAGCTGGACCGACAGTGTCCATGTGCAACAGCTCGCCCGGATACGAAGTCATCACCTGAGTCACAGGTGAGTGAGAAGCGGCAACCATTTTCCCATGACGACAGGGATGACAAACTAGATCTTTCTCCATTTTAAGCTTGGGCAATCCTCGGATGAGGTCCATAGAGCTTAACCTGACTAGCAGATCAAAACTCAAATGACCTAACCTCCTATGCCACTTCCAGAGCTCAGAAGAAGATCCAGCAATCAAACAGCGAGAATGGCCAAAAGAACTAGAGAAGTCAATTCGAAAAACTTTACCAAAAGGTAAGATCTAGCAAATCAAAGACCCTCTAGAATCAAACACAGAAGAATTGCCCTTCTTAAAACGCACCTCCAAACCATCCTCAAGAAGTTGCGAAACAGAAATCAAATTGAAGTTTAGGTTTCCAACCAAAGCAACGTTTTTCAAAGAAAAATGGTCTGAAATGCGAATTGAGCCAATGCCACTTACTTTCCCTTGACCACTGTTCCCGAAGGTGATGTAATCTTTGGAGCTCGGGGGAGTGAGACTAGAGAACCATCTGCGATGTCCCGTCATGTGGCGAGAGCATCCTGAGTCCATGATCCAAACGTCCTCCAGTCCCCGATCCTGCACAATTAGTGGTTGTAAGTGGGAGCAAACGGTCCGGCACCAGGTTTAGCAAAAGAGCTAAACTAGTGTCGAGCCATCTGCTACAAAGACGGAAAGCAGAAATCATTAGAAAAGTTTGGACCAAAACGCGGCTCAAAGCGCGGTCCTCGGTTTTGCCTAAAGCCTCGGCCACGAGGTCCAGGACCGTAGCCAACATGGCCTGGAACTCTGCCGGAACGGACACCACCAACTGGAGTACGGGCAATAAAGTCATCTCCTCTACCACCACCTACACGACGCGGCCTAGCCTCCAGCCTCTCCCCGCGCCGAGGAACACGCAGTCTACCAACCTACAGGTAGAACTGCTCCTGATAACTATGAGCCCTCTCTGCTCTCTCAACCCGCTTCCTCCAGAAGCGGAACTCCACAAGATGCCTGTCTCTCTGACAGTACTCACAATGATAGGTGGGCTTCTTGGGATGTGGTTGAGGCTTGGGGTTATTGGGCTTAGTGGTGTTTGGTGAAGTCTTCTTGGGTTGAGAGGGTCCAGGAAGAGAGTCAAGAGAAGTGTGGAGGTGTTTGGGCTTTGGAACCCAGATGGGCTTCTTGGGTGGAGCTTTGGGTTGCTCATGGATCACTCCATCCTTGGGCTGACAAGCCTGGGAAGACTCAGTGGAATGGGTCTTGGGATATCTCTGCTCAGGAGTCATTTTACTCCACTCCACTGCCCGGCTAATGGCACTCTCAAAGTCAGCCTTGGTGTAGGTGTAACCTACCCCAAACCCATCCTGCCTCTTGAACTGCTGGATCATCATGCCGAGCTGTGGTTCTCTGGCACTGATCCAACTCAGGATAGAACGGAGGTAAAAGTTCTCATTCTGAGAATCAGCTAGCTCCTCTCTCAAGGAAGCTAGTACCTCCACCTGAGACAAGCAGGTCTCACACTCGCTATCTACTTGGATAGACTTCTCGGCTTTTAGCTTAATCAACTCAAGTCTAAGAGACAGACAGTTCTCACAGATAGTGGGTGGAACTGACAATGTCTCAAGCTCTAGCCTAGTCTGCGCTAGCTCAGCTCTCACTCTCTCCAAATTACCTAGATGCTCATCGCCCTTGGCTTTCAGCTCAGCTAAACTAGCAAGATGAGATGGGCAATCAGCACAGGGTACAACGACAGTGGCTTGAGCAACTTTCAGCTCCAGCTGAGCACTTTCAAGCTCAGTGGCCAAAGCGTCCCTCTCATCAACCCTTTCTGTGTACCTGGACTTCAGAGTCGACAGGTCACACAGAAGCACCTCACACTTAGGGCACTCACTGCTATCACCCAAGCAAGGGGAAGAAGATAGACTCTCAATTCTGCCGTTGGCTACGGCAAGCTCACTCTCTAACTCATCTATCCTCTTCTTGGCCCCCCTAAGTAGTTTTTCCCGATATTTCAACTCCTGACGATTGCTCTCAAGTAAATCAAGAATTTCGCGTTCATAGGATGATACCTTGTTGTCGTCATCGTCGGAGTCATCGGAGGAGCTCTTTTCTTCCTTATCCCCAAGAGCCATTGAGCAGAAACTCTTGCGGGATCTTTGGCGCTGATGTGAGCGGCTCTTCGGTCTGTCCCCGAAGGCCATGAAGCAAAGGCCCGCTGGATCGTCCTTGTCCTTCCCCTTCCTGATGATGATCTCCTCATCGCTTGAGCTCGATGAAGAGGAAGAAGACGTGGACCGCTTGGAGTAGCTCTTCTCCATCTCAGCGAAGAAGGCCTTGTCGCGCTTCTTGTTCTCTCGCCAGTAGTCCTTCAGGGCCTTTCTGAAGAATCTGGTCTTTGGCTTGCCCTTGTTGAAGGAGGAGCTGTCGTGCTTGCCGGAGTCGTGGAAGCCACCACGGGTGCCCTTCTGAGGAGCCATGCTGAATAGCGTGGGCCTCATGGCTCCAGAAGTGATGAGTCATTGTCAACGATAGTCAAAGAGGACTGAAGAAGAAGAAGAGATCTGCTGTTTCATGGGCCACGTGTGACTCAGGTACACGGGCAGCGAGCGAATGTCGGGCAGAGGAGGCTGCGAAGTCGGGCTGGCCCAATCCGGGTGCATGGGCCAGAAGCAGTAGAAGACCCACTGGGCTGTTGACCAGGACTGACTCAGGTACACGGGCGGTGAGCGATTGCCGGGCTGAGAGAGCTGCGGAGTCGGGCCGGCCCAATCCGGGTACCTGGTGCAAAGCCGGTGGAGGCTTTGTCAGTTTCGGCGTAAAACTGACAACCGTTGATTCTGTATCCGACTGTCCAGAAGAGAAGTCGTAGTCTCTATGAAAACTTAGCTTCCGGATAAGTCATCTATTACTCTAGGCCCACAGTCAGTCAGTCGTGTCTGTAAAAATTCCTAAGGGCAGTAGAGTCTTTTCCTTTATTTTTGAGTCTGTAAAAACCCTAAGGGGCTGGTAGAATATTCCTAGTGTTGGGCTGCCTATAAATAGGACCCCAATCCCTAGGGTTTGGACTACCCCTTTGTGCTGAAATCAAATCCTCTATTGGGTCATTTTTTGTCTCTTGCTTTGTCTCTCTCCTCTTTACTCCTTGCTTGCGCAGCCAGGGAGAGTTTGCCCCTGTATTCAATCCCTTGCTTTTATTGTTGCAGTAAATGCTCTATTTCATTTATGTGTTGCATCTGCAAAGGTTTTAAATGGCTTCATTTCATTAGCATAGCAAGTTTTCCCGTGATTTTTGAGGCATTGGAGGCTTCGGCTGAGTGTGTTCTTCATTCTAGTAGTACTAGTTCTTGCTGTTGCAAGTAGTACTACTTCCCTGCAGCTACAGTGTACTGTGCAGCTTTTCACCTTCTACTGCACAGCTTTTTGATCGAAGCTGACAGGGTCTATTACCTTTTCTGGCTGTCTCTGGCGAAGTCTTTCTCTGTTCGAAGCCCCTCAGCTCCGTGAGACAGGCTTCGACTTAGCATCTTCGAAGGCTTCGCTCAATCTTCGATTTTCGGTGTACGGTCTGTGTTGATAAGCTTCGAAGTATTCTTGTGAACGGACAGCATCGCATACTTCGAACAACATACTCCGAATCTACCCTTTCGAAGTCCACATTTCGGTAGGTTTCGAAGTAGGGTTCGAAGCTTGTCTTTTCTGATAGACTTCGTTTGGATTTCTTTGTGGCGTGACAGACTTCGCTTCTTTGTTCGAAGGTTTTCCATTTGTGTGTTGTGTTCGAAGCTTTCTGTTCAAAGGTTGTGCTTCGAAGTTTTCGGCTCAAAGTTGTGTTCGAAGTTTTGTCTTCGAAGTGCTCACTTCGAAGCAGGCTCCGACTCTGTTACTTTGCTCCGAAGCTCTTGGTTCGAAGCTGTGTTCGAAGCTTTGACTTCAAAGTACATACTTCGAACCAGGCTCCGGCAATGTCATACTTCGCTTCGAAGTACACTTCGCCTCTTGCCACTTCGAACTAGGCTAGACCGTGACACCTTCGGCATTTCGGACAGACTCCATCACCAACCTCCAAAGCAGACCTCGACGTGCGAAGGGGGCTTCGCCAAGTTCCGAACAGGAGACAAATTTGGACAGTAACTTCTCTTTTCATCTTACTCATACTTAGATCATTTCATTGAGAAGTTTAGGGCTGTTACAACTTGTTCATCTGCCTAGTTGCACCACTTTAGTTTTACACTGTTTATCATCAGTTGATTCGAAAGAATTTTTAAGGCGCCCATTCACCCCCCCCCCCCCTCTGGTCGCTACTTTCGGTCCTACAAGTGGTATCAGAGCAAGGTTAGGGTTTTTCCATACCTTAACCGGTTCTAAACCCCAGTAGTGACTATGACGTCTCCTGGCAAGGTCCCGTCCTTGGAAGCCTATGGCTATAATTATTGGAAGACTCGCATGCGAGCCTATCTCATGAGCCAGAGTTCGGACATATGGGACATTTGCGTTCACAGCACGTTTGTCATTTTGCCAGTCGCTGAGCATGGTACTGCTGGTATCATTGCTCAGCATCTGAGCAACAGTAAGGCTGTGAACATTTTGTTTTCTGGTTTAGGTCCCACTGAGTTTGAGCGTGTGAGTCATCTCTCCACTGCGAGAGAGATCTGGGCTACCCTCAAGGCACACCATGAGGGAACAGCACAGGTCAAGGCTCGGCTCTATCAGACCTACCGGCGTGAATATGAGAATTTCACACAGAAGCCGGGTGAATCTGTTGAGGCTTTGTTTGGTCGCTTTCAGTCGATCATTAACAAGCTTCGGGACAACAAGGCTGAGGGTGCTCAGTTAGTCTCAGATCACGAGCAGGCGCTCAAGGTTCTTCATACCTTGGACCCAAAGATCTGGGAGATCAAGGTATCATCTATCGTTGAGAGTACTTCTTACGATACCTTGACCATTTCTGAGTTGTTTAGCAAGCTGAAGGCCACTGAGGTAGATATCCAGTTGAGATCAAATCTCACTGGCTCTGGATCAAAATCCCTGGCCCTTGCTACACCTTCTGTTGATCCCTCTGCTATGAGCTGTGCTGGGTTCTCGTTGATGTCTATCACTGAGGACCAGCTTGAGTTGTTGGGAGATGATGATTTGTGTCTCTTTAACAACCGGGTGCGTCGTGTCTATGATAAAAGAATGTTCAAAAGACACGGCACAAAATCCGGATGCTTTGAATGTGGTGATCCAGGACACTTCATCGCCGACTGCCCCAAGCGCAGTGGATACAAGAAGGGCACCGGCAGCAGCTTTCACGACTCCGGCAAGCATGAGAGCCCCTCCTTAAACAAGGTCAAGCCGAAGACCCGGTTCTTCAAGAAGGCCCTGAAGGACTACCGGCGAGAGAACAAGAAGCGCGACAAGGCCTTCTTCGCCGAGATGGAGAAGAGCTACTCCAAGCAGTCCACGACTTCTTCCTCTTCATCGAGCTCAAGCGATGAGGAGATCGCCATCAGGAAGGGGAAGGACAAGGATGATCCGGCGGGCCTCTGCTTCATGGCTTTCGGAGACAAGCCGAAGAGCCACTCTCACCAGCGCCGAAGATCCCGCAAGAGCTTCTGCTCCATGGCTCTTGGGGATAGAGAAGAAAAGAGCTCCTCCAACGACTCCGACGACGACGATAGCAAGGTATCATCTTATGAGCGCGAAATTGTTGATTTACTTGAGAGCAATCGTCAGGAGTTGAAGTATCGGGAGAAACTGCTTAGGGGGGCTAAGAAAAGGATAGACGAGTTAGAAAGTGAGCTTGCCGTAGCCAACGGTAGAATAGAAAGTCTATCTTCTTCCCCTTGCTTGGGTGATAGCAGTGAGTGCCCGAAGTGTGAGGTGCTTCTGTGTGACCTGTCGACTCTGAAGTCCAGGTACACAGAAAGGGTTGATGAGAGGGACGCTTTGGCCACTGAGCTTGAAAGCGCTCAGCAGGAGCTGAAAGATGCTCAAGCCACTGTCGTCGCACCCTGTATTGATTGCCCATCGCATCTAGCTGCCTTAGTTGAGCTGAAATCCAAGGGCGATGAGCATTGGGGTGATTTAGAGAGGTTGAGAGCTGAGCTTGCCCAGACTAGGCTAGAGCTTGAGACACTGTTAGTTCCACCCACTATTTGTGAGAACTGCCTGTCTCTTAGAATGGAGTTGATTAAGCTAAAAGCCGGAAAGTCTGTCCAAGTAGAGAGTGAGTGTGAGACCTGCTTGTCTCAGGTGGAGGTTCTAGCTTCTTTGAGAGAGGAGCTAGCAGATTCTCAGAATGAGAACTTTTACCTCCGTTCTATCCTGAGTTGGATCAGTGCCAGAGAGCCACAGCTTGGCATGATGATCCAGCAGTTCAAGAGGCAGGATGGGTTTGGGGTAGGTTACACCTACACCAAGGCTGACTTTGAGAGTGCCATTAGCCGGGCAGTGGAGTGGAGTAAAATGACTCCAGAGCAGAGGTATCCCAAGACTCACTCCACTGAGTCTTCCCAGGCTTGTCAGCCCAAGGATGGTGTGATTCACGAGCCACCTAAAGCTCCACCCAAGAAACCTATCTGGGTTCCAAAGCCCAAAAATCTCCACACTTCTCTTGACTCTCTTCCTGGACCCTCTCAGCCCAAGAAGACCACACCAAACACTACCAAGCCCAAGAACCCCAAGCCTCAACCACATCCCAAGAAGCCTACCTATCATTGTGAGTACTGTCAGAGAGACGGGCATCTTGCGGAGTTCTGCTTCAGGAGGAAGCGGGTTGAGAGAGCAGAGAGGGCTCGTAGTGATCAGGAGCAGTTCTACCAGCAGGGTGGTAGACTGCGTGTTCCTCGGCGCGGGGAGAGGCTGGAGGCCAGGCCGTGTCGTGTAGGTGGTGGTAGAGGAGACGGTTTTCTTGCCCGTGCTCCAGTTGGCGGTGTTCGTTCCGGCAGAGTTCCAGACCGAGTTGGCTACGGTTCTGGACCTCGTGGCCGTAGGGTTAGGCAAAACCGAGGACCGCGCTTTGAGCCGCGTTTTGGTCCAAACTCTTTTGATGATTTTCGCTTTCCATCTTTTGAGCAGATGGCTCGACACTGGTTTAGCTCTTTTGCTAAACCTGGTGCCGGACCATTTGCTCCCACTTACAGACACTGATTGTGTAGGACCGGGGACTGGAGGATGTTTGGATTTTGGACTCAGGATGTTCTCGCCACATTACGGGACATCGCAGATGGTTCTCCAGTCTCACTCCCCCGAGCTCCAAAGAATATATCACGTTCGGGAACAGCGGTCAAGGGAAAGTAAGTGGCATAGGCTCAATCAGCATTTCAGATCATTTCTCTTTAAAGAATGTTGCTTTGGTAAAAAATCTGAACTTTAATTTAATCTCTGTTTCGCAACTTCTTGAGGATGGTTTGGAAGTGCGTTTTAAGAAGGGAAATTCTTCTGTGGTTGATTCTAGAGGGTCTTTGGTTTGTCAGATTTTACCCTTCGGTAATGTTTTTCGAATTGACTTCTCTAGTTCTTTTGGCCCTTCTCGTTGTTTGATTGCTGGATCTTCTTCTGAGCTCTGGAAGTGGCATAGGAGGTTAGGTCATTTGAGTTTTGATCTGCTAGTCAGGTTAAGCTCTATGGACCTCATCCGAGGATTGCCCAAGCTTAAAATGGAGAAGGATCTAGTTTGTCATCCCTGTCGTCATGGGAAAATGGTTGCCGCTTCTCACTCACCTGTGACTCAGGTGATGACTTCGTATCCAGGCGAGCTTTTACATTTGGACACTGTAGGTCCAGCTCGGGTACGCTCAGTCGGTGGGAAGTGGTATGCACTTGTGATTGTTGACGACTTTTCTCGTTTCTCGTGGGTTTTCTTTTTGGAGTCTAAGGATGAAACTTTTCAATTTGTCCATGACCTGATTTTGAAGCTGAAGAATGAGAACAATGGTCAGATGCGAGCAATTCGCTCTGACAACGGCTCTGAGTTCAAGAACTCTCAGTTCGTCAGCTTCTGTAGTGATCAGGGTCTGGATCATCAGTTTTCTTCTCCTTACACTCCCCCACAGAATGGCGTTGTGGAACGAAAGAACCGCACGCTAGTTGAGATGGCCAGGACGATGCTCGATGAGCACAGGACTCCTAGGCGTTTTTGGGCTGAAGCCATGAACACGGCTTGCTATCTGGCCAACCGCATTTTTCTTAGAGCTTACCTTGGTAAGACATCATATGAGTTGCGGTTTGGCAGACAGCCCAAGGTTAGCCACTTGCGAGCGTTTAGCTGCAAGTGCTTTGTGCTCAAGAAGGGAGGGCATTTGGACAAGTTTGAGTCTCGCTGCTGGGATGGTGTTTTTCTTGGTTATGCATTGCATTCTCGAGGCTTCCGTGTTTGGAACCTCGAATCCCAGTTGCTTGTCGAGACTTGTGAGGTTTCATTTGATGAGTCCTTGCCTTCTTTGACTCCTTCTTTTGAGCTTTCTGGTGATGATGAGCTCGGAGAGTCCATCTTCGAGGAAGATGAGGATACTCCAGCTGCTGTTGAGGGCGGGCCTTCTGCATCCCCCGCAGAGCCCACACCTTCTGTGACTTCGACTGATGATGAGGGCGGACCTCTGATCACTTCTTCCACTTCGATCGAGCCCCCTCAGTCGAGTCCAGAGGTGCCAGCTGCTGACTCCGGTGAGGTGACTTCAGATCACCAGGGAACCCGAGCAGTTCAGCGTGACCACCCCTCAGAGCTCATCATTGGTGATTTGACTGAGAGGACTTTGCGTTCTTCTGCTTCTCTCGCTGTGATTGCTGAATCTGCGTTTGTTGCATCTTTTGAGCCCAGAGACATTTCTCATGCTCTTCTGATTCAAATTGGATTAATGCTATGCAAGAAGAGCTTGAGAATTTTGTCCGCAATCGGGTTTGGACATTGGTTGAGCCGCCACCAGGATGCAACCCCATAGGTACCAAGTGGGTATTAAAAAACAAACAAGGTGAAGATGGGGTTGTGGTGCGCAACAAGGCTCGACTAGTCGCCCAGGGTTATTGCCAGAAGGAAGGTATTGACTTTGAAGAAACCTTCGCTCCTGTTGCCCGTCTTGAGTCCATTCGTATTCTTCTAGCTTTTGCCGTTTCGAAGGGTTTTAAGCTTTTTCAAATGGACGTTAAGAGTGCTTTTCTGAACGGGTTCATAGAGGAGGAGGTTTATGTTAGGCAACCCCCCGGTTTTGAGAACCCTAAGTTTCCTCGGCATGTTTTTAAGTTGCACAAAGCTTTATACGGGTTGAAGCAAGCCCCCAGGGCTTGGTATGACCGGTTGAAGCAATTTTTGTTGGGGAAGGGCTTTGTGATGGGTTCTGTGGACAAAACTCTTTTCTTGCTCAGAGATGCTTCAGATTTTTTAGTTGCTCAGATTTACGTGGACGATATTATCTTTGGCGGTACTACTGATTCTCTTGTGTCTAAGTTTTCTGAGTAGATGCACAGTGAGTTTGAGATGAGCCTCATGGGTGAGCTCAAGTATTTCTTAGGGCTCCAGATCAAGCAGACCAAGGACGGCACCTTCATCCACCAAGGTAAGTATACTCGTGACATGCTTAAGAAATTTGACTTTGGTGGTGAATTGAAGTCGCAGATGACCCCGATGGGTACTTCTGGGGGTCTGGACAAGGACGAGAGCGGGGTCAAGGTCAATGAGAGAGAGTTTCGAGGGATGATCGGTTCGTTGTTGTACTTAACGGCAACAAGACCGGACATACAGTTCGCCGTAGGTCTGTGCGCGCGTTTTCAATCTTCACCACGCGCGTCTCACCGACAGGCTGTCAAGCGCATTTTTAGGTATCTCACCTATGCGCCTGATCTTGGTCTCTATTATTCAGCATCATCATCTCTTGATTTATCTGGCTTTTCGGACGCTGACTTTGGTGGGTGCCGGTTAGATCGCAAGTCGACTTCCGGTACTTGCCAGTTTCTTGGTTCTTCCCTTGTATCTTGGTCTTCTCGAAAGCAATCTGGAGTTGCTCTTTCGACCACAGAGGCTGAGTACGTAGCTGCTGCCAGCTGCTGCTCACAGATGGTTTGGATGATTTCCACTCTACGAGACTTTGGGTTGTTCTTTCCTACCAGGGTTCCATTGTTTTGCGACAGCACGAGTGCTATTAGTGTAGGGAAAAACCCGTGTCTTCATTCAAAAACCAAACATATTGATGTGCGCTTTCACTTCTTACGGGATCAATATGAGAAAGGTGTCATTGACCTTGTTCATGTTGATACCCATCATCAGTTGGCTGACATTTTCACCGAACCCCTAGATCAGTCTACTTTTGAGCGTTTAAGAGGGGATTTGGGTGTTGTGTATCCTTTCTAGGATATTTTGAGTCAGTTTTCTTTCTTCTTTACTCTTTTCTTGAGTCTTTTTGTGTGTGTTCATATCTTGCATATTCACGTATCACACTTTAGAGATGCTTCTGTTATATGATTGAACTGCTTTACTTATTCTAGCGGGTACATGCTTTTGATTACATGTCGATGATCATGCTTTGATTCAGTTCACTTGATATACCTGATATCTGTCATGTGCATGGCTTTTACGCTTTCAACTTGAAAAATGATCACCATTGCTTCTGGTAACTAGCATGTGTAGGCTGAGTGCTTTTGCTATTTGTTACATGCCTTGTAGCTAGTTCATCACATAGATGCAGATATGCAACTTGGACATCTTTATGCTTTAACATGGAAAATGTGCTATAAAAATGATAAAAATCAAAAATGAATGAAAATTACATGCCTTTTTATGCTTAAGTTGAAAAGATCCAAGTGGGTTTGCTTTGTCGCATTATATTGTTCTGGACTGCTTACCATAGCACTCTGGTATGAACTAGGACAATGTAGTGTATGCCAAGACCAATGTCTTAAGCTTCTGATGGTCCAGTTCTGGCCTAGGCTTGACTTGGTCGGTTAGCATAAGGTTTGACATGCAAATAACCCTTGGCAAAAATGACAAAGGAAAATGAAAAAGCCTGAACATCTAAAAGATAACAAGTTTGCTGAAGCATTTTGTTTTTGGACAATGCTTATCTTGGTAGATATCAGCTAGCTTCTGCATCTCATGTTTTACCTTGCTCATTTATTGGAACTTATGGTGATGGTTTTGTTTGCAAAAACTGAAAAATGCGTGCTAAATGACTTTCTTTAGATATCATCTCTTGCACTGATCATGCCATGTGTCTTAGACAGTATCTCTTTTGCTATACCTGTTAGATACTGTATTTGCAGTCAATCATATATGAGAAGCATGCTTTCTTCACTCCACCTGCACCCCAATTGCATTCACTGCATATTTTTAGGGGGAGTTGCATTTCAGGGGGAGTCTGTGTCTCTTTTGAGTGCTTGATGAGTTCACTTGTCAACAAGGGGGAGAAAATTTGGGATCAGAGTTTAAGGGGGAGTTCTTACTCTGTCGATATCCTTGTTGTTCTGAAATCGCACTCATTTTGAGCCTTTTCATTTTTTGGTTAACCATAATGACCGCTTCTTGCTTTTGTTTGGCTTTTGGTCATTAAGGTTAAACTTTTACCTTATTTTTCTTCCTTTTTGTTTTTCTTGTGTTTTGTTTTCGTGTTTCCACATTTGTTTCACAGGTGCTGAAGAGCTGAGAATTGAGGAGTGTTGACAATGCACTCATCAAGGGAGAGATTAAGGAGCCATGCTGAATAGCGTGGGCCTCATGGCTCCAGAAGTGATGAGTCATTGTCAACGATAGTCAAAGAGGACTGAAGAAGAAGAAGAGATCTGTTGTTTCATGGGCCGCGTGTGACTCAGGTACACGGGCAGCGAGCGACTGTTGGGCAGAGGAGGCTGCGAAGTCGGGCTGGCCCAATCCGGGTGCATGGGCCAGAAGCAGTAGAAGACCCACTGGGCTGTTGACCAGGACTGACTCAGGTACACGGGCGGTGAGCGATTGCCGGGCTGAGAGAGCTGCGGAGTCGGGCCGGCCCAATCCGGGTACCTGGTGCAAAGCCGGTGGAGGCTTTGTCAGTTTCGGCGTAAAACTGACAACCGTTGATTCTGTATCCGACTGTCCAGAAGAGAAGCCGTAGTCGCTACGAAAACTTAGCTTCCGGATAAGTCATCTGTTACTCTAGGCCCACAGTCAGTCAGTCGTGTCTGTAAAAATTCCTAAGGGCAGTAGAGTCTTTTCCTTTATTTTTGAGTCTGTAAAAACCCTAAGGGGCTGGTAGAATATTCCTAGTGTTGGGCTGCCTATAAATAGGACCCCAATCCCAAGGGTTTGGACTACCCCTTTGTGCTGAAATCAAATCCTCTATTGGGTCATTTTTTGTCTCTTGCTTTGTCTCTCTCCTCTTTACTCCTTGCTTGCGCCGCCAGGGAGAGTTTGCCCCTGTATTCAATCCCTTGCTTTTATTGTTGCAGTAAATGCTCTATTTCATTTATGTGCTGCATCTGCAAAGGTTTTAAATGGCTTCATTTCATTAGCATAGCAAGTTTTCCCGTGATTTTTGAGGCATTGGAGGCTTCGGCTGAGTGTGTTCTTCATTCTAGTAGTACTAGTTCTTGCTGTTGCAAGTAGTACTACTTCCCTGCAGCTACAGTGTACTGTGCAGCTTTTCACCTTTTACTGCACAGCTTTTTGATCGAAGCTGACAGGGTCTATTACCTTTTCTGGCTGTCTCTGGCGAAGTCTTTCTCTGTTCGAAGCCCCTCAGCTCCGTGAGACAGGCTTCGACTTAGCATCTTCGAAGGCTTCGCTCAATCTTCGATTTTCGGTGTACGGTCTGTGTTGATAAGCTTCGAAGTATTCTTGTGAACGGACAGCATCGCATACTTCGAACAACATACTCCGAATCTACCCTTTCGAAGTCCACACTTCGGTAGGTTTCGAAGTAGGGTTCGAAGCTTGTCTTTTCTGATAGACTTCGTTTGGATTTCTTTGTGGCGTGACAGACTTCGCTTCTTTGTTCGAAGGTTGTCCTTTTGTGTGTTGTGTTCGAAGCTTTCTGTTCGAAGGTTGTGCTTCGAAGTTTTCGGCTCAAAGTTGTGTTCGAAGTTTTGTCTTCGAAGTGCTCACTTCGAAGCAGGCTCCGACTCTGTTACTTTGCTCCGAAGCTCTTGGTTCGAAGCTGTGTTCGAAGCTTTGACTTTGAAGTACATACTTCGAACCAGGCTCCGGCACTGTCATACTTCGCTTCGAAGTACACTTCGCCTCTTGCCACTTCGAACTAGGCTAGACCGTGACACCTTCGGCATTTCGGACAGACTCCGTCACCAACCTCCGAAGCAGACCTCGACGTGCGAAGGGGGCTTCGCCAAGTTCCGAACAGGAGACAAATTTGGACAGTAACTTCTCTTTTCATCTTACTCATACTTAGATCATTTCATTGAGAAGTTTAGGGCTGTTACAACTTGTTCATCTGCCTAGTTGCACCACTTTAGTTTTACACTGTTTATCATCAGTTGCTTCTAGGTTAGAAACCTTTAGACTTAGGCCTTCTGTTTATTTTCTGCTGCGTAGTATTTTGAGGTGCGTTGGGTATTGGGAACAGGCCATTGATTCGAAAGAATTTTTAAGGCGCCCATTCACCCCCCTCCCCTCTGGTCGCTACTTTCGGTCCTACACCTTCTTGTGGCCATTGCGCTTGGGGCAGTCGGCGATGAAATGTCTTGGATCACCACACTCAAAGCACCCGGTTTTTATGCCGTGTCTCTTGAACATTCTTTTGTCATAAACACGATGCACCCGGTTGTTAAACAGACACAAATCATCATCTCCCAAAGACTCAAGATGGTCCTCAGTGATAGACATCAAGGAGAACCCAGCACAGCTCACAGAAGAGGGATCAACAGAAGGTGTAGCAAGGGCCAAAGACTTTGATCCAGAGCCAGTGAGATTTGATCTCAACTGGGTATCAACCTCGGTGGCCTTCAGCTTGCTAAACAACTCAGAAATGGTCAAGGTATCATAAGATGTGCTCTCAATGATAGAGGATACCTTGATCTCCCAGATCTTTGGGTCCAAGGTATGGAGAACCTTGAGGGCCTGCTCGTGATCTGAGACTAACTGAACACCCTCACCCTTGTTGTCCCGAAGCTTGTTGATGATCGACTGAAAGCGACCAAACAAGGCTTCAACAGATTCACCCGGCTTCTGTGTGAAATTCTCATATTCACGCCGGTAGGTCTGATAGAGTCGAGCCTTTACCTGGGCTGTCCCCTCATGATGTGCCTGGAGGGTAGCCCAGATTTCTCTCGCAGTGGAGAGATGGCTAACACGCTCAAATTCAGTGGGACCTAAACCAGAAAACAGAATATTCACCGCTTTGTTGTTGTTCTGATGTTGGGCAATGATATCCGGAGAATCACGCTCATCAACAGGCAACATTGTGAAAGTAGCGTGAATACAGATGTCCCAGATGTCCGAGCTTTGGCTCATCAGATAGGCTCGCATGCGAGTCTTCCAATAATTATAGCCATAAGCTTCCAAGGACGGGACCTTGCCAGGAGACGTCATGATCACTACTGGGGTTTAGAACCGGTTAAGGTATGGAAAAACCCTAACCAAGCTCTGATACCACTTGTAGGATCGAAAGTAGCGACCAGAGGGGGGGTGAATGGGCGCCTAAAAAATTCTTTCGAATCAATGGCCTGCTCCCAAACCCCAGCGCACCTCGACAGACTAAGCAGGGAAAAGTAAACAGATCAACAAGACCTAAAATGATCTAGCCTAAAAACGACCGGTGTCCTAATCGAAAAGACACCAACACAGTGCTTAGAAGCAGTTTAAGTTCATTCACTAAACAAATAGCATCTCCACAAGGATTCTACCAACTCACAGAAAATTCATCATGTGCATCAAGAATATTCATACATGCATTTCATCCATCACAGGTATATTCTACATAGGCATTTAAAAAGTTGACTTCAACGATCTGAGGATTAATAAATCAACATACTGAATCTAGATGATAATAAAATTATCTAAGAACATTCATCAACTAGAAGCATCAGTGCATCAGAGGATTAATCAGTGAACTAACTGTGACTGCACGCAAAACGAGGTATCAGAAGTTACTGTGCAAGGTCGTTTTGATTCCTCCGCCTAAAATTTGTTCTTCACTCGGTCTTCACGAAACTTCCCTGCTACGCACGCCGTGTTCAATTCTATTGTTCTTCCTTGGACTTCTGTGTTCAGCCGAACAGAAGCAGTAGTACCGGTTGGGAGAAAAAAAATTCCCAGGGAGAAAAATTGAACAGTGATTTTTGAAGAAAACCAGCTCCTCAAAAAAACCAAAATAGTAACTCCTCTTAAAAACCGGACAAAACCGGACTTGGTCCGTTGTTTCTCCGCCCGAAATCAACTGAAGCTTTGCAAAGTTCACACGCGATGTGCACCTATCCGTGCTGCAGGCAGAGCTCCTGCCGGCCTAATGCGGCTACAGTGGCCAAATCTAGACATTGCGCCATGGCTGTCTGCGCTAGGAGCCAGCTAGCTGCAAAAACTGTAGCTCTGCAAAGCCTATGCCAAGATCAGTGGGGCCCATTATGAGACTGCATAAACAGTCATAAAGATTAAGAAACACCAGCCATGGATGCAGTTTCGATAAAATAGTACTAGTCTGAAGAAACACTCTAGCCACAATAGGCTAAAACTAGATGTAATGATCACCCGTGAGAGAACTTCAGAAGCTAGGAACCTGAGACATTTACGCTAGTGTATACATCAAGCAACAGCAAAAACAATGCCCGAATAAAATAGCCCTCAGTGCATAAAACAAAATGGATGTAGGAAGGATTTAAGAAATCACCAATACGCTTAATAAGGCAGACAATGATCACCGCACAGAATTAAATCGCAGGAAAGACCATGATTCAAAAACACATAGCAGGATAAACTCGCGGTGTGAATACGATTCGAGCAACAGCGGTTAAAACTCACGGAAACAGGAAGATGAACATCAACCTGGCGGCGCACACAAAGAGTAGGTGAGTTGAACTCAGAATTTTTTTTTGATAAAAGTGAGTTAACCCTAACCCTAGGGATTGGGGCCTATTTATAGGCAGCCCAATAAATGGGGAAAAATACAGAAATACCCCTAGGGTTTTTACAGACGCTGAAATAAATGGAAAAGACCAAACTGCCCTTAGGATATTTTTACAGACTCGACTGACAGACTGTGGGCCTAAAGGCAAAATAGTAAAAACCTAAATAAAGGTAACTTGTCCTGATGCGGAGCTTTCGTAGCAGCTACGGCTTCGCCTCAGAACGGTCAGATCCGAAATCAACGGTCGTCAGTTTTGCGCCGAAACTGACAAAGCGTCCACCGTCTTCGCACCGGGTACCCGGATTGGGCCGGCCCGATTCCACAGCTCCCTCAGCCCGGCAATCACTCGCCGCCCGTGTACTTGAGTCAATCCCGGTCAACAGCCCAGTGGATCCTCTGCTGCTCTTAGCCCATGTACCCGGATTGGGCCAGCCCGACTTCGCGGCTCCTCTGCCCGACAGTCGTTCGCTGCCCGTGTACCTGAGTCACACGCGGCCCATGATGCAGCAGATCATCTCTCTCTTTTCAGTCCTCTTTGACTATCGTTGACAATGACTCATCACATCTGGAGCCATGAGGCCCACGCTATTCAGCATGGCTCCTCATTGATGAAATGACCTGGATCACCACACTCAAAATAGCCATGTTTCGTGCCATGTCATTTGAACATCCTCTTATCATAGACACGACGAACCCATCTATTGAAAAAACATAGGTCATCATTTCCTTGCAAATTCAATTGGTCCTTACTGATAGACATCAAAGAGGATAAAGCACAACTCAAAGAAGCAGAATCAGCAGAAGGTGTCGCAAGGGCAAGAGTTTTTGAGCCAGAACCAGTGAGATTTGATCTCAACTTGATATCAACCTCTAAGGCATTGAGCTTACTGAAAAGCTCTGCGAAAGTCAAGGTATCGTAAGAAGTACTCTCAACAATGGATGATACATTTATCTCCCAAATCTTAGGGTCCAAGGTATGAAGAACCTTGAGAGCTTGTTCATGATCTGAGACCAACTGATCTCGATTGACCTTGTTAGCCCGAAGCTTGTTAATGATCGACTGAAAGCAACCAAACAAAGCCTCGACAGTCTCACCCGACTTTTGTGAGAAATTTTCGTACTATCGCTGGTAGGTCTAATAGAGCTTGGCCATGACCTGAGTTGTCCCCTCATGTAGTGCCTAGAGGGTAGCCCAGATCTCTCGAGTAGTGTCGAGATGGCTAACATACTCAAACTCTCTAGTACCTAAACCAGAAAACAATATGTTCACTGCCTTGTTGTTCGGGTCATGCAAAGCGTCTATCTCAAGAGTAGTACGCTCTGCAGCCAGAAGCACAATGAACGTGGCATGAACACACACGTCCCATATCCCTGAGATCTCGCTCAATAAATAGGCTCGCATGTGAGTCTTCCAATAGTTGTAGCCAAAGACCTCAAGGGACAAAACTTTGCCAGAAGAAGTTATGATCGCTACCTTAGTTTAGAACCAGTTAAGTTATGGAAAAACCCTAACCAGACTCTAATACCACTTGTAGGACCGAGAGTTGCGACCAGGGGGTGAATGGGCGCCTAAAAACTTCTTTCAAATAAATGGCCTTCTCCCAACACCGAATGCTCCTCAAAAGAAAACCAACGAAATTAATCAGATCTCAAGCACTGAAAATAATCTAGCCTAAAAACGAACGGTGTCCTAATCGAAAAGACATCACCACAGTGCTTAATGGCAGATTACAAGACTCACAGTTCAAACCAACAGATCCCAAAGCAATTCATCAAGCAATGCAGTTCATAACCAATTCTTAAAGAGATGACATTTTCACACTTTAGTCATTTCACAAGATATTAGTCAAATATTCATACTTCTATAAATAACCATGTGAATCGACATCAATCACTTGCAAGCATATGATCAAACAGGTGACATGCAAGAAAACATAGACAATTCATTCAAGTATGTTAAGGAGTATGTTCATGATAGAATAAAGACATCACAGACAAAATATCATACACATGGTGAGCGAGTCAGTTTTACTTTGTGCTTGATGATGAACTTGACAAAAGTAAATTCGTGTAAATCTTAGCCTCTAGCACTTGTGCTTTGTCCTTGGGAGAAATCAACTTACTCTGCTCGGTCTGGACAAACACCGCTCGGATCAGGAAAACAATTGCGCAAGCATCTTAGCTGCAAAGCTACAGCAGCCACGGACAGGGATCTTCCCACATCTTCCTTGCGCACATGTGTACAGGACCTGGGCATCTCCCCTGGGAGTCCTTGGTCAACTTGTCGTGCGGCGCTGCAAGGATGTTTCCCCTGTGCTCTCCTAGCTGGCGGGGGAAAGTGTGCCGCCCCTCCTGTTGCACGGGCGAGATGCGTCGCTGCAAGGGGAAACAAAGCCGATGGCCAGCTTCTAGTGATTGAAGACCACCACGCGCCGATCAGAGAGAAGGTGGAGGAAAGGGGAAAGATTAGAGGAAGAAGATCAAAATCCCCAAAATAATTCTGCAGAAGTGTTTGAACTCAAATTTGCACTTTTGTGAGTTCCCCTAAACTCTAGGGTTTATACAGACGCGACGTAAAATATAAAAGGACGAACATGCCCTTAAACTTTGTACAGACGTGACGAGGTAAAGACCTATACTCTGTCTATTTGGTCTGATGTTCCGCTTTAGTGACTTCCATGGCTTCACATTAGAACCGTAAATCTGTGTATCTGTGGTTTCGAAGTATGCGCCGGTTTTACGTCGAAACCGACAAAGCGTCCGCTGTCATCGCACCAGGTACCCGGATTGGGCTGGTCTGATTCCACGGCTCCCTCACCCCGGCAATAGCTCGCCGCCCGTTTACCTAAGTCAAACCTGGTCAACAGACCAGCGAATCCCATGCTGTTCCTGGCTCAAGTACTTAGATTGGGCTGGCCCGACTCCATGGCCCCTCTGCCCGACAGTCGCTCGCCGCCCGTGTACCTGAGACACATGAGGCACAAGAACCGACAAGTTTCTTCTCCTCTTCATCTCCTCTCTTTCTCCATCATTGACTTCCGTTGACAATCACTCATCATTTCTGGAACTATAAGGTCATGATCTTCAACATGACTCCTTTGTGTGCCCCAATATCTGGCCAGCAGCGCCCGAGCAAAAAAAACGATGCCGCCAAAACTGAAACGTTAGCGCCAATTTTTTACGAGTACTACTTCTTATATATAGTTAATCTAAATTTCACGGCAGAAGTATTTGTCTGCTCCATTGGTTTGCGTTTGCAGACTTAAATAACGAGGTGATGTGCTCGAGACCATTGGTCTTATAGTTATTTTTTATTTTTAATGCAAACCATAAATAGTTTAGGATAAATTTGTTTAAAATTTTAGATCTTTCGACCATCAATTTTGTTTCTGTAAACATAAAATAAGAAGATAAAATTTCAAAAAATAATTATCTCACCAAAAACCAGCAAATATTTTTTAACATCCTAAATGAAAAAATTCTCGAAATATTTTTAATTTTTTATCACAGCATCTATGTATCATGTCATAACACCGTACCACTCTCTATCTTTTTCTCATTTGCAATTAACTAATTATGTATGTGAAATTAGCAGAGATTAAATCTTGATATAATGTTAGCTCCATCGATCGAGTCCTGTAATTTCTAGTCCATGGAAGGCTCAGTATCAGAGCCTGTTCTTGGCTTCTAGGTGTATCTTGTTGACACCTTTGTTGGACCTCTAGGCTGGTTCTGGTTTCAGCTCAAACAAGTTTGGATGCGGGAATTGAGATGTATAATAATCTTTCCAATTGAGATAGCCATCAAACCAATGTAGTAAAAAAAAGCTTACTGACACTGAAACATCTCAGATAAATCTTTAGAAACCCAATTAGCAGCAGAAGTCTGCAGGATGCAAGAAAACCATCACTAACATCATGCCCCTAGTAGGACTGTATGCGTAAGATGCCAACAGGGAAACGTAAATTTAACATAGATGATATCAATTATTAGATGAACACGATAACATTGTCAAGCAATGGCATGCATGATGTACAATGATATACTATTATAGCAGCTAGCTGTTCGAGTAAACGAATTCATGACAGAATACACTAGCACACGAGTAGATGACAATAGAACAAAGGCAATAAGGTCCCTGGTCCGATTATTAGTAAAGGTTCGGACGAGCGACACCGTCTAAACACAATGAACGCATCGCCTTCCCTTCCAAACGTCAGCTTTCACCATTAGAGCTTTGATAATTCATGGCTCGGTCTTGGATTACTGG
Source organism: Zizania palustris (assembly GCA_019279435.1). NCBI lineage: Eukaryota > Viridiplantae > Streptophyta > Magnoliopsida > Poales > Poaceae > Zizania > Zizania palustris. The sequence continues at coordinate 21,633,155 of JAAALK010000079.1, forward strand.
ACCTTGCCCTCGGCAGTTATTTCCATCCCAGGTGATTCCATGCCTTCAGATGATTTTGCATGACTATATGGAGCTTTGTTCACCAACCTGCTTAACATAGACATTTAATCAGTTGAAACCAAGGATTGATTACAAGTGTAGGAGGGCATGTTTGGTTGTAAGACCTTGTTAGCCTTGCCAATTTTTTTGGCAATGGCAAGACTTAGCCATTGCCAAAAAAAATGGCAATGGTGCTTGTTCGGATTTATACCAAAATTTTGACAAGATTGAGGTATTTGGTTTGCTAGGCAACTTTTGGCATGACAGATTTTTGGTTAAGCAGGCCCAATGAGTGCCAAATTTTTTTGGCAATGCCAATTGTTTGGCATGGAGTTTGACAAAGAACCAAACGGGCCCAGGACAACATAAACTTGGAATGCTATCTGGATTCTGACTATAGACTATTAGACTATAGAACTATGCCTGAGTCGTCTTAACTCCTAAGCACGTATGATCCTAATAAGTAGCACCTATATTCCACAAAAGCTATTTTCCATATAAAATAGGAGAACAAATACATGAATGTCAAAGCTACTATATAAGATTAGTCAAATACTCAAATCACTTATCCAACTAGATGTATGCAAGCATATTTATTTGAAGGCTCTAAATAAGACATGCAAGCAAATGATCAAACAAACACAAGAGGCTCAAAAGGGCGCTTTGTGGATATGCACAAGAACGTACAGTCGTACTTCTATATCGCATCCATGCCAACCTGTCACGGCATTTCTCTAGGAAGCGCTGAAGGGAGTGCCTCCTGGCAATGGGGAGATCTGCACAGCAAATAAAAATAAATTTGTATACCACTCACTAATTTCAACATACATAGTATACCACTAGAAATCACTGAAGCATGACCTCTCGAACAAACGAGCTTGGATCTAGCATTTCTCCATCCAGTAAAATGCTAGCACATCTGCAAAAATGATCGCAGAAACTTGACATTTACGACAATGTGAGGATGGCGAGACACGCCCAAGCAAGCAAAGCTCACGAGACCGAGAACGCTGACAACTGAGGCACACCGAAAATACTGACAGCAAAGACTTCTGATACAAGGCTTAGAAACATTTCCTGTGGACGATTGAAGGGCCATATTCATCGCACTCTCCCTTCACATCTGCAGTAGGAAAAATAATCAGGATATGTGTTTTTATAGTTTGTTTTCCCTTCAATTATATGATCTAAACTATTCAATCATAATTGATATTCGATAGTAAAAGAAGGTGTGTTTTCTTTGCTTTCTTCTATTCCAGAACATGAAATTTGAATATAGATGATAATCATATTGTTTATGATGAAACTGAAAAAAACACAATAAAAGTGTTTTACCAGGAATCATAATATCAGATTGCTGCATGAACTGATTTAGTCCATTGGCATTCTAATGATGTTTGACATGTTACCATCCTCAGTGACTGCCATGGACAATTGGACAATTGGACAATTGAAAACATAAAAGCTACAGAAATTTAAGGTTCCAAGTACCTTTGGAGAAAAAAGATTTCAGACTGAGTGAGTGCCTGTTCATCAGCACTCAGTTTTTTTGGATTCCCTTCAGTTATGATTCAGAATTTCAGATTCCAAAAGATCACCATCCGAAGTAGTGAAAGATCATGGTTCCAGCTTCAGCAATCGGATTATTAAAGTATAGGGGCACCTGACAACAACAAAAACACATGCAGAGATGAAGGCTAAATTATTGCTCCATAACATTAACAAGAGTGTACTGGCAACGTCAAACTCCACGACCTCTTCAACGACATCATGATCTTCTTCTCGATGCTCTTCAGCTCAGATTCAGTCGCAGGTTTTGTTCAATAATGTATTTCTTCAAGGCTGCAATTGAATCCCTTGCAACATAATGAGATTTCTCATCTGTGCACAAAATTATCAGATTCAATTATTTTAGTCAGGTCATAATGGCAAAGAAACTGCACAGCCAATGCTGCCATGAAGAGCACTGCAATTGGTCAGCTCCAGAAACCCATTTGTGAAGACATATATTACTTCAAATATAGTGCACGTTTTGCCTCAGCAACCCAGCAAAATCTTTCAACCAAAAACAAGTAGTAGCCCTTCATTTTGTTCAAAGCAGATGGAACAAATGTTACAAAGTTATCAAACAACACTTGGATTTTAAGATTCCACACCCATATCAAAAAGATCTCTAGGCCTAAATCTCGTAACCACATGCCATCCTTCAGTTTTTGGATCTCTAGAATAAAAAACTTGTTCTACTTGGGATGAAAAGACAAATGGATCATGATCCAATTTCTCTCCACTATGTATCTTCCAAGAGAAATTCACAAGATTGAATCCAAATTCATAATTTTTCATACCAGCTTTATGATGGACATCGTACCAATCACACCTAAAGAGCACTACTTTGTAATTTCTATATGACATCTCTACAATATCTGATAATCTACCATAGTAATTAACACCATCATCAACGATGTTCACTACACTATTTTGAGTGGAGTGACCAGCCTCACGACTCATAGTATGGAATCTGAAACCATTAATAATATAGCTGTTGGCATAAAAGATTACGCCGACAAGTTTGAGGAAACTAGGTTGAGATGAAAAGCTTTGCCCGAAGGTGGTATTCTTGGATCTTGAGCTAGATGTCCCCCTGTACAATACGGGGAGAAGGTATTTATAGTGGAGCCCCTAGCCGGGCCAATACCCCTGTGCCCCCTAGTCTTACATACGTCATTACAGACCCCATACTCCTAATTGGTAGGGGTATAGTGATACAGATTCTGCTAGTCATTCGGACATGACTACATTTGGTAGGTGTGACGGCTCACACGTGAGGTCTTATCGTACACCTAAACACGATTAGACCGCTACCGACCCGCTTGTCATGCTCTATAGAAACTACTTGACATCACAGCTATCGTGTTTCTGCTTTAATGGTTGGCGCCCCGCCGTGATCGAACTCTTGGGGACCCCGTCGTGGTCATCTCCGGGATCGTATTCTGAGGGCCCCGGGCCTTCGGGGGGCTTCGCTCCAGACCCTTCGATGGACAGCTGAGAGGCTATCCGCCGAGGGCCTCCGGCCCAGGGCAGGCTCCGCACTTGACCTTGGCCCGGACCCGAGGGATAAAGCCCTTGTGCAGCCTACCTTTGGCTCCAGGGCTAGCCCGGTGCGTCCTCCTTAATCGCTTCGTGACCCCCTCGCTTGCTCTTTGTAGGTTGTGATACTAATGGCGACCATTAATCTTGCCCAGACTACCTTCATGATTATTTCCCCCAATAGTAGCCCCTTGCATCTGCCCGTTCGACTGTCCTGTAAGTGAGAAGGGGAGGGTGCGCCAGAAATAATGCCGCGATAAAAAACTCTTAGAAACGACCTCACCACTGATATTCTCTTGGGATGCCAGGCGTGAAGGGTTTGGACCGTCGAGAGCAAGAGGGCGAGTTGCCATGACGCATGAACTCCCGTAGCGGGGCCTGAATCCCTAGGACAGTCTCTCGTGCAATCCTGATATAGCCCATGTGTTACTCTCAGAGGAATGCGAACTTACGGGGTTGTTAATTCGTCGTGCGACCTCGGGCTTCTATATAAATCACCGTTCTCGGGCAGTAAACCAGACCTTCAAACGCTCCTCCTTCCTCGTTGGCAGTTTCCTGCTCGCGCACTGCGCTCGCTCTGAATCGCATGCCTCCCCTTTCTCCGACGGTCTTGCGCCCGTACGCGATGATGAAGAAGAAGAGAGCCACTTTTGCTGTCGACTCCCACTTTCTCCGGTGGCAAGCGGCGGTCACGGCGGCTTCGGCAGCTTTTCCAGGTTCCACCAAAGCTCGAGGTTCCCGGGACCTCCGGCCCCCCTCGGAGAGGTTCACCGAGCAAATGCTGGTTGTGGAGAGGACGACTTGCACAGAGGGGTCGATGATGAGCGCAGTTCGGAACCGCCTAGATTCTGGCATGGAGGCCAGGCTACCGGGGGTGGAGTCGACTCTAGAACCATGCGAGAGAGAGGTAGTCGTTTTCGAGGCTTTTTTCGATGCCGAACTCGGATTTCCCACTTCGGTGCTCCTGGCGGGGGTCCTTCGTGCATTCCACCTAGACTTGCCGCAGTTGTCTCCAAATGCCATCACCTGCCTAGTCATTTTCGAATGGGCCATGAGGGCCGAGGGCTGTGAGGGGAGGGCCAAGATGTTCGCGAGGATACACGAGGCTTGATGCCAGCCGAAGAAGAAGGATGACTTGATCTCAGTGTACGAAAGCATCAACTTCTAGCTCTGGAAGGAGTACGCCGACTTCTTCCTGGTGAAGGCCATTAATGAGGGTGGTACTCCGACTGGATCCACTGCTGGTTCTATGTGGCAGTGGGGTCGGACTCCGGGATGATGGGGCACCCGTGCCAAATTTGGTACCGGAGGGAGGCAGACATTGAAGCTGACACCGGCTCGGTCCCTGCTCACATCCAGCTCCTGTAGATAGTGGCTCGGTGGATGAGCATGCGGGACCTAGCCGAGGAGTTCGTCGCCCTCGAGATCCTGCCTTTGAAGGCGACGTGGCCTCTTTCCCTCCAAAGCGATAGGGATGGGCTGCCTTCGGAGACGTCCACCGGCACGCTCAGTTCGTCTTTTTCCTTCCCTCCTGCAATGAATAGGCCATACCTTATGCGGTTAGACATAACACTAAGGATACCTCTAGATCTTGCAAGGTCGTGCGTGGTTAAAACTCCAGAGCAGGTGGTCCGCATCGTTGAAAAAATCTTCGAGGCTCCCACTCCGGTAGAGGAGAAGCGGAAGATGGAGCTCGTGGGGTCCTAGGAGCGGTTCAACCGCGTATGGAGTGCTCTGCTGATCAAGCCTCCGCAACTACCGTGCATGGACCTCTCGGACCTAGCTCCGAAGAAGAGGAAGGAAGACTCTGGCCCGACCGGGCCCTCGAAGCGTCCTTTGAAGAAGACATATAGCAAGACCAAGCACCTCTCCATCTCCTCCTCTTCCATCGATGACTCGGTAAAGGAGACTCGGAGCTGGGGATTAGTGGCTGATCTAGAGGCCTTCGCACCGGGCCTCGAAGTACCCATGTCGAACCCCATCGCGGGCGGTGACGATGCCGTCGACGCAATGGCCGGCGAAGTGTCGTCTAAGCTCCCTATGAAGCGCACGCGGAGGGAGAAGTCGTGGGGGTGTCGGTGACCCCATGGGTAGTTACGGCTCCGGGCGAGGTGGTTGAGAGGGCTCCAGCTAACTCTTGCAAGAGCCTCGAAGAGGATAGCTTGGCCTTCCGGGGGCTAGCTGATCCCTTAGCGGAGGTGTTTGGGAGCGCCAATGTTGTGGATGAGCTTACCGCCGCACTAGGCGGATCCCCGGTGAACTCGTTGGGAGAGTTCTTCTACCCGACCCGGTCTCCGGCAGCCGCCCGCTCCTCGAGATCCTTGCAAGAACGGGCCCACGATGGTAAGCGGCTTTACTCAGGCCCAACCCCTTGTACTTCATCGGCCTTACTTTCTCCTATCGTAATTTACGTACATATGTCCATGCGCTATCCTAGCGATGTTGGGGATAGCCCCTGTCATCTTTGGTGGGGACCATCTCCTCTCCTCAACTTCGTCGGTGGTGAAGGCCTAGAAAACATTCCAGGCGCCTTGGAAAGCTGAAGGCCCAGCCGCGGTGAAGGCCTGGATGGACGAAGCCCGTCGCTCGACCCTACCGCGAACGCAACTCCCTCCGAATCTTGCCTCCATCATTCCCCCTTTGAGCCCGAAGGTGTAGTCTCCTTAGGGCTTCTTTCTGTAAAGCAAGTCTTGTAAGCGAAGTTTAATGACTTTATAAGTAAAATGACCTTTTTGGAAATTATTCAGGGTTCGGCTGGTGCCTCGGACTTCGAGGTTGAGGTACTTGATGAAACTGAGGCTTTTCAACATGAGTGGGTTGTTTTCAAAGCCCTTAGGACTAGAGAAGGCGCTCGCTTTACTGTACCTCACGATGACCGTGGGCGTGTTATTCCCGATGTTTTGCACGAAGTATTTGATTTTATAAAAGAAGAAGAGAGGGAAGTGCGGGCTTCCTCATCATCACCCGAGCCCGTGGATTGGTCTGACGTGGAGTTGGGTACCAATGAGTCGGAGCCTGTAGGTCAACCTCTGCATACTTGGGCGCAACTTCAAGAAGACCAAAGAACTTGGAGGGCTTCGAAGAAGGCGGAGAAGAAGCGGTCTGTAAGGATGGCTCTCGCAGCCCCTAGGGCTCTGAGGGCGCAAGCCGGAGAGGGTTCTCAGGATCGGGCCAGTCTATAGGACCGAAAAGGTTTTCGGTTCCTTCTTTGCTTAGACACTGATTTCTCCTAGGGCCCCGAGTATTGCTCACATTTTATTCACATTGTAATCGAAACTTATTTTACTTAATAAGATCGAGATACTTACTTTGTTTTGGTGCTTATTATCATTATTTGAGAAATTTTAGTCACTCCTAACTTATTCCTCCTGCCCTCCTTGCGGGTAGGTGGCTTGCCGGCTTTGCAAAATTTTTGTTGTCGATATTCGGAGCATAGGCTTATGTCATTGTAAGGTCTAATGCGATTATTTAGGTTACTTAGCGTCGACGCCTAGGTATGGACACTTCGAGCCGGTGGCTCAGTGTCCTTGGCTAGGACGCTTCGAGCCAGCGGCTCAGGATCTTTGGTTGGGATGCTTTGAGTCGGGGGTTAGAACCCTTGGTTGGGATGCTTCAAGCCGGGGCTCGGGATCCTTTATTGGGTTTCTTCGAGCCGAGGCTCGGAAGCCTTGGTTTGGATGCTTCGAGCCGGGGCTCAAAATCCTTGGGTAGGATGCTTCAAGCCGGGGCTCAGAATCCTTGGTTATGATGCTTCGAGCTAGGGCTCGGAATCCTTGGTTTGGATGCTTCGGGTCGGGGCTCGTAATCCTTGGTTTGGACGCTTTGAGACGGGGCTCGAAATCCTTTGGAAGGATGCTTCGAGCCGGGGCTCAGAATCCTTGGATAGGATGCTTCGAGCCGGGGCTTGGAATCCTTTGTTAGGATGCTTCGAGCCAGGGCTCAGAATCCTTGGTCAAGTTGTTTCACTCTTAGCTCGAGACACATCTAGTACCTTAGTGTGTCCACTTCGGTAAAGCGTTGTGTCGGATAAGTATCACCGAAAGGCGAGGGGACGAACTATATTATAAAATAGTGTAAAATGGTTACATTGGAATCATTTGTAGTACCGCTTTAGGTGCTCCGCATGCCAAGCATGTTTAGCTCTACTCCTTTCTTCTAAAGTAGCTAACTTGAATGAGTCGGGCCGGCCAGAGCGGAGGATGATGAACGACCCTTCCAATTTGTTGCCAAGTTTTCTTGGGGTGAGTACGCTTCGAAGAACGAGGTGTCCCGTCTTTAGCTCATTCAACTTGACCTTGGGGTCGTACCAAGCCTTTGTCTAGTCATGATACTTGGCGAGGTTGGCGACAGCTCGGACTCTCGTTTCTTCGGAGAGATCGAGGGAGACGTTGCGCTCTTGCTCGTCCTCGGGCTCCATGGCCCGTTGAGAGCCGGCTTTGAGATCCGTCGGGGTCATTGCTTCGTCTCCGAATAGAAACCGGAATGGGTGAACCCAGTTGCCCTGAACTATGTGGTTCATATAGACCACAAAATCTTTGCCAGCTCCTCCGTCCACAGCCCCTTGATGAGGCCCACGATTCGTCGGTTGAGACCGGAGAGTATGTTCTCGTTGGCTCTCTCGATGGCTCTGTTGGACTGCGGGTGTCGGACAACGGCGAAGCATAGCTGGACTGCCAGTTCTTCACAAAATGTCTTGAAAGCATCGGCATCGAACTGGGTATCATCATCGATCGTGAGCTGCTTAGGTACTCCGAACTGGCAGATGATGTTTTGCCAAAAGAACTTCTGAATATTCCTCGAGGTGATGGTGGTTAGTGGTTCTTCCTTGACCCATTTGGAAAAATAATCGACGGCGACCACGGTGAACCTGAAGTTGTCCTTAGCTCTCGGGAACGGGACTATGAGATCCATCCCCCATCAGAACAGGGGTCATACTGGGGTGATGACCTGCAGTGGGGTGGGGGTTTGGTGGTTTCGCCTCCCCATCCACTGGCATCCTTGGCAGGTGCGCATGACGGCTTCAGCATCGGTCATGATAGTATGCCAGTATAGGCCATGGTGTAGAGTCTTCCCAGCTAAGGCCCGGGGCGCTAGATGGCTGCCACATAGGCCTTCGTGGATGTCCCACAACACTTGTTGTCCTTCAGGGTGGGAGATACATCAGAGCAGTGGCGAGCACACGCCAGACTTGTATAACACTTCGTTGATGTCATGGTAGCGCCGCGCCCTGTGTCGGAGTCTTGAGAACTCGGGGCCTGAGGGGAGATCGTCATCGCCTCACAGCAACTTCAGGATCGGATCTTGCTAGTCTTTGGTGGTAGTGCATAGGACCAGAGTGGTCTCTAGAGGTGGCACCGCGGTGCCTTCTGAGGGCAGGACTGATGTGGATTCCCGAGGCGGCACCGAGGGTATGGATAGCTCTTCGAAGAAAACCCCCTAGGGCACGTCTTGACCTCCGGCTGCTGCTTTGGCGAGGGAATCTGCTTGCTTGTTTTCAGCCCTTGGGATGCTTCGGACTAAGATCCCCTTGAACGCTGCTTTGGTCTTGCAGATTGCTTCTAGGTAAGCAGTGAGGTCCATGTGTCGAACCTGAAAACTCTTATCCACATGCCCTGCTACAACTTGGGAATCTGTTTTTACAACTACTCAAGCAGCGCCTAGTGCGCGGGCTTTCCGAAAGCCTAACAACACACCTTCGTATTCTGCTATATTGTTTGTGGCTTTAAAATTTAGCCTTAGAGAGTACAATGCTTTTTGCCCTAAAGGTGAGAGGATGACCGCTCCGGCGCCTACTCTGGAGGCCTGGTAGGCTCCGTCAGAGAAAACCATCCATACCCCTTCGCCTGCTTCCTCTGGAGTTCGGCTTGTCGATGGGGTCCACTCCACGACGAAGTCGGTGAGGACCTGCAACTTGATGGTTGTCCTAACGAAAAACATGATATCAAAGGGGGCGAGCTCCACTGCCTATTTTCCTATCCTTCTGGTAGGATCCATATTCCTAAACATGTCCCCGAGGGGATACAAAGTGGCGATGATCATACCGTGGGCCAGGAAATAGTAACGCACCTTGCGCGAAGCCATTACAAGGGTGTAAGCCACCTTCTCGAGCTCGGTGTACCTTTTCTTTGCTCCTGAAGGGGCTTCGAAGACAAATTACATTTGTTGCTGGATTAGTTTCCCGCCAACTTCTTATTCTTGAACTAATACGACGCTTGTCGCGAACCCGTAGCAGCAAGGTAGACAAAGAGGGCCTCACCGCTGCGAGGGTTGGTGAGAGTAGCTAGATTGGCGAGGTATTCTTTGATCTCGCCGAAGCATTTTTGGCATTCGGGGGTCTAGGCGAAGTCTTCTGATCCTCGTAATGCCTTGAAGATGGGCAGGCTTTGCTCGGCGGACCTAGCGAGGAAACGACTGAGCGCGGCGAGACGCCCGGTCAATTTCTTGGCCTGCTTCAGATTCTCTGGAGGGGCCATGTTCTACAACGCGCTAATCTGAGTTGGGCTAGCTTCAATGCCCTAGTTCGAGACCATGTACCCAAGTTATTTGCCGGCTCGGGCCTCGAAGACGCATTTGTCCGGGTTTAGGCAGATCCCTCAGGCTCGGATGCTTCCAAACGTTTCTGTTGTGTCTAGGCTATGATGGTGCTTATGCGCACTCTTGATTACAATATCATCCATGTATGCCTCAATGTTATGGCCTATCTGATGGCCTAGAGCCTTTGCGATTAGCCTAGAAAAGGTGGGCGCGGCATTTCTCAGGCCGAAGGGCGTTCTTACATAGCAGAATACTCCGGAGGGAGTAATAAAACTAGTCTTGGCCTGGTCTACTTGTTTCAACCAAATTTGATGGTATCCGGAGTATGCGTCCAGAAAACTGAGGAGCTCCGAACCAGCTATGGTGTGGGATCAGAATGGCGACTAGAGGAGGTGAATAGGCGCCTCAACACTTTCTTTCGAATGTGATGGCCTAATCAAATCACCCAACGCACCTAGAAAACACACTTTCATGTTTTAATCCAATCAGTACAAAAATGAGCTCCTCAAGATAGAAAACAATCAATCAGCTCTGTTTCAAGATTTTTAATCAACAAAAATCAACACACTCACACCAGAGATAAATTTAAGGTTGTAAAAGTGAATCAGCTCGTTTCAATTCAATTTCAAATGAAATCCTTGTACTTCTGAAATTTGTCGGACGATGAATAGTAATAGTGAATTTCAATAAAGAACAGTATCCATGTTTTGGTTCAGTTTGCAAGTTTCCACTTCAGATTAATTTCAACTCAGTACACAATGATTCAGATCAGAAACAGATGGATTAGATTGGAGTACAATTGCTGAAAACAAAACATTTACTTGGTATAGTGAGAGCTGAAAGGACTGTAGCAATTTTGAAATTTAATCTCAGAGCACTGTATCAAATCTAAAAACAGCAAACTGCTGTACAAAACAGAGATTAATTCATTTTAAGAATAGAGATTAGGAATGTATTTAATTTCAGCACATCAAACTCACACAGCTTCAGATCTGTTCAGTTTTCAACCAATCACTCTATTCCAGGAAAACAACTTGATTTGAATTTCAGATTTGGAATTCAAACTCTACACATTAGCTGCAGAAAAATACTTCAATTCAACACATTCATCTTCAAAGACTCCTTGCACATGAGAAGCAAACTCACAACATATGTATTCTTTTATAATGAATAGAAGTAATTTTCAAACAAACACAAATGGAGTTGACACAGATTTGCTACACTTCACATATCAAAACAGCACTGTTAATATACTTTTCTGAAATCAGAAAATTCAAAACAGTACTATTCTCTTGACTCCAAGTTATAATCTAATTCAAATCCTAAACAAAAGATAAAACCTGGAAGAGACTTCTGAACAGAATTAGTTTCACTCAAAATTGTAGACTTAATTCAATCAAACCATTCACTTCAGAATAGCTAGCAGATTTGGAGAACTCGGATTGGGATTTCAAACTACCTTACTCTGTAGCTGCACAAAACTCTGAAGTTTAATGTACTTGGCAATTAGCACAACTTTACAACAGCAACTTCAGCAGCTACCAAAACATATTCACAAACTACTCAAACTGTTAAATTCAGCAGCTGTATTGAAACAGAACAGATCACTGAATTACACACAAAATACAACTGTAGTTTGTCTGAAAACAGAATATTCAAAAATAGGATTGCACTAAAACACTTTGATTTAGATCTGAAAAAATTTACTGAATACAGTCCACTGAAAAATAGACTCAGTAGTTCCTATACCAATTCTGAAAACAGAATAAATCTGATATTCAGATTCAAATTGAGCAATTTTCAGATCAACTCAGCATAGCAACTAATACTGAACCAGAAACAAATACAGATCAGTTTTAACAAGTAATGCACAACTACTCCACTTGTAGAAAATATCAGAAAATAAATTCAGTACAATCTGAACAAACAAAAATAGATTCTAACTCACAACAGTTCATATTGCAACAAAATGATTTCAGATCTTTCTCAATTCATACTTGCAAGATAATTTCTATAGTTTGGTGTTTAAACTAGTCAAGAACTCAGATCAACTTTCTAGGGATTCTTCACTAACACAAATCACATTGTATTTCAGAACAAGAACAAGATTCTCAAATATTTCTAGGTGAAACTCAGAATTAACTACTTGATCTTTACACAAAATATTTAGTTCAACATTCAAACATGAAATTACTCAAAAACTACTTCAATGATCAGCCAAAAGCCTGATGAACACTTGATGAAACATTTCATCAAACATGTGGGGAGCAAAACCAAAACTGAACCACTTTTCAGAATAATTTTTTCAGCACTGTGGTGCCTATTTTGAGCAGCAAAATAATTCATAAAACATCACAGAAACATGTTTTAACTTTCGAAAATGGATCATTCAAACTATTCCCAACAAAAGTTACATAAACTTCAACATCAACTTCTGCACTAAATTCTCCAGAAAATGTAGCACAAAAACGATCACAGCCACAACAGTACTCTGCGCTGGAGAACTTACACAACACAAGCACTGCACTATAGTTGATCCGAAAATGGCTGGAAAATCCTGTTCCTCGTCACAAGCAACTTCAAAAGCAAGTTCTCTCATGTATTTTCATTGAAAATTTTTTCTCTAAAGTGCTCAAATGTTTAGCCAACTTGGGGGATAATATCCTACCAACTACTCTTCTAGAAGTCCCTAATTGACACATAGACCCTTAGTAATTTCAGATTTAACAATTCTGCAAATTACCCTATAAAAACTAAAAGTAAAATTACAAATTGACTCTCCTTTTAATATAATTTCAGAGTAGAACCACTCCAAAAATTATACCAAGAGGTTACACTACTAAACTGAAAATTTAAACTAAAACTAGACACCTATTTATTGAATTAACAAAAACAATAAATGTTTCGACGGTTTTCAGCAAAAACCGATAAAGCCTCTGAACCCTTTGATTCATGACACCGTTTCGCGACTCCGAGCGCCAACAAGCCACTTCCGCTCTCGATCCCCTCGAGCTCCCCGAATGCTTGTCCTGGCCTCTCTCTCACGAACCCGATCGACACGCCGTCACAGTGAGCCGTCCGTCCAAGTCTCGCTCCGTCTCATCGTGCACTCTTGATATCTTCTCCAACTTCGCCCGGCCTCCCTGATCCTCCGGCATCAAGCTCCCCGCTCGACGCTCGATCACCCACCGTCGACAGTCGGTCAACATCTCCACCCTGCACAAACAAGAACGCGACACACCGCCGAAACCCTCGGCAGCCAAACCTCCATTCCACATCAAAGCCCTCGATGCACTCAACCCATTCTCAACCACTCATCCGCTCAAACGCTCATCATTGTCAATCACTCATCATTCAGACCGAAACCACCCTTGGTTTCTCAATCTCCCCCTTGATGAGTGCATTGAAAACCCCAAAGCAAAAACATGATGAGAATAGCAAGTTAAGCGCACAAGTGACAATACAAACTCATAAAAGAGCAAAACATGTCACTTGGTAAAAGATCTCTCTGTTTGGGCAAAAACCTTATGCAAGGCAAATCAAAAGTATCAAACATGTATCGCATTTCAACATGAAAGCTAGCTCCCCCTTAACCAAGCAATCCAAAAGCCAAAGCATCATGTAGATCATTTCTCCCCCTTTGACAATGCAGGCATCACGGAGATAAAAAGATGCAAAGAGGGGAATAAGGGTAAAGCAGAGATGTGAGCTTCTGAAACATGAGCATCTGCAATTACAGTACAAACAAGCATTCGCCTTGAATATTGTCTCAAAGTACTGAAAGACATCCTCAAATGAATACCATCTAAACAAAAGGCATGAGCAATCATTTTTAGATTTTAGCAAATAAAAGCATCACCACTCAGACTAGCATACTAGACATGTTAAGGCATGAGATGCAAAAGCTATACAAGCACACACTAGATAAGCGTATCCCACTTCAAGGTGCTTCAGCAAACATGATATGCGATGAATTTCAAATTTTTCATTTTTGTGCCAAGGGTTATTTGCATGTCAACCTTATGCTAACCGACCATGCTAAGCCTAGGTTGAAACCATCAAAATCTTAAAGCAATGGTCTCGGCAAACACTACACCGTCCTGGTTCTTACCAAAGTGCTATGGTAAGCCGTCTAGAACAAAATAGTGCGACAAAGCAAACCCACCTGAATCTTTTCAAATTTCAGCACACAAAAGCATGAATATCATCCATCTTCATTTTCATTTTCATTCAATTTTCATTTTCATTCAATTTTCATTTTCATTTTCATTTAATTTTGATGAAATCAAGTTGCGTATTAGCAACCAAGATAGAAAGGACCTAGCTATCAGGTGTATAAAAGCTAGCAAAAGCACTCAACCCATCCAAGCTAGCTTCTAGACTAAGTAGTGATCATTTTAAAATTTTCACAAATAAAAGCCATGCTCATGACAAGTATGAGATGAAAACATGTCAAGTAGTCAATAGTATTAAAGACAATAGTTCAAACGCATTACAAAGCATGTACTTGTAAAAGTAATTAATCATATGACAGAAGCTCATGCAATGCTACACAGCTCCCCCTCAAAACATGCTAGTATCTCTTGGATGCTCGGTGAGAGGGTGAGATAAAAATTGTTTTGGAATCCAGCAACGCAAAATTCGAGATCCAGGCAAAGTAGTAGACTGACCATGTACAGGAGATAAACCATGATAAAAAGTGCGTGGTCTAGCAATAAAGCGCGAACGTGGAAATCGACGAGGTCTCCCAACCTGTCGAGCATCAAAGCCTATTACACGTGATCTACCACCATATGAAGCATGGTGTACACCACGAGGGACAAACTTACTCATAAAGCCATGTGGGGCCTCAAAACCAGGATAAGAGCGGAAATCATACTCATGCAAATCAAGTGAGGAATAATCATGAAAATCCAAAGCATGAGCATGACGCTCATCTTTCATGCATCGATAGCAAAAACCAATCAAATGCCCTACACGATGACAATAAGCGCAATGAAAAACTTTCTTGGGTGTAGGTGTATAGGTTTCTTGCATGAACCTCACAGTTTTCCTTGGTTTTTGCTTGGAGTCTGTCTTGAGTGGTGAAATGATTATCTTTTTGGGTTGGGTAGGATTTTGGGCTTTTTGAGGTGTGTCTAACTGGGCTCTCTCTTTCTCAAGGGTAGTAGGTAGAGTGAACACAATTTGGCTCGTGGTATTAGAAGAAGTTCTCTCATAACCTAACCCAAGAGCTAACCCTTCCCTGTCAGCGCACATTTTGGTTTTGTCCAAAAGCAAATCTATTTTCCCATTCCCTTCAGTGCATTTGTCTACCATGGATATCAGATAATCATTCTCACACTTCAGCTTTTCTACTTGCTCTGTAGCAAAGTTGAGTTGGTCCTTAAGGGTGATGCAGATGGGACACACCGGCTGCACATCCTTAGAACACTCAGCACTCTCCAATCTAGCCTTCAGCTCATCAATATGCTTATCCCTCAGAATAATGCTTTCAATCAGTAAAGAGCAGTTTGAGCATTCATCGATGGCACAAGGACTAGACTCCACCGCCAAAAGTTTCTTCTGAACATTTTCAAGTTTTTCAATGTTTTCAGCATGTATCAGACGCAACTGAGCAAGTTCATCCATAACGATAAGACAAGACTCACAATCAGCAATTTCAGACTCAGACTTCAACAAAGCAAGTTCAGTAGAAAGTGATTCAATTTTAAGCTTTAGTTCCTTGCGTTCTTTAGCAGCAAGTTTAAGCAGTCTATCTTGTGAAATAATTGCATCATATAACTCATCGTTTTGAACAAGTAATTGGTCATGTGATAGACTAACCTCAGATGAGTCAGGCTCATCGCCGCTGTACTTGTCATTGGTCACGAAGCAAAGCCCATTGAAGTCCTTTGTCTTTTCCTTCTTTTCTTCACTCTTTTAAAATGCTTCTTCATCAGAGCTTGGCTCTTCATTCGAGGTGTTGTCGATGTCGCTAAGTGCATCCACGAAAGCTCTAGCCGTCCTTTTTGCCACTTTTCCTCTTTTGCCTATGAAAAAGGATTTTTTGTCTCTTTTCTAGTGTTTGAGTTCATGTTCATTCTTTGAGTTTAGTTTTGGGCAATTTGCTTTAATATGATTAAGATCACCGCACTCAAAACACCCTCGAAAACCTCCTCTTTTTTGATCTCTTCTATCATTGTAGAACCTAGTGAACTTTTTGACTATAAGAGCAAGCTCTTCATCGTCCAATGTGTCCACTTGTTCTTTTGTGATGGAGACCAATGAAGACAAGGCAAAGCCCCCAGAAAAAAGCGCAAACTCCAAACGCATTACCTTCAAATGAGGTGCCATTGCCAGGGCTGGAAAACAAAGCAATCGAAGTCAACACAGCTTTTCCATTTCTTGGTCGAGACGCCTTGGCTATCTCATTGGACTTAAGCTTACTAAAGAGTTCATCGTAAGTATACGTGTCAAAGCTTGCTGACTCTTTAATACTGGAGATCTTCACCTCCCATATGCTACGATCAAGAGCATAGAGAAGTTTGATCGCCCTATCATTGTCAGAGTAAGCCAACGTCCCAGTGGCGCACCAAATTACAGACAATCACATCAAAACGCGCAAACATGGCATCTACCGATTCGCCAGGGCCTTGCACAAACATTTGGTATTCTTGATTA
This sequence comes from Zizania palustris, assembly GCA_019279435.1. Taxonomy (NCBI): domain Eukaryota; kingdom Viridiplantae; phylum Streptophyta; class Magnoliopsida; order Poales; family Poaceae; genus Zizania; species Zizania palustris. The sequence goes on from JAAALK010000079.1 coordinate 21,649,478, forward strand.
TACGTGCTCTGCCTCCTAGCCTTAATCTGGGTAGTGCCCTCATAAAAAGTACTCAAGGTCGACCAGATTTCTCGTGCAGTCCGAAGGTGCTGGACCCTGTCGAACTCGTTGCAACTCAGACTGATAAAAAATGTTTCTAGCCTTGCCATTACATTCATATTTAGTTCAACATTCAAACATTAAATCACTCAAAAACTACTTCAATGATCAGCCAAAAGCCTAATGAACACTTGATGAAACATTTCATCAAACATGTGGGGAGCAAAATCAAAACTGAACCACTTTTCAGAATAATTTTTTCAGCACTGTGGTGCCTAGTTTGAGGAGCAAAATAATTCATAAAACATCACAGAAACATGTTTTAACTTTCGAAAATGGATCATTCAAACTATTCCCAACAAAAGTTACATAAACTTCAACATCAACTTCTGCACTAGATTCTCCAGAAAATGTAGCACAAAAACGATCACAGCCACAACAGTACTCTGCGCTGGAGAACTTACAAAACACAAGCACTGCACTATAGTTGATCCGAAAATGGGTGGAAAATCCTGTTCCTCGTCACAAGCAACTTCAAAAGCAAGTTCTCTCATGTATTTTCATTGAAAATTTTGTCTCTAAAGTGCTCAAATGGTTCAGCCAACTTTGGGGGATAATATCCTACCAACTACTCTTCTAGAAGCCTCCAATTGACACATAGACCCTTAGTAATTTCAGATTTAAAAATTCTGAAAATTACCCTATAAAAACTAAAAGTAAAATTAAAAATTGACTCTTCTTTTAATATAATTTCAGAGTAGAACCACTCCAAAAATTATACCAAGAGGTTACACTACTAAACTGAAAATTTAAACTAAAACTAGACACCTATTTATTGAATTAACAAAAACAATAAACGTTTCGACGGTTTTCAGCAAAAACCGACAAAGCCTCTTGTTTGGGGAATAAGTTTTCCCCTAAACAGGGGCCAAATGACGTCAGCCTCCGTTGGCCTTCGGCCCGAAGCCTGACACTGTCGAAGCAGGTTCCTTCCTGCCGAAGTTACTTCCAAGCCTCCGGACTCCTTTCGGAGCCCTTTAGATCGAAGCCTTTGGACTCCTTCCGGAGCCCTCCAAGCGAAGCATCCAGGCCCTCTCTGAAGTTTGCCAGAAGCCAAGTCTTCAAGTTCTCTTCGGAGTTAGTCTCCGAACTTTCTTCGGAGTTAACCTCCGAGCTCCTATCGGAGCTCCCAGAGCCGGTCTCCGGACCCTCTTCAGCCAATTCGAAGCGAAGTCTTCGAGAGCTCAGTTCGGAGTATACTTCGAAGCCCACTTCTGAATGTCCTTCAAAGCCTTCTTTGCAGCCTCCGCCCGAAGAACTCTGGCCACTACTTCGAAACCAAAGGAATATATGTACTTCGCTACAGTATAGAAGCCATATCGGGGGCCCCTCTGCCCCTAGTATGTCATTTAGCTGTTAAGAAGTGACGTTTATCTGACACGTCTGTAAGGCTGTAAAACACTTTGTATAGTAGACTAGCCCTTTTCCCTTTTTGCCCCTATAAAGCCTATGGTTTATAGAGGGCATTTAGGTCTTTTCCTTTGGCCTGCGTGCCTATAAAAGCAGGGCCAAGCCCTTGTAATAGTTCAGCTACTCTAGGGCCATGAGATCCTCCAGATCCATTAGATTCAACCGAGGCGTACTATGTCAAATCCACCACAAACTGGACGTAGGGCTATTATCCCCTTGGGGAGATCTGAACCAGTATAAATCTTTTTTCCTTCTGAGAGAACCCTTCGAGGTTCATTCTACACACCATATACACATACAAAACCTATGTTGTAGCTAACACAATTGCTACAACACCTCACAACCCTTCGACTCTTGACACCACTTCGCTACTCTGAGCGCCAGCAAACCACTTCCGCTCTCGATCCCTCGAGCCGCCCGAATGCTTGTCCTGGCCTCGCTCTCGTGAACCCGGTCGACACGCCGTCGCACTCAACCGTCCGTCCAAGTCTCGCTTCGTCTCTTCATGCACTCTTGAGATCTTCTCCAATTTCGCACGGCCTCCCTGATCCTCCGGCATCAAGCTCCCCGCTCGACCCTTGATCACCCGCCATCGACAGTCGGTTAGCATCTCCACCCTGCACAAACAAGACAAGCCAAAACAAGAACACGACGCACCGCCGAAACCCTCGGCAGCCAAACCTCCATTCCACATCGAAGCCCTCGATGCACTAAACCCACTCTCAACCACTCATCCGCTCAGACGCTCATCCTTGTCAATCACTTATCATTCAGACTGAAACCACCCTTGGTTTTCTCATATGGATTCGACCAGTTGGTCGATGCGAGGCATATGGTATGGGTCATGAGGGCAAGCTTTATTCAAGGAGGTGAAATCGATTCACATGCGCCATTTGCCGGAGTTTTTATTTTTAACAAAGACGAGGTTCGATAGCCATTGTCTACTTCCGCCTTGGCGAGGTCAGATCTTTCCGCAGACAACTTGCGGAGCCCCTGTTGGACCATTCGTGCCTTTGGCTTCACCGAGAGGGAGTGCTCTATGATGCTGTGGTCCACCCCTGGGATGTCCTCATGTGACCATGCGAAGATGTCCAGGTTGTCTCGGACCACTTCCTCTAGCGTGGTCATGACTTTGGGCTCTAGTCGCCCACCGAACTAGATGGGTATTCTCGCCCCTCCTTGATGATGATTCTGGTGACCACATCTCCTTTGGGGTGGGGCTTGGCGGCTGGTCTCCTTGGAGGCTTGGCGGGAGGTTGAGGTCCTTCATCGTCCAAACTCTCCCGAACGTTGTTGACTTATCGTGGTTGCAGCGAGGCAGAGTGGTTGTACTCCACCCTGTGGGCCATGGCCTAGTAGTCGAGGATGGAGAGGACTCCTCTCAGAGTCGGCATCTTCATGCAGAGGTAGTTGTGATGCGCGACGGCTACGAACCGGTTCAGCATGCCCCTCCCGAAGATGGCGTTGTAAGCATAGGGGGTGTTGACGACGTCGAAGATGACTTCTTTGGTTCTCGAGAGGGGGACCTCCCCGAAGGTCACCTCAAGGCCTATTTGACAAGGGCATCGAGTAGCGGCCCTATGAATCTTTGGAGCGGACTGGTGGTTGGTTAGGAGCCATGCTGAAGAGCGTGGGCCTCATGGCTCCAGATGTGATGAGTCATTGTCAACGATAGTCAAAAAGGACTAAAGAGAGAGAAGAACTGTTGTGTCTGCGCCGCGTGTGACTCAGGTACACGGGCAGCGAGCGACTGTCGGGCAAAGGGGCCGCAAAGTCGGGCTGGCCCAATTCGGGTACATGGGCTAGGAGCAGCAGAGGATCCACTGGGCTGTTGACCAGGATTGACTTAGGTACACGAGCGACGAGCGATTGATGGGCTGAGAGAGCTGCAGAGTCGGGCCAGCCCAATCCAGGTACCTAGTGCAAAGCTGGTGGACGCTTTGTCAGTTTCGGCGCAAAACTGACGACCGCTGATCTTGTATCGGACTGTCCAGAAGAGAAGCCGTAGTCGCTACGAAAGCTTAGCTTCCGGATAAGTCATCTGTAAATAGGAGTTTACTATTTTGTCCTTAGGCACATAGTCACTCAGTCGGATCTATAAAAATATCCTAACGGCAGTTTAATCTTTTCCTTTTATTTCAGCGTCTGTAAAAAACCCTAAGGGGTTGGTGGGATATTCCTAGCTATTGGGCTGCCTATAAATAGGGCCCCAATCCCTAGGTTTAGGTTACCCTTTTACTGAAATCACTTTTCTAATCAATCCTTTGGGGTCACCTCTCCTATTCCTGTTCATGCGCGCCTCCAGCAATATGAGATTCATGTTCGTGTTTGTGCACGTTGCTGCCTCCGTGAGATTCATCTGTTTCTTTTGATTCCGTGAGTTTTTTATTCTCACTGACGTTGTCTCTCGTGAACTCAATTTAATCTACTGCATCGTTTTGTGTGCCTACACGGTTTTATTTCTGAGCGAATAGTCTTCTCTGGTTGCTTCTGTTCTTCAACTGAGTACTAGTCATTCTTGCGTGCTCCTGTAGCAGCAAGTAGTACCTATCTCCTCTAGCTACAGTATGCTAGTTTTCTAGACTTTGCTTTTTCCTGACAAGGCTTTTGATCGAGAAGATATTGTCTAGCATGTTTCTTGGAGTTTCTAGCGGAGGTCCATACTGTGTTCGAAGTCCTTCAGTTTCTGTGAAGTAGGCTTCAATCAGATTTCGATCTGAACTTGAGTTGTGGACCCTGTTTTGAAGTATGCACTGGTTGAATGTTTTATTCTGACATACTGCGACTGTTCTTTCGAAGCTACTTCGACAGGTTTCGAAGTTAGCTTCGAAGCGTGTCTCTCTGGTTGGCTTCGCTCGGAGTGTGTTACTGAAGTTTCTGATTGTTTTCATTTCAGCTGTTGTGGGTCTCAGCTTGTGCTTTCGGAGGCTGTGTTTCAAAGTCTGTTTCTAGGCTTCGGTTTCTTGTGTGAGAGCTTTAGAGGGCTCCGATTCAGAGTTGGTCTGTATTTCGAAGGTCACTACTCCGGTAGTCATACCTCGAGCAATTTAACTTCGAAGGTTGTGTCACAGGCTTCGATTGTTCTCTGCTTTGCTTCGAAGTTGATTTTTCATATGTTAAGCCTCGTAGCTTCGAAGTGTGCTTTTCGGAGTAGGCTTCGGTAGTTTCATACTTCGCACAAGACACTTCGCTCCAAAGCATGCTTCGCATTCTGTCACACTCGAACTAGCCTAGACTCCACAAACCTTTAGAAATTCCTCGACAAACTTTGTTAGCCTTCGACAAAGGACTGCGAAGTAGGCTTCGACACTGCGAAGCAGGCTTCGACATTGCAGGCTTCGTCAAGTACTGAACTAGAGACAACCTTGAACAGTAACCTTTCAACTCAGATAAATTGCTGTGATGATTTATTTCTGTGAAGTTTGATCTGCCATGATTTGAATGCTTAAATTAATCTGCCTATTAGCACTGTGTTGGTGTCCTTTCAATTAGGACACCGGTTGTTGTTAGGCTAGATACTTTGAGGCTCTGTTGATCTGTTCACTTTAGCTTGCTTAGTCTATTGAGGTGCGTTGGGTGTTGGGAGCAGGCCATTGATTCACAAAAATTTTTTAGGCGCCCATTCACCCCCCACTCTAGTCGCTACTTTCGGTCCTACAAGTTGTATCAGAGCCTGGTTAGGGTTTTTCCATACCTTAATCGGTTTTAAACCCCAGTAGTGATCATGAAGTCTCTTGGAATGGTCCCGTCCTTTGAAGCTTATTGTAGCACCCCAAGAAACCAAAACAAATAAAAGAAAAGAAAAATATTATTTAAATCATTTCTGGATTTATTTATTAAAGGAAAATCATAAAAGAACCCAAATAAAGCCAAACAGGGAGAAATACTCAAAATATGGACCTGAAAATTTTATGAGATGAACTAGTGCCCAAGATATAATTTTAGGAATTTTTACAAATTTTTACCAACAGTGATTCAACCCTTAATCAAATAAATGAATTACTGGAATTATTTTAAATCGGAAAAGATATTAAAACTGACAAACCAAGGGTTGGTTTCGGTGTTTTGTGATGAGTGATTGACAGGCTTTTTACCCTCTGTTCGGAGGGGGGTACCTCCGGAGGGGTTTCGGAGGTGGTACCTCCGAAGGGTGTTCGGAGGTGGTTTCACCGAAGTGTGTTCGGTGTTTGCTTGCTGCAGCTGTGCAGCGGAGTGTGCTTGTCGGAGGGGTCCGACAGTACACGATGATTGGGTTTGTACCGAAGGGTTCGGTATTTTGGGCGGTACACCGGAGTGTGTGCCGGAGGTTGCTAACCCGGAGAGGTCTCCGGAGTACTGGAAACACTTGTTTGCTTGTCTGTGGTACGCAGGGTCTTCGGAGGCGACGGACGAACGTAGCAGGTGAACCTGGGTCAAGCGGGAGGCTTGATGCCAGGGGAGCGGGGAGCTCTGTCACGGTGGCTGCGAAGGGGGTCCGGGTCGGTCCTCAGGTCGAGACGTGCCAGGTGAAGGCAGAGAGTGCGGAGCGTGGCTCCGGGTGAAGGTACTCCGAGACAAAGTCCTCGGAGGAGAGGCGCTTCGAAGGTACTCCGAATGGAGTGACTTCAGAGTTAGTTGGATCAAGTCCTCTGCGGAGGCAAGGTATTCGAAGTGTGCTCTGGAGGGAGACATTCGAAGGTACCCGACGAAGGTCTCAGAAGTCGAGGCGCATCGAAGGCATGGTCCGGATGAGGCTCGTCAAGGAGTGTGCTCGGGGAGAGACACTGCGACGAAGTGCTCATGGAATGCTTCATGCGGAGGCCTTGGACGAAGGAGGGACTTCGAAGGGTGGTACTCCGAAGGTGGGGCTTCGGAGGGTGGAAGGCTTCGGAGCAAGGCTAGCTCCGGAGCAAGGCTGACTTGAGGTGCTTCGGCCTGCATGGCTTCGGTACACGGACTGACGGAGTTCGAGCTGGGAGTAGCTGCGAAGCCGTGGTGGTCCACTCCGGAGGTGTTGGTGCGAAGGCCCAAGGGGCTTTGACGGCTTCGGCTCAAAACCGTCACTGTATCGGAGGCTGACTTCGGTGAAGCGAAGGCCAACAGGCTCAAGGCTTCTCACCGAAGCTACCGCACCCTCGCGTGCGAAGGGAGGATTCCAGAAGGTCAAAGACTGCAAAGACTGACACTGTCTGTTCTGTAAAAGGCTGACACTGTCCCCTCTGCAAAGCTGACAGAGAAGCCTCCAGAATAAAGGTGGACTACCTTTTGTACCCCTTTGTTCTGTAGAGACAAATTCAATGTAAAACCTAGGGGTAAAGTAGTCACTTCCTTTGGGTGAACTGTGGGCTATAAATATGGGGGCTCGGTAGGTAACATTTAACACTTTGAGCATTTACTGTTGAGCTCCTGTAGCCACATACCTCGCTGTATTCATCCAGAGTTCATTTTATTGTGTTCCTTGTTCAAGCGGCGAAGCCCTGCCTCTGTGTGCTTTTTGCTTGAGCTCGCGTTACATACCTCGCTAGCATAGTGCACCGAAGCCTGTCTAGGCGAAGGGTGTTTTGTGCGAAGTGTGTTTTTCAGTGTGCTGTCGCTCTGTGTAATTTGAGGCCAGACCTCACAGCTTACTAGCGAAGCCCTGATCGAGGCCCGTTTTGCTTCTTGTGTCGAAGCCCGTAGTGTAGTCTGTTTGTGTGCGTGTAGACCTTCGTGTACGAAGCCCAACACCAGTTGCTGCCGCTAAGTACTTGGTCGAAGTCCTCAGAGGGCTGTCCACTCTTGCGAAGGGTGAAGTGCGAAGCTTGCTCGAAGCACCCCGTGTGCGGAGCCTGCACTGACTTAGCAGAGTAGATTTCCGAGGGTTGTAAGTGGAGCGAAGTCTTCTTGGCTTCGAACTTTTGCTCATGCGAAGCCTGTGTTCGGAGCTGTCGAAGTACCTCCGAATCAGACCTTCGAAGGTAGTGTTCGAAGTCTGTTCCGCAGAAGACAGAACTGAACCGAAGGCTAAGTTTTTAGCCCGAAATTTTAAAAGCTCCCATTCACCCCCCCTCTGGTCGCCGTTTCCGGTCCAACAATTGGTATCAGAGCGGGTTAAGATCACCAGTTGACCTTAACCGGTTTTGTGATCTTTTGGCGACATGGATAGAGGTAGTTAAATTCCTCTGTTCGATGGGACAGATTTTGCATACTAGAAGGTGCGCATGGAGGCTTACTTGTTAAGCCAAGGAAATGCAATTTGGGAGATTGTGGACTCACAATACTCCATCCCTGAGACTCGCACCTCTCAGACTGAGAAGGATCAGTTCATTGGTTTGAGTAGAAGTGAGTTCGATAGGGTGCAGCACCTTAGGACTGCTAGGGAGATTTGGACAACGCTCACTGTCTTTCATGAGGGCTCTACTCAGATCAAGGCTAGGCGCCAAAGTACCTACAATCAACAGTATCAGTTGTTTGTGCAGGCACCTGGTGAATCTATAGATGCCATGTTTTCTCGCTTTGACGCGATAGTGAGTAACTTGCGATCCAACGAGACGCTTGCTTACAGTGATCATGATAGGGCTATCAAGCTTCTCTATGCTCTTGACCGTAGCATATGGGAAGTAAAGATATCCAGCATTGAGGAGTCCGCAGGATATGACACTTTGACCTGCAATGAACTCTTTAGCAAGCTGAAGTCCACAGAGATTGCCAAGGCATCTCTTGCTGTGCACAGAAGCTCTTTGCCACAGCCATTGGCATTGGTTTCTAGCACTAGCCGTGGCACCACTGCAGAACCAAGCACATCTGGCACTTGTGTTCTTGCAGATGGTTTTGCTTTGTCCTCCCTGGTCTCCGTCACAAAGGAGCAGGTGGATACTCTAGCTGATGATGAGCTTGCTCTCATTGCCCGGAGGTTCACCCGTTTTCATCATGAGAGACGGGATCCGAGGAGAAGTGGTTTTAGTGGTTGCTATGAATGTGGCGACACCTCTCACATTAAGGCTAATTGCCCCAAGCTCAAGAAGAGAGATGAGAGTGAGCGCCCCAAATACCACAAAAAGGAGAGGAAGCCTTTTGTGAAGGGCAAGCGCGACAAGATGGCTAAGAAAGTAGCCAAGGCCGCTTCCAGAGCCTTTGTTGCTGCTCTCAGTGACATCGACACATCCTCAACTGAGGAGTCGAGCTCAGAGGAGGAGGAGGAGTCCCCAAGGAAGGAAGACAAGAAGGACAAGAAGGGACGAGACTTCACCGGCCTTTGCTTCATGGCCGACAGCGATCACAGCGGCGATGAGCTTGACTCATCTGAGGTAAACCTATCATCTGACCAGCTTCTAATTAAATTAGATGAGCTGAATGAAGTAGTGCTTGGTCAGGATAGATTACTTGTGCAAGCCGCTAGAGAAAGAAAAGACCTTAGACTTAGGCTAGAAACTATTTCTACTAAATATGCCATGCTTAAGTCTAAATTTGATGATGCTGAATGTGAGTCCTGTTCTGTTGTCATGAGTGAGCTTTCTCAGTTGCGTTCTGTTAATGCTCAAACTCTTTCTGACCTTGAGACTGCACAGAAGCAGCTTTTGGAGGTGGATTCTAGACCTCATGATATTATTGATTGCATGAACTGCTCCTTATTGCGCGATAGCATTAATTTACGTGATAAGCATGTTCATGATTTGGAGGCTAGATTGGAGAGGGCCGGTAGTTCTAAGGATGTGCAACCTGTTTGTGACACTTGCATTACCCTTAAGGACCAGCTAGGCACTGTTAGAGAGCAAGCTGAGAACCTCATGTCAGAAAATGAATACCTCCTTTCCGTGGTTAATAAATGCACTGAGGGAAAGGGTAGGATGGATTTGCTCTTGGCCAAGACCAAGTTGTGTGCTGACAGAGCAAGGGTAGCTCTAGGTTTGGGTTTGAGAGGATACCTTCAGACAGTAAGTCCAAAACTGTTTTCACCTCTCCCACTACCCTAGAGAAAGAGAGAGCTCTGTTAGACACCCCACCAGCCAAAAAGTCTACCCTTCCACCAAAGAAAACCACTCCTCTTGCCAAGAAAAATCCTCCCAAGAAAACCACACAGAAGAAACCCAAGGAGCCTGTGAGAGTTGCTCCTATGACCCGTGAGAGTGCCCCCAGGAGAGTTTTTCACTGTTCCTACTGTCAGTGGGCGGGTCATTTGGTTGGGTTCTGTTTTCGTCGCATCAAGGATGAGCGACGCTCTCAGGCGATGAGTTACCAGGACATGCATTACCCATCTTTAGGTATGCATGAGTCTGAGATGTACTATCGTCCTGATTTAGAGGCTCCTCGTGCTTCTCGGAGGGGTTTTGCTCCACGAGGTTTTCACCATGTTCCATATGGTGGTAGACCTCGGGCTAGCAGATTTGTACCTCGTCAGAGTAGGAGACCTCGACATGTTGTTCGTTCACAGCATGTAGGTAGACCTCGCACTTTGCATCATTCTGATTATTATGTGCGTAGACCGTCTGCTTTTACTGTGCCTACTACTCGTATCACTCAGTGCTGGATGCCTCGTCATTATTTCACTCACCCCAGCACTGAGCGATCGAGACATTCTTATCATGTGTAGGTGACAGATCGAGGCTTGGAGGGCACGTGGATCATGGACTCCGGTTGTTCGCGCCACATGACCGGAGATGCAGCTTGGTTCTCCAGCCTCACCACAACCAAGCAAAGGGAACATATCACCTTCGGAAACAATCGAAGGAGTAGAGTGAAAGGTAAAGGTGTGGTAAGAATTAATTCGAATTTCACTCTCAAAGATGTTGCTTTGGTTGAAAACTTGGGATACAATTTGCTGTCTGTATCTCAGTTGCTTGATGAGGGCTTCGAAGTGCGATTTCATCGCGATACTTCGCAAGTGCTCAATTCTGATGGCGTTGTGGTGTGTAAGATCTTTAGAGTTGGGAGAGTTTTTGGAGCTAATTTTTCTGAGTCGTCTGGATCTTCTCATTGTCTTGTTGCACATTCGACTTCTGAGCTTTGGAAGTGGCATAGGAGACTAGGGCATATGAGCTTTGAGTTGCTCGCTCGTCTGAGCGCCCTAGGCCTGATCCGAGGATTGCCCAAGCTCAAGTTTGAGAAGAATTTAGTTTGCGCTCCTTGTCGACATGGAAAAATGATTGCCGCTTCGCATTCGCCAGTCACCACAGTGATGACTGAACAACCCGGAGAACTTCTCCACATGGACACTGTAGGTCCTTCTCGGGTTAGTTCTTTAGGCGGAAAGTGGTATGTTTTAGTGATTGTCGACGATTTCTCTCGCTACTCTTGGGTCTTCTTTCTTGCCAGCAAGGATGAAGTGTTTTCACACTTTCGGAGCTTGGCTTTGAGACTTTTTACTGAACTCCCAGGTGCACTGAAATTCATTCGAAGTGATAATGGCACCGAGTTCAAAAATAGTCTCTTTGTTGACTTTTGCATGGAGCATGGCATAGAACATCAATTCTCTGCTCCGCGGGTTCCTCAACAGAACGGTGTTGTTGAGAGAAAGAACCGCACTTTGGTTGAGATGGCTAGGACAATGCTTGATGAGCATAGGACTCCTAGAAAATTCTGGGCTGAGGCCATGAACACTGCTTGTTACATCTCAAACCGAATTTTCTTGCGCTCAATTTTAAATTTAACATCTTATGAGCTGCGTTTTGGGAGACAACCCAAGGTTACTCATCTTCGAGTTTTTGGCTGTCGCTGCTTTATCCTAAAACGTGGTAACTTGGATAAATTTGAGTCGCGCTCTTCTGACGGGATCTTTTTGGGTTATACTACGCATGGTCATTCTTATCGTGTTTATAACTTGGAAACTAACACTGTCATCGAGTCATGTGATGTGACTTTTGATGAGTCAACCCCCTCTGTTAGTTCTGCTTTTGAACAGGCGAATGAACACGACATGGAACAGACCTTATTCGAAGAAGAAGATCCCGGAGAATTCGAGGATGAACCCCTACTTCCCTCGACATCAACCCCCGAAGCTGACCCCGCTTCTACTACTTCGGCACGAGGTCCCGAAGCGACTACCTTAACATCGGTCATCTTGGACCACTCCAACGCACAAGTTGAGGGGGAGACTGCATCCCGCCGCGAGGCTCCACATCATGTTCAAAGGATGCACCCTCCCGAGCAGATCATTGGTGAGCTTGATCATAGGGTAACACGTTCTCACGCTCATTTCACTAATTCTGCTTTTGTTGCTTCTTTCGAGCCTTTAGATGTTAGTCATGCACTTTCTGATTCTAGTTGGATCAATGCCATGCATGAGGAACTTGAAAATTTTGAGAGAAACCAAGTCTGGACTTTAGTTGATCCTCCACCAAATGTTCATTTCATTGGAACAAAATGGATTTTCAAAAATAAACAAGGGGAGGATGGGACTATAGTTAGAAACAAGGCTAGACTTGTAGCTCAGGGCTTTTCTCAACTAGAAGGGATTGATTTTACTGAAACTTTTGCACCTGTTGCTCGCCTTGAGGCCATTAGGATTTTGCTTGCCTTTGCGACATCCCGAGGATTCAAACTCTATCAAATGGATGTCAAAAGTGCTTTTCTTAATGGCTTCATAGGCGAAGATGTTTATGTAAAACAACCCCCTGGTTTTGAAAACCCCAAGTACTCACATAAAGTCCTTAAACTTCATAAGGCTCTTTATGGACTCAAGCAGGCCCCTCGGGCTTGGTATGATAGACTTAAGTCTTTTCTGCTTGAGCGAGGGTATTTGACGGGCTCTGTTGATAAAACTTTGTTTACTCTCAAGCATGGCAAAGATTTCCTCCTAGTTCAGATTTATGTGGATGATATCATTTTTGGTGGCTCTTCTCATGCTTTGGTTGCCGAGTTTGCAGATACCATGAGCAGGGAGTTTGAAATGTCAATGATGGGTGAACTCACCTTTTTCCTTGGTTTGCAAATCAAGCAAAGCAAACAAGGTACTTTCGTTCACCAGACGAAGTACACCAAGGACCTGCTCAAGAAGTTCGACATGTCCGATGCGAAGCCCCTCGCCACTCCAATGGCTACATCTGTAGCATTGGACCCTGACGAAGATGGAGAAGCCGTAGATCAGAAGTTGTTCCGAAGCATGATCGGCTCCCTCCTCTACTTGACTGCCACGAGGCCGGACATACACTTCGCAGTGTGTCTGTGCGCTCGTTTTCAGGCTTCACCACGAGCTTCGCACCGCCAAGCGGTAAAGCGCATTCTAAGGTATCTCAAACACACCCTTGAATTTGGCATATGGTATTCATCGTCTTCATCTTTATGTCTTCGAGGTTATTCCGATGCGGACTTTGCTGGGTGTAGAATTGATAGGAAAAGTACCTCTGGTACTTGTCATTTTCTGGGTACTTCACTGGTTTGCTGGTCTTCCCGCAAACAGTCTAGTGTTGCACAATCGACGGCTGAGGCCGAATATGTTGCTGCAGCTAGCTGTTGCTCTCAGATTTTGTGGATGGTTTCCACTTTGCGGGATTTCGGGTTAGATTATAAGAGTGTTCCACTTTTCTGTGATAACACTAGTGCTATTTGTATTGCAAACAACCCGGTTCAGCACTCCAGAACCAAACATATTGACGTACGGTATCACTTTCTCAGAGATCACAATGAGAAGGGTGATATTGAACTTCATTATGTTGATACTCAACACCAGCTTGCCGACATTTTTACAAAACCCCTTGATGCTTCTCGATTTGCTTACTTGCGTGGGGAACTTGGCATTTGTCACCCTTACGGCATTTTGTGAGGGGGAGCTGTTTTAGATGGATATGCCTTTGCTAATTGTGTTGAAATTGCACTTACATCTGTTGCACTTATATGCCTGCTTTTGATTCATGAAATCATGTCTGCTCAGCTCCTTTTAATTCATCTGGAACATTCATGTGCATGGTGTTTTATTTTCAAAATCAACTCGTGCTCACTGCTTAGTCTTGAATCTAGCATGTTTAGGCAGGACTGCTTTAGCTATCTTTTATATGCTTGATAGCAAGACACATTTCTTTGGATGCAAAAATTGCAACTTGAAAAATTGTTCTCAATTTTCATGGATATTCATAAAGTACCAAACAATTGGTTCACTTGGTTAAAATCAAAAATTCCATGATTTGCGTGCTTTAAGTTAAAAGATCCAGGTGGGTTTGTTTGTCGCACTACCCTATTCTAGACTGCTTACCATTGCACATTGGTCTGAACTGGAATAGTGTAGTGTATACCAAAATCTTTGCCTTAAGCTTCTTATGGCTTTCATGCCTAGGCTTGGCCTGATTGGAAAGTATAAGGTGGACAAACAAATAACCCCTGGCACTAAGAAAAGAACAACAAAATTCATTGATTATCAAGTTTGCTTTTCAAGCTCCATTTGAACTGGACTTGTCTGTCTAGAGTAGAAATTGACTAGCTTTGTGCAGTCCTTGCTCCTACTTGTCTAGTTTCCTTGACTAAGTGGTGATGCTTTTATTTCAAAACTGATCAAATCACATGCTTCATCATGCTTTTAGAGAATGTTAATTTGAGCTGAGCCCATGATCATTGGTGCTATTGTTGGCATATTTTTGCTTCATATGTCTTTGCAATTCTGCTCATTTCGAAGCTTTGCATCTTTTACTTGCTCCTTGATGCTTGCATTGCCAAAGGGGGAGAAATTTCTCGAGGGGGTGTCACTTGCTTTGTTCTCCGTCACAAGGGGTATAAATTCCAAAGGGGGAGAAATCATGACATAAAGGCCTTTTGTTTGCCAAAGGGGGATAATTTAACTCAGGGGGAGTTTTTATTGCCGAAGGGGCTTTTCACTCTTGTGAGAAAGGGGGAGGAAAATTCTTTTGTCAAGTGACATGATTTGGCACTTTTTTGAGTTTTTATGGTCACTTGTGTGCTGAAAATTTTTAAATTTTCTTGAACTTGGATTTGGTTGTCAATGCACTCATCAAGGGGAGATTGAGAAACCAAGGGTTGGTTTCGGTGTTTTGTGATGAGTGATTGATAGGATTTTTACCCTCTGTTCGGAGGGGGGTACCTCCGGAGGGGTTTCGGAGGTGGTACCTCCGAAGGGTGTTCGGAGGTGGTTTCACCGAAGTGTGTTCGGTGTTTGCTTGCTGCAGCTATGCAGCGGAGTGTGCTTGTCGGAGGGGTCTGACAGTACACGATGATTGGGTTTGTACCGAAGGGTTCGGTATTTTGGGCGGTACACCGGAGTGTGTGCCGGAGGTTGCTAACCCGGAGAGGTCTCCGGAGTACTGGAAACACTTGTTTGCTTGTCTGTGGTACGCAGGGTCTTTGGAGGCGACGGACGAACGTAGCAGGTGAACCTGGGTCAAGCGGGAGGCTTGATGCCAGGGGAGCGGGGAGCTCTGTCACGGTGGCTGCGAAGGGGGTCCGGGTCGGTCCTCGGGTCGAGACGTGCCAGGTGAAGGCAGAGAGTGCGGAGCGTGGCTCCGGGTGAAGGTACTCCGAGACAAAGTCCTCGGAGGAGAGGCGCTTCGAAGGTACTACGAATGGAGTGACTTCGGAGTTGGTTGGATCAAGTCCTCTGCGGAGGCAAGGTATTCGAAGTGTGCTCCGGAGGGAGACATTCGAAGGTACCCGACGAAGGTCTCAGAAGTCGAGGCGCATCGAAGGCATGGTCCGGATGAGGCTCGTCAAGGAGTGTGCTCGGGGAGAGACACTGCGACGAAGTGCTCATGGAATGCTTCATGCGGAGGCCTTGGACAAAGGAGGGACTTCGAAGGGTGGTACTCCGAAGGTGGGGCTTCGGAGGGTGGAAGGCTTCGGAGCAAGGCTAGCTCCGGAGCAAGGCTGACTTGAGGTGCTTCGGCCTGCATGGCTTCGGTACACGGACTGACGGAGTTCGAGCTGGGAGTAGCTGCGAAGCCGTGGTGGTCCACTCCGGAGGTGTTGGTGCGAAGGCCCAAGGGGCTTTGACGGCTTCGGCTCAAAACCGTCACTGTATCGGAGGCTGACTTCGGTGAAGCGAAGGCCAACAGGCTCAAGGCTTCTCACCGAAGCTACCGCACCCTCGCGTGCGAAGGGAGGATTCCAGAAGGTCAAAGACTGCAAAGGCTGGCACTGTCTGTTCTGTAAAAGGCTGACACTGTCCCCTCTGCAAAGCTGATAGAGAAGCCTCCAGAATAAAGGTGGACTACCTTTTGTACCCCTTTGTCTTGTAGAGACAAATTCAATGTAAACCCTAGGGGTAAAGTAGTCACTTCCTTTGGGTGAACTGTGGGCTATAAATATGGGGGCTCGGTAGGTAACATTTAACACTTTGAGCATTTACTGTTGAGCTCCTGTAGCCACATACCTCGCTGTATTCATCCAGAGTTCATTTTATTGTGTTCCTTGTTCAAGCGGCGAAGCCCTGCCTCTGTGTGCTTTTTGCTTGAGCTCGCGTTACATACCTCGCTACCACAGTGCACCGAAGCCTGTCTAGGCGAAGGGTGTTTTGTGCGAAGTGTGTTTTTCAGTGTGCTGTCGCTCTGTGTAATTTGAGGCCAGACCTCACAGCTTACTAGCGAAGCCCTGATCGAGGCCCGTTTTGCTTCTTTTGTCGAAGCCCGTAGCGTAGTCTGTTTGTGTGCGTGTAGACCTTCGTGTACGAAGCCCAGCACCAGTTGCTGCCGCTAAGTACTTGGTCGAAGTCCTCAGAGGGCTGTCCACTCTTGCGAAGGGTGAAGTGCGAAGCTTGCTCGAAGCACCCCGTGTGCGGAGCCTGCACTGACTTAGCAGAGTAGATTTCCGAGGGTTGTAAGTGGAGCGAAGTCTTCTTGGCTTCGAACTTTTGCTCCTGCGAAGCCTGTGTTCGGAGCTGTCGAAGTACCTCCGAATCAGACCTTCGAAGGTAGTGTTCGAAATCTGTTACGCAGAAGACAGAACTGAACCGAAGGCTAAGTTTTTAGCCCGAAATTTTAAAAGCTCCCATTCACCCCCCCCTCTGGTCACCGTTTCCGGTCCAACAAAAACCTTAACGGGCCTCAACCTCCAAACCACCCCGAGCCCGGCCCAATCCAAACCATGGGCCACTGACATGTGGGACCTGCCTGTCGGCGCGTTCCCCCGCCTCTCTCTCCCACCCGCGTCTCGCCCCGGCCCCACTTGGCAGCCTCCGGCGCCCGCCTTTCACCCACCGACCGCTCGGGCCCGCCTGTCGGCGCTCGTTTTCCCCCTCGACCTCTGACAGGTGGAGCCCACCTGTCAGGATCGTCTTCCTCGTTGGAAGGGGATCCCCTTTCCTCCCCGCCGGCGATCTCCTTCTTTTTTTTTGCCGCCGGCCGCCCGCATTCGTCTGGATTCGCCTCAGATCACCTTCCCCAACCGCCGATGATCTCCTTCCATATAAACCCGACGCGTTTTACCGTGTATAGAAGCTCGGCCGTGAGTTAGGAAACCCTCGCCGGAGTTCTTGGAAACCCTCGGTTCCCTTCCCTCCTTACGCTGGCGACCCCCTATAAAAACCCTCCACGACCACCGCCCTCAGCCCACACACTCCCAGCCCTCCTCATGCGAAAACAGAGCGCCGCCGCCTCTTTTTCGACCTTCGGCTCTGCTTCGCCTCCGGCGAGCCCTCGCCGTCGACCCCGGCCCTCTTAGCCCTAGCCATCACCACCGTCGGATCCGTCATCGCCCTCCCTTCACCGGCATCCACTCGGTTGGCCGCGGACACCGCCGGATCCTCATCGCCGTCAAGCACCCGAACCCTCTCCGTCGTCTACGCTCGCCGCCGGTCAGCTCCAGGCCCCCATCATCGCCACCGAAGGTACTGTCAGGACCCCTTCACCTCCGCATTCCATTTTGGCCCTAGCTAGACCCCCTAGGCCCTCGTCGCCGCCGTCGTAGGCGCACCCGAGCCCGCCGTCGCCGGAGACGAAGGGGGGTACGTACCCCTTACGCCCGTGCCATGCCGGAAGGCATCATGGCCGTCCGATCGTGATCGAAGGGCTACGATTAAATCCCTTTGGGATTTAATCCAGGCCTTCAGATCTGATCGAAGGGGTACGGTGCCATCTCGGCCGTTGATCATAACTTAAACCCCCGGCGTAATCTGGTGCGTCCACGTCATACCGTTTCGTCCGATCTAATCCTGGCCGTCCGTTTTCACTTAAGGGATCCCGCCTCGCGCCTGGCCGCCGGATCTGGATCCAACGGATCTGGATCAACCGGTCCACGCGCACAGTGGCGCGGTCCACCGTGGGCCTGGCTCACCGTGGACCAGAGCCCATTTTCTGGTTTTAAACAAAATTCAGAAAATAATTTAAACTTCAAAAATTCATATCTTGCTCATTTTAACTCCAAATTTCACCATTCAAATTTTGTTAAATTCAGAATAATATTCTCTACACATTAATGCCATAAAAACAGTATGTTACTGTTACCCAAAATATTCTTAATAAATAAATGAATAAAAACCCCTTAGGATTAAAATTAATAATACACAAAATAAATTAGGAAAAATCCTAAAAAGTTAAACTTTACTGTTTTATACAAAACCTCAGAATATTAAAATATTACTTCACATAAAAACACCCACAACTATGTATGTTCATTTATTTGGTGGATTTTATCTGTTTATTGAATGTATTATTTATTTTTCCGTATCGAGAAGACTACGAGTTCATCGAGGAGCAGGAGTTCTACCCCGAGGTTTCTCCATCACCATTTGCTGAACAAGGCAAGTCATCGACCACCCCTGTGGAAAAAGTTGATCATTATTGAGCCTATGTTTTAATAAATTATCGCTATAACTCATAGGTTAATATTGCATTAGTACAATAATCAAGCCTTACACTTATATTTATTAGATCCCCGTCCTTGTGTGCAAACCCAAGCCATGCT
Organism: Zizania palustris; assembly: GCA_019279435.1. Lineage (NCBI taxonomy): Eukaryota > Viridiplantae > Streptophyta > Magnoliopsida > Poales > Poaceae > Zizania > Zizania palustris. The sequence goes on from JAAALK010000079.1 coordinate 21,667,781, forward strand.
TATTGAGCCTTAACTCCTTGTCACTCTACTATAAAAATATTAGGTAGTGCCCAATGTACCGGCACAACTGCTATAGGATAAAAAGAATGAGTCGTAGATAGCTGGATTCTGTATATGAATTTTCCCCGTTATTCTCATCTCTGGACTCTGTTGGAGTTGGCTAAGTTATAAGTATGGTGGGTTCCGGGTGCAAGCTCGGGCACTGGTTTGTCGCACCCGGGGCACTATAAGGACCGGTCTACGGGATCTGTTGCAAAGCACTTCCGTACCAACCACAAGTCTAATGGGTAAGTCCTAACTGGAAGTATGGAATCCTCCGGCTCGATGCACCATAGAGGAGGGGGCAAGGGGCTAGCCTGCGGGCGACTTGTACCGACGAGGCTCAAGGGGGGTATGGTGGGGCTCCGATGCGTCGGGACACCATATGAAACCCATAAGAGGGTGCTGTTGTGTCGGGGAGGACTATATGAAAGGTTTTGGCACGAGTTCCCGTGTAATGGGTCGTCTCGTTACACTTTGGTGTAAGTGATGAGTGCGTGCCTTGTGGGTACAGTGGTACATCTCTGATCAGAGTAATTTAATCTTTTCGAAAAGCCGAGCCCACGGTCAAGGGCGGGTTGTGTGACTACTCGCAGTTAGTTTACAATTGTTTGAATGGTCGAGTTATTCATGGCACGTAAGGACTGTTGAGAGAGGTGGGGCTGACTGTACCCCTCGAGTTAGAAGATGATGATGCACACACATGTTTACTTTTTCGTATTAATAAATTGCTCACATTTAAAGCTTTACAATTATGCTGCTTCCGCAAAATTAGCCACTATCTCCCTTGTTATTACCTTGCATTATATTTGCATTCGGTGGCTTGCTGAGTACATCTGTACTCACCCCGTTGACTTACACCATCAGAGCCAGTCTACTACGAGGAGGATGAAGGTCTGGAGTAGCAACCCAGTCAAGGCGAGACTGGAAGGAGGCGTTCATCTAGGACCCTTATTTTATTAGTTTCTCTTCACCTTTATTCACTTTTGTATTAATGCGGTCTACGAACCGTGAATGATTGCCCGTATTGTACGTGGTCGCATGATGAACGTCTTGATTTATTGATTTTCTATGGAATTTCAATAAAAGTCCTGATTTATTAAATCGGGGCGCGACAAGATGGTATCAGAGCCGACTTGACTGTAGGAAGCCAAACAGACCTGACCTTAGGACTTATACTTACTATATTTTCTTACAAACACTACTTACTTTCTCATCTTCCAAGATTTTCACAAAAACTTTCTCTCTTTTGTAGATGCCGGTCCACACCATGAGCGGGACTCTTCGTGATGAGGCCGGATTCATCTGCGAACTTCGCGTGCTCGTCGACTTCTTGGGGTTTCCCCATGAGCCCGCGTTCCCCGGGATCTTTCCTGATGCGAACGAGAGCTACTGCGAGGTCATGGTTGTAATCCGCCCCTCCTCCACACAACCACCCTTTTACACCCATGGCATTGGAGGACCTTCATTCGTGGTGGCTAGCCAGCGAGCCGCTCTTCAGTCCCTTGCCGAGCTTCGACCGGTATACGACTGCCACCTCCGCGACACCGTCTACCTCTTCATGCCCATGCGCACACCCGGGAGTCACCGTAGCATCTACATCAGCCCCCTCACGCAGAGCAACTCCGCCATCACCCGCACGATGAGACTCTTGGAGGCCATGGACAACCTCCACACAGAGGCCATCCTCGACGCAGACAGCCAGCATGACACCATCGACTTCTACCGCCACACTTCGGAGAACCTGACCTGTGAGAATGCCGAGCTCCGTCGACAGCTTCAACAGAACCCCCAGTTGACCCTCGAGGTGGAGGATTTGAGGCGTCAGAACGAGCTTCTACGCCAAGGCGCCATGGTCAACACCCAGCTTCGCCATCAGCTCAAGGAATTAAAGAAGGACATTGAGGAGATCGTACCTCTTCCGCCTCGCAAGAAGAGACCCCTTCGGATCCCTACCGTGAGGCCCAAGAGGATCTCCCACAGTGCACCACCCGCCGGACCATCCAGCTCCTCGACCCCGACCGTCTCCCCCGAGCCCGAGATTGAGCTGTCCCCCGAGCTACCCTAGACGTAGTTTACGATTGATTGCTTTTTCATTTTGCTTGCTTGTATTACCATTCATGTCAAAATATAAGGCATGAATGAAAGAATAAATAAATGTAACCGCAAGAACGGTACCTTTTGAAATAAAACATAAAGACTTCTCTAAAAATAAATGTTGTCTACTTTGAAAACTCCAGGATGACCAACACTCAGGGTTCCGACGCTCCCCAGAATGGAGGAGAGAGTGGCAACTTGCCACAATGGGGAGCCACGGGACAAAGGCAAGCCCCAATCGCTAATCACCCCACAATGGCCGAAATGATGGCCACCCAAAACCAACTAGTCACTGCTCTGTTGAACCAGATGCAACAACAGCAACAGCAGATGCAGGAGCAGCAGGCACAGTTTTTCCGCCTTCACCAATAGCCCGAGCTACATCATCACGCCGCCCCAGCTCCTGCTCCCACATCTCAGCTCTCGGAGTTCCTCCGAGTTCGCCCACCGACCTTCTCGAGCACCACTAACCCCATGGAGGCTGGGGATTGGTTGCGAGCTATCGAGAAGAAGCTCGATCTTCTGACCTGCACTGAGCAGGAGAAGGTGGCCTTCGCCACCCACCAACTCCATGGTCCCGCCGCAGAGTGGTGGGACAATCTTCGCGAGACCCTGCCAGAGGGACACGCCCACACCTGGGCAGAGTTCTCGGCCGCTTTTCGTGCCGCTCACATCCCCGACGGCATTATCGCATAGAAACAGCAAGAGTTCAGAGACCTGCAGCAGGGGAGCAGGTCTGTTACAGAATACCTGCACGAGTTCAACCATCTAGCCAGGTACGCACCTGAGGAGGTCCGTACGGATGCGGCCAGGTAGGCCAAGTTCCTCCGGGGACTGAAGGATGAGCTGTCCCTACAGCTTATCTCCGGAGACTTCGCCAACTTCCAAAAGTTGGTGAACAAAGCTATTATGCAGGAGACCCAGCAGAATAAGGTCGACCTGAAGAAGAAGCGGATGATTGCCTTCCGGCAAAACCAGGGCATGGCCCAGAGACCCCGCTTTGCTCCACCTCCACCAGCGCAGCAGTACCACCCTCGCCCGGTGTATCGCCCTGCACCACCTGCCACCAATATCGGAGCCGGACAATCTCGCCCCACTCCCGTCGCACCAGCCGCCCCAGCTGCCCCGGCCAAGAAGCCGGAGATTCTGAGAGACAGGCACGGCAAGCCTGTAGTTTGTTTCAACTACCGCCAGGAGGGGCACTACTCCCATCAGTGCCCTCATCCCAAGCGTACTCAAGGCGTCGCTTCAAACCCCGCCGTCCGCGCCAAAGTCAACCACGTCACCGCCGAAGAAGCCCAGGCCGCACCAGAAATAGTCATGGGTAAGTTTATGGTTCATTCATCACTTGCAGTGGTATTATTTGACACCGGAGCTACACACTCCTTTATATCAACTGCTTTTGTGGAAAGAAATTCCCTAGACATAAGTGAACTACCCAGACCAGTGTTAATAGCTATCCCAGGCAAGCAAACCCTCGCCTATTCTTTTAGTCCAAGGGTATGGGTAGATATCCAAGGCACGATATTTTGGGCCGACCCCATTCTAATAGAATGTCAAGGTTTGGATCTCATTCTAGGGATGGATTGGCTAAATAAACATCAAGGAGTGATAGAATGTGCCCAGAGAAAAGTAACTGTGACTAGTGAAGAAGGGACTATCATCACATTCCAGATGCCAAGCATGAAGGCCGGAAGGACAAGACTACACCAGATTACCTTGGAGGAGATACCAGTAGTCAGTGAATACCCAAACGTATTCCCAGAAGATCTACCTGGGATGCCACCTAAGAGGGATATCCAGTTCAGGATTGATTTGGTGCCCGGAACCACCCCTATTTATAAGCGACCATACCGGATGGCCGCCAATGAGTTAGCTGAGATGAAGCAGCAATTGGAGGATCTCGAAAGGAAAGGTTACATCAGACCTAGTACATCGCCATGGGGTGCCCCCGTCATCTTCGTCGAGAAGAAAGAAGACAAGGCAAAACGGATGTGTGTCGATTACCACGCTTTGAATGAAGTAACCATCAAGAATAAGTACCCGTTGCCTCGGATCGACGATCTCTTCGACCAGCTAAAAGGAGCTACGGTATTCTCGAAGATCGACCTGCGTTCTGGATATCATCAATTGAGGATTCGAGAAGAAGATATACCCAAGACTGCCTTTACCACCCGTTATGGCTTATATGAGTGCATGGTTATGTCCTTTGGATTGACCAACGCCCCTGCATTCTTCATGAATATGATGAATAAGGTGTTCATGGAGTATTTGGATAAATTCATCGTAGTCTTCATAGACGACATCCTCATTTATTCCAAGGACCAGAAAGAGCACGAGGCTCACCTCCGGTTAACCTTAGGGAAGCTAAGGGAACACCAACTATATGCCAAGTACAGCAAATGCAAGTTTTGGACGGCGGAAGTAAAGTTCCTTGGACACATCATCTCTGCGCAAGGAATCGCAGTAGACCCTGCCACCGTAGAAGCAGTTACAGATTGGCTACCACCCACGAACGTATCTGAGATACGGAGTTTTCTGGGTTTGGCCGGATATTATCGGAGGTTCATTGAGAATTTTTCTAAGATAGCCAAGCCAATGACCAAGTTGTCGCAGAAAGGAGAGAAGTGTGAATGGACTCCTGAATGCGAGGAAAGTTTCTGCACCCTCAAGACCCGTCTGGTGTCAGCACCCATAATGACCCTACCTGATATCCGTAAAGACTTCCATGTCTACTGTGACGCATCTCGCCAAGGATTGGGATGTGTTCTTATGCAAGACGGAAAAGTTATCTCTTATGCCTCCCGTCAGTTGAGACCTCATGAGTTGAACTACCCGACCCATGATTTGGAACTTACCGCAGTAGTGCACGCCCTTAAGATTTGGAGACACTATTTGGTTGGAAATCGCTGTGAGATCTTTACGGATCACAAGAGCTTGAAGTACATCTTCACACAGCCAGACCTCAATCTGAGGCAAAGACGATGGTTGGAACTAATAAAGGACTATGAATTAGGTATTCACTACCACCCCGGAAAAGCAAATGTGGTAGCTGATGCATTAAGTCGCAAGGGATATTGCACAGCCATAATGATTCAAGAACACGCACCCCTGTTATGTAGAGAAATGGAAAAGTTGAATCTTGGGTTAACCTCGAGAGCATATCTAGCCACCTTGGAGACTCAACCTGTCTTGTTCGAACAAATCCGCGAAGCTCAATTGGAAGACCCGGATATAGCTGCTATTAGGAAGAACATGAGGCAAGGAAAAGCCCCAGGATTTTCAGAGGACGAGAACGACACCATATGGTTTGGAACCCGGATATGTGTACCGGATAAGCCAGAGATAAAGACCCTTATCCTGAGAGAAGCCCATGAGACATTGTACTCCATTCATCCCGGCAGTACCAAGATGTACCAGGATCTGAAGGAACGTTATTGGTGGGTCAGCATGAAAAGAGAGATTGCACAGTTCGTCGCCGAATGTGACACCTGCAGAAGAGTAAAAGCTGAACATCAGAGACCTGCAGGATTGTTACAACCACTTAAGGTGCCTGAATGGAAGTGGGAAGAGATCGGTATGGATTTCATCACCGGATTACCAAAGACCCAACTTGGGTATGATTCTATTTGGGTGATCATCGATCGGCTTACGAAAGTAGCGCATTTCATAGCCGTCAAGACGACTTTTAGTGGTCCTAAGCTTGCAGAACTATACATGGCCCGGATCGTGTGTCTTCATGGAGTGCCCAAGAAGATAGTGTCCGACAGAGGAAGTCAGTTTACCTCTCGTTTCTAGAAGAACCTTCAAGAGGAGATGTGCACAAGATTGAATTTCAGTACGGCCTACCACCCTCAGACGGATGGACAAACGGAGAGGGTGAATCAGATATTAGAGGATATGCTGCGAGCATGTGTCTTGGATTTTGGAGCCACTTGGGACAAAAGCTTACCATACGCCGAGTTTTCGTACAACAACAGCTACCAAGCCAGTCTTCAGATGTCTCCTTTTGAAGCCCTATATGGACGTAAGTGCAGAACACCTCTACTTTGGGACCAAACTGGTGAATCCCAAGTGTTCGGAACGGACATTCTTCGTGAAGCTGAAGAGAAGGTACGTATCATCAGAGACCAGCTCAAGACAGCCCAGTCACGACAGAAGAGCTACGCAGACAATCGACGCCGAGACCTAGCCTTTGAAGAGGGAGATCATGTCTACCTTCGAGTTACGCCTCTCCGTGGCACTCAATGGTTTAACATGAGAGGAAAGTTGGCCCCTCGATATGTTGGACCATTCCCCATTATCCGACGCCAAGGCGAGGTTGCTTATCAGTTGGAACTACCACCCTCATTGGCTGGAGTGCATGACGTATTTCACGTATCTCAACTCAAGAAGTGTCTCCGCGTTCCGACAGATCAAGTGGACCTACAGCAGTTGGATGTTCAAGAGGATCTGACCTATGTGGAAAAGCCGGTCAAGATATTGGAAGTCAAAGAAAGGACCACCAGGAGTCGGGTCATCCGCTTCTGCAAAGTGCAGTGGAGCAATCATCCGGTAGAGGAAGCTACATGGGAAAAAGAAGATGAACTCAAGGCACAGCATCCTAAGCTATTCGAGGATTGATCCGAATCTCGAGGACGAGATTCTCTGTAAGGGGGATAGGATTGTAACACCCCAAGAAATAAAAACAAATAAAATAAAAGAAAAATATTATTTAAATCATTTCTAGATTTATTTATTAAAGGAAAATCATAAAAGAACCCAAATAAAGCCAAACAGGGAGAAATACTCAAAATATGGACCTGGAAATTTTATGAGATGAACTAGTGCCCAAGATATAATTTTCGGAATTTTTACAAATTTTTACCAACAGTGATTCAACCCTTAATCAAATAAATGAATTACTGGAATTATTTTAAATCGGAAAAGATATTAAAACCTTAACGGGCCTCAACCTCCAAACCACCCCGAGCCCGGCCCAATCCAAACCATGGGCCACTGACATGTGGGACCCGCCTGTCGGCGTGTTCCCCCGCCTCTCTCTCCCGCCCGCGTCTCGCCCCGGCCCCACTTGGCAGCCTCCGGCGCCCGCCTTTCACCCACCGACCGCTCGGGCCCGCCTGTCGGCGCTCGTTTTCCCCCCTCGACCTCTGACAGGTGGAGCCCACCTGTCAGGATCGTCTTCCTCGTTGGAAGGGGATCCCCTTTCCTCCCCGCCGGCGATCTCCTTCTTTTTTTTGCCGCCGGCCGCCCGCATTCGTCTGGATTCGCCTCGGATCACCTTCCCCAACCGCCGATGATCTCCTTCCATATAAACCCGACACGTTTTACCGTGTATAGAAGCTCGGCCGTGAGTTAGGAAACCCTCGCCGGAGTTCTTGGAAACCCTCGGTTCCCTTCCCTCCTTACGCCAGCGACCCCCTATAAAAACCCTCCACGACCACCGCCCTTAGCCCACACACTCCCAGCCCTCCTCGTGCGAAAACAGAGCGCCGCCGCCTCTTTTTCGACCTTCGGCTCTGCTTCGCCTCCGGCGAGCCCTCGCCGTCGACCCCGGCCCTCTTAGCCCTAGCCATCACCACCGTCGGATCCGTCATCGCCCTCCCTTCACCGGCATCCACTCGGTTGGCCGCGGACACCGCCGGATCCTCGTCGCCGTCAAGCACCCGAACCCTCTCCGTCGTCTACGCTCGCCGCCGGTCACCTCCAAGCCCCCATCATCGCCACCGAAGGTACTGTCAGGACCCCCTTCACCTCCGCATTCCATTTTGGCCCTAGCTAGACCCCCTAGGCCCTCGTCGCCGCCGTCGTAGCCGCACCCGAGCCCGCCGTCGCCGGAGACGAAGGGGGGTACATACCCCTTACGCCCGTGCCGTGCCGGAAGGCATCATGGCCGTCCGATCGTGATCGAAGGGCTATGATTAAATCCCTTCGGGATTTAATCCAGGCCCTCAGATCTGATCGAAGGGGTACGGTGCCATCTCGGCCGTTGATCATAACTTAAACCCCCGGCGTAATCTGGTGCGTCCACGTCATACCGTTTCGCCCGATCTAATCCTGGCCGTCCGTTTTCACTTAAGGGATCCCGCCTCGTGCCTGGCCGCCGGATCTGGATCCAACGGATCTGGATCAACCGGTCCACGCGCACAGTGGCGCGGTCCACCGTGGGCCTGGCTCACCGTGGACCAGAGCCCATTTTCTGGTTTTAAACAAAATTCAGAAAATAATTTAAACTTCAAAAATTCATATCTTGCTCATTTTAACTCCAAATTTCACCATTCAAATTTTGTTAAATTCAGAATAATATTCTCTACACATTAATGCCATAAAAACAGTATGTTACTGTTACCCAAAATATTCTTAATAAATAAATGAATAAAAACCCCTTAGGATTAAAATTAATAATACACAAAATAAATTAGGAAAAATCCTAAAAAGTTAAACTTTACTGTTTTATACAAAACCTCAGAATATTAAAATATTACTTCACATAAAAACACCCACAACTATGTATGTTCATTTATTTGGTGGATTTTATCTGTTTATTGAATGTATTATTTATTTTTCCGTATCGAGAAGACTACGAGTTCATCGAGGAGCAGGAGTTCTACGCCGAGGTTCCTCCATCACCATTTGCTGAACAAGGAAAGTCATCGACCACCCCTGTGGAAACAGTTGATCATTATTGAGCCTATGTTTTAATAAATTATCGCTATAACTCATAGGTTAATATTGCATTAGTACAATAATCAAGCCTTACACTTATATTTATTAGATCCCCGTCCTTGTGTGCAAACCCAAGCCATGCTTATTGAGCCTTAACTCCTTGTCACTCTACTATAAAAATATTAGGTAGTGCCCAATGTACCGACACAACTGCTATAGGATAAAAAGAATGAGTCGTAGATAGCTGGATTCTGTATATGAATTTTCCCCGTTATTCTCGTCTCTGGACTCTGTTGGAGTTGGCTAAGTTATAAGTATGGTGGGTTCCGGGTGCAAGCTCGGACACTGGTTTGTCGCACCCGGGGCACTATAAGGACCGGTCTGCGGGATCTGTTGCAAAGCACTTCCGTACCAACCACAAGTCTAATGGGTAAGTCCTAACTGGAAGTATGGAATCCTCCGGCTCGATGCACCATAGAGGAGGGGGCAAGGGGCTAGCCTGCGGGCGACTTGTGGCAAGGGGGGGTATGGTGGGGCTCCGATGCGTCGGGACACCATATGAAACCCATAAGAGGGTGCTGTTGGGTCGGGGAGGACTATATGGAAGGTTTTGGCACGAGTTCCCGTGTAATGGGTCGTCTCGTTACACTTTGGTGTAAGTGATGAGTGCGTGCCTTGTGGGTACAGTGGTACATCTCTGATCAGAGTAATTTAATCTTTTCGAAAAGCCGAGCCCACGGTCAAGGGTGGGTTGTGTGACTACTCGCAGTTAGTTTACAATTGTTTGAATGGTCTAGTTATTCATGGCACATAAGGACTGTTGAGCGAGGTGGGGCTGACTGTACCCCTCGAGTTAGAAGATGATGATGCACACACATGTTTACTTTTTCGTATTAATAAATTGCTCACATTTAAAGCTTTACAATTATGCTGCTTCCGCAAAATTAGCCACTATCTCCCTTGTTATTACCTTGCATTATATTTGCATTCGGTGGCTTGCTGAGTACATCTGTACTCACCCCGTTGACTTACACCATCAGAGCCAGTCTACTACGAGGAGGATGAAGGTCTGGAGTAGCAACCCAGTCAAGGCGAGACTGGAAGGAGGCGTTCATCTAGGACCCTTATTTTATTAGTTTCTCTTCACCTTTATTCACTTTTGTATTAATGTGGTCTACGAACCGTGAATGATTGCCTGTATTGTACGTGGTCACATGATGAACGTCTTGATTTATTGATTTTCTATGGAATTTCAATAAAAGTCCTGATTTATTAAATCGGGGCGCGACACTTATGTCTATAATTATTGGAAGACTCGCATGCGAGCCTATCTCATGAGCCAAAGCTAGGACATCTGGGACATTTGTATTCACGCTACTTTCACTATGTTGCCTGTTGATGAGCGCACTACTCCAGATATTGTTGCCCAGCATCAGAACAACAACAAAGCTGTGAATATTTTGTTTTCTGGTTTAGGTCCCACTGAATTTGAGCGTGTGAGCCATCTCTCCATTGCGAGAGAGATCTGGGCTACCCTCCAAGCACATCATGAGGGGACAGCCCAGGTCAAGGCTCGGCTCTATCAGACCTACCGGCGTGAATATGAGAACTTCACACAAAAGCCGGGTGAATCTGTTGAAGCGTTGTTTGGTCATTTTCAATCGATCATAAACAAGCTTCCGGACAACAAGGGTGAGGGTGTTCAGTTAGTCTGAGATCATGAGCAGGCGCTCAAGGTTCTCCATACCTTGGACCCAAAGATCTGGGAGATCAAGGTATCCTCTATCATTGAGAGCACATCTTATGATACCTTGACCATTTCTGAGTTGTTTAGCAAGCTGAAGGCCACTGAGGTTGATACCCAGTTGAGATCAAATCTCACTGGCTCTGGATCAAAGTCTCTGGCCCTTGCTACACCTTCTGTTGATCCCTCTTCTCTGAGCTGTGTTGGGTTCTCTTTGATGTCTATCACTGAGGACCAGCTTGAGTTTTTGGGAGATGATCACCTGTGTCTTTTTAACAACTGGGTGCGTCGTGTTTATGACAAAAGAATGTTCAAGAGACACGGCACGAAATCCGGGTGCTTTGAGTGTGGTGACCCAGGACACTTCATCGTCGACTGCCCCAAGCGCAATGGCCACAAGAAGGGTACCGGTGGTGGCTTCCACGACTCCGGCAAGCACGACAACTCTTCCTTCAACAAGGGCAAGCCAAAGACCAGATTCTTTAGAAAGTGTAGGACCGAAAGTAGCGACCAGAGGGGGGGGTGAATGGGCGCCTAAAAAATTCTTGCGAATCAATGGCCTGCTCCCAACACCCAACGCACCTCAACAGACTAACAGTAAAAAGTAAACAGATCAACAGAGCCTCAAAAGATCTAGCCTAAAAACAACCGGTGTCCTAGACAAAGAAACACCAACACAGTGCTAATAGGCAGAATAACAAAGCATTTAAAACATGGCTAATCAAGTTTCACAGATGTAGACCATCACCGAGATTTAATCATGAGTGTACGTGAAACGAGGAGTCGAACCGTTCAAAGTTGTCTCCTGTTTGATACTTGTCGAAGCCTGCGAACCGTGTGAAGTCTGAGTTTGTCGGAGTTTCGAAAAATACCGAGGCCTATTCATTTCGGAGTGCTGTTTTCGAAGTGAGGACCTTCGAACAGTGGGTTTACTTCGCATATATTGAAGCACCTTCGAAATTCCAGAAACTCTGAAGCTAGTAAAATTCAGAAACAAACTTCGGAAAGAAACTAGATCGAAGTTAATGTGAGAGCTTCGAAAAATAGCAGCGAAGCTAAAAAGCTGAACTCTGGATTGAAACGAGGTCCCAGCGAAGCCTTTCTGACCGAAGCCTGCTAGCCTTCAAAAAATGCTAAAGATTTGAAGCTAGCTGTGCTGAATTGTGGGACCCACTCAAAAACTCAGGATTATAAAACACGCAACGATCATAGTGACAAGAAGCTGCGAATGAACCGAATGAAGACTGAAAAACAATCACAGCCTATGCTCTCTAGCACCTAGAACCTACAGCTGAACCCTACACCTGCCATGCTACTTCTAGGCACTCATGAGTACTGCCAAACTCAGTCAAAGAACAATAGAAATCACGCCATAAAAACTGCTGCGCAAGCTTTTGTTTCTGCAACCTTGAAGAAGGACTATCTACTAGCTGCAAGTAAAAAATCCATACGCAGAGTAATAACTAATCAAATCAGTATTAAAAATATCAAACCAGCACTTGTAGTATGGATATGAAAATCGAGACAGAGTTTTTACAGATCAAAATACTAGTGCAGAATCCTGAACGTTTTAGAGGGAGAAGTACTAATGTATTGATGCAATCAAGTACCTAGCACAGGAGTGCTGCACGGGATAAAGTAAACAGTACCACAAAAAAATGTAACCAGAGAACAGACCTATATGCATAGGCTGTCAGCTAGCACACATGGCCATGCTATAGCAATGTTGACTTGTTCCCTGCAAGCTGTGCTAGCAGCTGAAGAAGGCATATGGCGGATAGAAAAATTGCCATGTCCAGAGTACAATGATCGAGAACAACCAGAGGATAAAACAAAAAACGAGAAGAACAAGCAACTCCAGAATGACAACTCAATGAGAAAATATCTCTATCAATATGGATTTCGAGAGTAATCGAGAGTTTCTGCAGGAATCTCAGAAAGCAGAAATAAACAAAGACACACAAACCGGAATGATCAGAAACCTGAGAGATTGAGTGCAGTTGGTTTACATGCGATGAACAGGAAACAACATGTGCAAGAACTGATGGCGGCGGAGAGGAACAAAACGCCAGGAAGAACAAAAACTGGCGGCGCACAAAACAGGAGTAGGTGAGGTGAACTCTGATTTTTTGATTAAGGTGAGTTAACCCTAACCCTCGGGATTGGGGCCTATTTATAGGCAGCCCAATAAATGGGGAAAAAGCAGAAATACCCCTAGGGTTTTTACAGAAGGTGAAATAAATGGAAAAGACCAAACTGCCCTTAGGATATTTTTACAAACTCGACTGACTGACTGTGGGCCTAGGGACAAAATAGTAAACTCCTATTTACAGATGACTTATCCGGAAGCTAAACTTTCGTAGCGATTATGACTTCTCTTCTGGACAGTCCGATGCGAGATCAGCGGTCGTCAGTTTTGCGCCGAAACTGACAAAGCCTCCACCGACTTTGCACCAGGTACCCGGATTGGAACGGCCCGATTCCGCAGCTCTCTCAGCCCGGCAATCGCTCGCCGCCCGTGTACCTGAGTCAATCCCGGTCAATAGCCCAGTGGATCCTCTGCTGCTCCTAGCCCATGTACCCGGATTGGGTCAGCCCGACTCTGCGGCCCCTCTGCCCGACAGTCGCTCGCTGCCCGTGTACCTGAGTCACACGCGGCCCAGACGCAACATGTCTTCTCTCTCTTTTCAGTCCTCTTTGACTAACATTGACAATGACTCATCACATCTGGAGCCATGAGGCCCACGCTATTCAGCATGGCTCCTCAATCTCCCCCTTGATGAGTGCATTGTCAACACTTCTCTTCATCTGCTCTTCAGTACCTGCGAACAACTGTGGAAACACGAAAACAAAACACAAGAAAACAGAGAAGAAGAAAAATAAAGTAAAAATTTAACCTTAATGACCAAAAGCTGAACAAAAGCAAGAAACGGTAATTATGGTTAACCAAAAGTAAAAGCTCAAAATGAGTGCAGTCTTAGAAACATCAACAAGGATATCAAAAGAGTAAGGGCAAACGGGAAAAAAACTCCCCCTGAAACAAATCCCAGAGAAAGCCAAAACTCCCCCTTAAACTCTTCTCCCAAAATTTCTCCCCCTTGTTGACAAGTGAACTCATCAAGCACTCTAAAACGACACTGACTCCCCTTGAAATGCAACTCCCCCTCAAAATCTGCAATGAATGCAACTGGGGTGCATGTGGAGTGTAGAAAGCATGCTTCTCAGATATGATTGACTGCAATTACAATATCTAACAAGTATAGCAAAAGACATACCGTCGAAGACACATGGCATGATCAGTGCAACAGATGATATCTAAAGAAAGTCATTTGCACGCATTTTTCAGTTTTTGCAAACAAAAGCATCACCACATTTTCCAGTTAACAAGCAAGGTAAGGCATGAGATGCAGAAGCTAACTGATATCTACCAAGATAAGCATTGTCCAAAACAAAGTGCGTCAGCAAACTTGTTGTCTTTTTAATTTTTAGGCTTTTTTCATTTTCCTTTTTCATTTTTGCCAAGGGTTATTTGCATGTCAAACCTTATGCTAACCGACCAAGTCAAGCCTAGGCCAGAACTGGACCATCGGAAGCTTAAGACATTGGTCTTGGCATACATTACACTGTCCTAGTTCATACCAAAGTGCTATGGTAAGCAGTCCAGAACAATGCAATGCGACAAAGCAAACCCACTTTGATCTTTTCAACTCAAACATAAAAAGGCATGGAATTCTCATTAATTTTTTTTTGATTTTTCTCATTTTTATAGCACATTTTCCATGTTAAAGCATAAAGATGTCCAAGTTGCATATCTACATCTATGTGAGGAACTAGCTACAAGGCATATAACAGATAGCAAAAGCATTCAGCCTACACATGCTAGTTACCAGAAGCAATGGTGATCATTTTTCAATTTTAAAGCGTAAAAACTATGCATATGACAGATATCAGACATATCAAATGAACTGAAACAAAGCATGATCATCGACAAGTAATCAAAAGCATGTACCAGCTAGAATAAGTAAAGCAGTTCAATCATATAACAGAAGCAGGCTCAAAAGTGTGATATGTGAATATGTATGATATGAACACACACAAAAAGACTCAAGAAAAGAGTAAAGAAGAAAGAAAAGAACTGACTCAAAAAATCCTAAAAAGGATACACAACACCCAAATCCCCTCGTAAATGCTCAAAAGTAGACTGATCTAGGGGTTTGGTGAAAATGTCAGCCAACCGATGATGGGTATCAACATGAACAAGGTCAATGACACCTTTCTCAAATTGATCCCGCAAAAAGTGAAAGCGCACATCAATGTGTTTGGTTTTTGAATGGAGACATGGGTTTTTCCCTACACTAATTGCACTAGTGCTGTCACAAAACAAGGGAACTCTGGTAGGAAAGAACAACCCAAAATCTCACAGAGTGGAAATCATCCAAACCAACTGTGAGCAGCAGCTAGCAGCAGCTACATACTCAGCCTCTGTGGTCGAAAGAGACAAGAGAAGTACCAAGAAACTGGCAAGTACCGGAAGTCGACTTGCGATCCAACCGGCACCCACCAAAGTCAGCTTCCGAAAAGCCAGATAAATCAAGAGATGATGATGCTGAATAGTAAAGACCAAGATCAGGCGCATAGGTAAGATGCCTGAAGATACGCTTGACAGCTTGCCGATGAGACGCGCGTGGTGAAGACTGGAAGCGCGCGCACAGTCCCACGGCGAACTGTATGTCTGGCCTCATCATCGTCAAGTACAGCAGCGAACCGATCATCCCTTGAAACTCTCTCTCATTGACCTTGACGCCGCTCTCGTCCTTGTCCAGGCCCCCAGATGTACCCATTGGGGTCATCTGAGGCTTCAGCTCTCCACCAAAGTCGAATTTCTTCAACATGTCCCGAGTGTACTTACCCTGGTGGATGAAGGTGCCGTCCTTGGTCTGCTTGATCTGGAGCCCTAGAAAATACTTGAGCTCACCCATGAGGCTCATCTCGAACTCGCTGTGCATCTGCTCAGAAAACTTGGACACAAGATCATTAGTAGTACCGCCAAAGATAATATCGTCCACGTAAATCTGAGCGACTAAAAAATCTGAAGCATCTCTGAGCAAGAAGAGAGTCTTATCCACAGAACCCATCACAAAGCCCTTCCCCAACAAAAATTGCTTCAACCGGTCATACCAAGCCCTGGGGGCTTGCTTCAACCCGTATAAAGCTTTTTGCAACTTAAAAACATGTCGAGGAAACTTGGGGTTCTCAAAACCGGGGGGCTGCCTAACATAAACCTCCTCCTCTATGTACCCATTCAGAAAAGCACTCTTGACGTCCATTTGAAAAAGCTTAAAACCCTTCGAAGCGGCAGAAGCTAAGAGAATGCGAATGGACTCAAGACGAGCAACAGGGGCGAAGGTTTCTTCAAAATCAATACCTTCCTTCTGGCAGAAACCCTGGGCAACTAGTCGAGCTTTGTTGCGCACCACAACCCCATCTTCACCTTGCTTGTTTTTGAACACCCACTTGGTGCCTATGGGGTTGCATCCGGGTGGCAACTCAACCAGTGTCCAAACCCGATTGTGGACAAAATTCTCAAGCTCTTCTTGCATGGCATTAATCCAATTAGAATCAGAAAGAGCATGAGAAACGTCTCTGGGCTCAAAAGATGCAACAAAAGCAGATTCAGCAAACACAGCAAGAGAGTCAACAGACGGACGCAAAGTTCTTGTAGACACATCACCGATGATGAGCTCTGAGGGGTGATCACGCTGAACTGCTCGGGATCCCTGGTGATCTGAAGTCACCTCACTGGAGTCAGCAGCTGGCACCTCTGGACTCGACTGAGGGGGCTTGATCGAAGTGGAAGAAGTGATCAGAGGTCCGCCCTCGTCCTCAGTCGAAGTCTCAGAAGGTGTGGGCTCTGCAGGAGGTGCAGAAGGCCCACCCTCATCAGCAGCTCGAGTATCCTCATCTTCCTCGAAGATGGACTCTCCGAACTCACCATCACCAGAAAGCTCAAAAGGAGTTAAAGAAGGCAAGGACTCATCAAAAGAAACCTCGCAAGTCTCGACAAGCTGCTGGGATTCGAGGTTCCAAACACGGAAACCTCGAGAATGCAATGCATAACCAAGAAAAACTCCGTCCCAGCAACGAGACTCAAACTTGTACAAATGCCCTCCCTTCTTGAGCACAAAGCACTTGCAGCCAAATGCTCGCAAGTGGCTCACTTTGGGCTGTCTGCCAAACCGCAACTCGTATGAGGTCTTACCTAGGTAAGCTCTAAGAAAAATGCGGTTGGCCAGATAGCAAGCCGTGTTCATGGCTTCAGCCCAAAAGCGCCTAGGAGTCCTGTGCTCATCGAGCATCGTCCTGGCCATCTCGACTAGCGTGCGGTTCTTTCGTTCCACAACGCCATTCTGTGGGGGAGTGTAAGGAGCAGAAAACTGATGGTCAAGACCCTGATCACTGCAGAAGCTGACGAACTGAGAGTTCTTGAACTCAGAGACGTTGTCGGAGCGAATTGCTCGCATACGACCATTGTTCTCATTCTTCAGCTTCAAAATCAGGTCATGAACAAAATGAAAAGTTTCATCCTTAGACTCCAAAAAGAAAACCCACGAGAATCGAGAAAAGTCGTCAACAATCACAAGTGCGTACCACTTCCCACCGACTGAGCGTACCCGAGATGGACCGACAGTGTCCATGTGTAACAGCTCGCCCGGATACGAAGTCATCACCTGAGTCACAGATGAGTGAGAAGCGGCAACCATTTTCCCATGACGACAGGGATGGCAATCCAGATCCTTCTCCATCTTAAGCTTGGGCAATCCTCGGATGAGGTCCATAGAGCTCAACCTGACTAGCAGGTCAAAACTCAAATGGCCTAACCTCCTATGCCACTTCTAGAGCTCAGAGGAGGATCCAGCAATCAAACAGCGAGAAGGGCCAAAAGAACTAGAGAAGTCAATTCAAAAAACTTTACCGAAAGGTAAGATCTGGCAAATCAAAGACCCTCTAGAATCAAACACAGAAGAATTGCTCTTCTTAAAACGCACCTCCAAACCATCCTCAAGAAGTTGCGAAACAGAAATCAAATTGAAGTTCAAGTTTCCAACCAAAGCAACGTTCTTCAAAGAAAAATGGTCTGAAATGCGAATTGAGCCAATGCCACTTACTTTCCCTTGACCACTGTTCCTGAAGGTGATGTACTCTTTGGAGCTCAGGGGAGTGAGACTGGAGAACCATCTGTGATGTCCCGTCATGTGGCGAGAACACCCTGAGTCCATGATCCAAACGTCCTCCAGTCCCCAATCCTGCACAATCAGTGGCTGTAAGTGGGAGCAAATGGTCCGGCACCAGGTTTAGCAAAAGAGCTAAACCAGTGTCGAGCCATCTGCTCAAAAGATGGAAAGCAGAAATCATCATAAAAGTTTGGACCAAAACGCGGCTCAAAGCATGGTCCTCGGTTCTGCCTAAAGCCTCGGCCATGAGGTCCAGGACCGTAGCCAACACGGCCTGGAGCTCTGCCGGAACGAACACCACCATCTGGAGCACGGGCATGAAAGCCGTCTCCTCTACCACCACCTACATGACGCGGCCTGGCCTCCAGCCTCTCCCCGCGTCGAGAAACTCTCAGTCTACCACCCTGCTGGTAGAACTGCTCCTGACCACCACGAGCACGCTCTGCTCTCTCAACCCGCTTCCTCCTGAAGCAAAACTCTGCAAGATGCCCGTCTCTCTGACAATACTCACAATGGTAGGTGGGCTTCTTGAGATGTGGTTGAGGCTTAGGGTTCTTGGGCTTAGTGGTGATTGGTGTTGTCTTCTTGGGCTGAGAGGGTCCAGGAAGAGAGTCTAGAGAAGTGTGGAGGAGTTTGGGTTTTGGAACCCAGATGGGTTTCTTGGGTGGAGCTTTGGGTGGTTCATGGATCACTCCATCCTTGGCTGACAAGCCTGGGAAGACTCAGTGGAATGGGTCTTGGGATATCTCTGCTCAGGAGTCATTTTACTCCACTCCACTGCCCGGCTAATGGCACTCTCAAAGTCAGCCTTGGTGTAGGTGTAACCAACCCCAAACCCATCCTGCCTCTTGAACTGCTGGATCATCACGCCGAGCTGTGGCTCTCTGGCACTGATCCAACTCAGGATAGAACGGAGGTAAAAATTCTCATTTTGAGAATCAGCTAGCTCCTCTCTGAAGGAAGCTAGTACCTCCACCTGAGACAAGCAGGTCTCACACTCACTATCTACTTGGACAGACTTCTCGACTTTTAGCTTAATCAACTCAAGTCTAAGAGACAGACAGTTCTCACAGACAGTGGGTGGAACTGAGAATGTCTCAAGCTCTAGCCTAGTCTGCGCTAGCTCAACTCTCACTCTCTCCAAATTACCCAGATGCTCATTGCCCTTGGCTTTCAGCTCAGCTAAACTAGCAAGATGAGATGGGCAATCAGCACAGGGTACGATGACAGTGGCTTGAGCATCTTTCAGCTCCAGCTGAGCGCTTTCAAGCTCAGTGGCCAAAGCATCCCTCTAATCAACCCGTTCTGCGTACCTGGACTTCAGAGTCGACAGGTCACACAGAAGCACCTCACACTTCAGGCACTCACTGCTATCACCCAATCAAGGGGAAGAAGATAGACTCTCAATTCTGCCGTTGGCTACGGCAAGCTCACTCTCTAACTCATCTATCATCTTCTTGGCTCCCCTAAGCAGTTTTTTCCCGATACTTTAACTCTTGACGATTGCTCTCAAGTAAATCAACAATTTCGCATTCATAGGATGATACCTTGTTGTCGTCGTCGTCAGAGTCATCGAAGGAGCTCTTTTCTTCCTTATCCCCAAGAGCCATTGAGCAGAAGCTCTTGCGGGATCTTCGGCGCTGATGTGAGCGGCTCTTCGGTCTGTCCCCGAAGGCCATGAAGCAAAGGCCCGCTGGATCGTCCTTGTCCTTCCCCTTCCTGATGATGATCTCCTCATCGCTTGAGCTCGATGAAGAGGAAGAAGACGTGGACCGCTTGGAGTAGCTCTTCTCCATCTCAGCGAAGAAGGCCTTGTCGCGCTTCTTGTTCTCTCGCCGGTAGTCCTTCAGGGCCTTTCTGAAGAATCTGGTCTTTGGCTTGCCCTTGTTGAAGGAGGAGCTGTCGTGCTTGCCGGA
Organism: Zizania palustris; assembly: GCA_019279435.1. Taxonomy (NCBI): domain Eukaryota; kingdom Viridiplantae; phylum Streptophyta; class Magnoliopsida; order Poales; family Poaceae; genus Zizania; species Zizania palustris. Next base: position 21,687,475 of record JAAALK010000079.1, read on the forward strand.
GTCGTGGAAGCCAGCACCGGTGCCCTTCTTGTGGCCATTGCGCTTGGGACAGTCGGCGATGAAGTGTCCTGGATCACCACACTCAAAGCATCCAGTCTTTGTGCCGTGTCTTTTGAACATCCTTTTGTCATAAACACGACGCACCCGGTTGTTAAACAGACACAAATCATCATCTCCCAAAGACTCAAGCTGGTCCTCAGTGATAGACATCAAAGAGAACCCAGCACAGCTCACAGAAGAGGGATCAACAGAAGGTGTAGCAAGGGACAGAGACTTTGATCCAGAGCCAGTGAGATTTGATCTCAACTGGGTATCAACCTCGGTGGCCTTCAGCCTGCTAAACAAATCAGAAATGGTCAAGGTATCATAAGAAGTGCTCTCAATGATAGAGGATACCTTGATCTCCCAGATCTTTGGGTCCAAGGTATGGAGAACCTTGAGCGTCTGTTCGTGATCTGAGACTAGCTGAACAACCTCAGCCTTGTTGTCCCGAAGCTTGTTTATGATCGACTGAAAACGACCAAACAACGCTTCAACAGATTCACCCGGCTTTTGTGTGAAGTTCTCATATTCACGCTGGTAGGTCTGATAGAGCCGAGCCTTGACCTGGGCTGTCCCCTCATGGTGTGCCTGGAGGGTAGCCCAGATCTCTCTCGCAGTGGAGAGATGGCTCACACGCTCAAATTCAGTGGGACCTAAACCAGAAAATAGGATGTTCACAGCTTTGCTATTGTTCACATGCTGAGTGATGATACCAGGAGAATCACGCTCAGCAACTGGCAATATGACAAACGTAGCGTGAACGCAAATGTCCCAGATGTCCGAGCTTTGGCTCATGAGATAGGCTCGCATGCGAGTCTTCCAATAATTATAGCCATAAGCTTCCAAGGACGGGACCTTGCCAGGAGAAGTCATGATCACTACTGGGGTTTAAAACCGGTTAAGGTATGGAAAAACCCTAACCAAGCTCTGATACCACTTGTAGGACCGAAAGTAGCGACCAGAGGGGAGGTGAATGGGTGCCTAAAAAATTCTTGTGAATCAATGGCCTACTCCCAACACCCAACGCACCTCAACAGACTAACAGTAAAAAGTAAACAGATCAACAGAGCCTCCAAAGATCTAGCCTAAAAACAACCGGTGTCCTAGACAAAGAAACACCAACACAGTGCTAATAGGCAGAATAACAAAGCATTTAAAACATGGCTAATCAAGTTTCACAGATGTAGATCATCACCGAGATTTAATCATGAGTGTACGTGAAACGAGGAGTCTAACCGTTCAAAGTTGTCTCCTGTTTGATACTTGTCGAAGCCTGCGAACCGTGCGAAGTCTGAGGTTGTCGGAGTTTCGAAAAATACCGAGGCCTATTCATTTCGGAGTGCTGTTTTCGAAGTGAGGACCTTCGAACAGTGGGTTTACTTTGCATATATCGAAGCACCTTCGAAATTCCAGAAACTCCGAAGCTAGTAAAATTCAGAAACAAACTTCGGAAAGAAACTAGATCGAAGTTAATGTGAGAGCTTCGAAAAACAGCAGCGAAGCTAAAAAGCTGATCTCTGGACTGAAACGAGGTCCCAGCGAAGCCTTTCTGACCGAAGCCTGCTAGCCTTCGAAAAATGCTAAAGATTTGAAGCTAGCTGTGCTGAATTGTGGGACCCACTCAAAAACTCAGGATTATAAAACACGCAACGATCATAGTGACAAGAAGCTGCGAATGAACCGAATGAAGACTGAAAAACAATCACAGCCTATGCTCTCTAGCACCTAGAACCTACAGCTGAACCCTACACCTGCCATGCTACTTCTAGGCACTCATGAGTACTGCCAAACTCAGTCAAAGAACAATAGAAATCACGCCATAAAAACTGCTGCGCAAGCTTTTGTTCCTGCAACCTTGAAGAAGGACTATCTACTAGCTGCAAGTAAAAAATCCATACGCAGAGTAATAACTCATCAAATCAGTATTAAAAATATCAAACCAGCACTTGTAGTATGGATATGAAAATTGAGACAGAGTTTTTACAGATCAAAATACTAGTGCAGAATCCTGAACGTTTTAGAGAGAGAAGTACTAATGTATTGATGCAATCAAGTACCTAGCACAGGAGTGCTGCACGGGATAAAGTAAACAGTACCTCAAAAAAATGTAACCAGAGAACAGACCTATATGCATAGGCTGTCAGCTAGCACACATAGCCATGCTATAGCAATGTTGACTTGTTCCCTGCAAGCTGTGCTAGCAGCTGAAGAAGGCATATGGCGGATAGAAAAATTGCCATGTCCAGAGTACAATGATCGAGAACAACCAGAGGATAAAACAAAAAACGAGAAGAACAAGCAACTCCAGAATGACAACTCAATGAGAAAATATCTCTATCAATAGGGATTTCGAGAGTAATCGAGAGTTTCTGTAGGAATCTCAGAAAGCAGAAATAAACAAAGACACACAAACCAGAATGATCAGAAACCTGAGAGATTGAGTGCAGTTGGTTTACTTGCGATGAACAGGAAACAACATGTGCAAGAACTGATGGCGGCGGAGAGGAACAAAACGCCAGGAAGAACAAAAACTGGCGGCGCACACAAACAGGAGTAGGCGAGGTGAACTCTGATTTTTTTGATTAAGGTGAGTTAACCCTAACCCTAGGGATTGGGGCCTATTTATAGGCAGCCCAATAAATGGGGAAAAAGCAGAAATACCCCTAGGGTTTTTACAGACGCTGAAATAAATGGAAAAGACCAAACTGCCCTTAGGATATTTTTACAGACTCGACTGACTGACTGTGGGCCTAGGGACAAAATAATAAACTCCTATTTACAGATGACTTATCCAGAAGCTAAGCTTTCGTAGCGATTACGGCTTCTCTTCTGGACAGTCCGATGCGAGATCAGCGGTCGTCAGTTTTGCGCCGAAACTGACAAAGCCTCCACCGACTTTGCACCAAGTACCCGGATTGGGTCGGCCCAATTCCGCAGCTCTCTCAGCCCGGCAATCGCTCGCCGCCCGTATACTTGAGTCAATCCCGGTCAATAGCCTAGTGGATCCTCTGCTGCTCCTAGCCCATGTACCCGGATTGGGCCAGCCCGACTCCACGGCCCCTCTGCCCGACAGTCGCTCGCTGCCCGTGTACTTGAGTCACACGCGGCCCAGACGCAACATGTCTTCTCTCTCTTTTCAGTCCTCTTTGACTAACGTTGACAATGACTCATCACATCTGGAGCCATGAGGCCCACGCTATTCAGCATGGCTCCTCAGAAAGGCCCTGAAGGACTACCGGCGAGAGAACAAGAAGCGCGAAAAGGCCTTCTTCACCGAGATGGAGAAGAGCTACTCCAAGCGGTACACGTCTTCTCCTCTTCATCGAGCTCAAGCGATGAGGAGATCGTTATCAGGAAGGGGAAGGACAAGGACGATCCGGCGGGCCTTTGCTTCATGGCTTTCGGGGACAGACCGAAGAGCCGCTCACATCAGCGCCGAAGATCCCGCAAGAGCTTCTGCTCAATGGCTCTTGGGGATAAGGAAGAGAAGGGCTCCTCCGATGACTCCGACGATGACGAAAACGAAAAGGTATCATCTTATGAACGCGAAATCGTTGATTTACTTGAAAGCAATCGTCAGGAGTTAAAATATCGGGAAAAACTGCTTATGGGGGCTAAGAAGAGGATAGATGAATTAGAGAGTTAGCTTGTCGTGGCCAATGACAGAATCGAGAGTCTATCTTCTTCCCCTTGCTTGGGTGATAGCAGTGAGTGCCCAAAGTGTGAAGTGCTTCTGTGTGACCTGTCGACTCTGAAGTCCAAGTACACAGAAAGGGTTGATGAGAGGGACGCTTTGGCCACTGAGCTTGAAAGCGCTCAGATGGAGCTGAAAGATGCTCAAGCCATTGTCGTCATGCCCTGTGTTGATTGCCCATCTCATCTAGCTAGTCTAGCTGAGCTGAAAGCCAAGGGCGATGCACATTTGGGTGATTTGGAGAGAATGAGAGCTGAGCTGGCACAGACTAGGCTAGAGCTTGAGACACTGTCAGTTTCACCCACTGTCTGTGAGAACTGCTTGTCTCTTAGACTGGAGTTGATTAAGCTGAAAGACGAGAAGTCTGTCTAGGTAGATAGCGAGTGTGAGACCTGCTTGTCTCTGGTGGAGGTTCTAGCTTCCTTGAGAGAGGAGCTAGCTGATTCTCAGAATGGGAACTTTTACCTCCGTTCTATCCTAAGTTGGATCAGTGCCAGAGAGCCACAACTCGGCATGATGATCCAGCAATTTAAGAGGCATGATGGGTTTGGGGTAGGTTACATTTACACCAAGGCTGACTTTGAGAGTGCCATTAGTCGGGCAGTGGAGTGGAGTAAAATGACTCCTGAGCAGAGATACCATACCCCAAGACTCACTCCACTGAGTCTTTCCAGGCTAGTCAGCCCAAGGATGGAGTGATCCAAGAACAGCCCAAAGCTCCACCCAAGAAGCCCATCTGGGTTCCAAAGCCCAAACACCTCCACACTTCTCTTGACTCTCTTCCTGGACCCTCTCAACCCAAGAAGACTACACCAAACACCACTAAGCCCAAGAACCCCAAGCCTCAACCACATCCCAAGAAGCCCACCTATCATTGTGAGTATTGTCAGAGAGACGGGCATCTTGCGGAGTTTTGCTTTAGGAGGAAGCGGGTTGAGAGAGCAGAGAGAGCTCATGGTGGTCAGGAGCAGTTCTACCAGCAGGGTGGTAGACTGAGAGTTCTTCGACGCGGGAAGAGGCTGGAGGCCAGGCCGCGTCGTGTAGGTGGTGGTAGAGGAGACGACTTTCATGCCCGTGCTCTAGATGGTGGTGTTCGTTCTGGCAGAGCTCGAGGCCATTTTGGCTACGGTCCTGTACCTTATGGCCGAGGTTTTAGGCAGAATCGAGGACCGCGCTTTGAGCCACGTTTTGGTCCAAACTCTTCTGATGGTTTCTGCTTTCCGTCTTTTGAGCAGATGGCTCAACACTGGTTTAGTTCTTTTGCTAAACCTGGTGCCGGACCATTTGCTCCCCCTTACAACCACTGATTGTGCAGGATCGGGGACTGGAGGACGTTTGGATCATGGACTCAGGATGCTCTCACTACATGACGGGACATCGCAGATGGTTCTCCAGTCTCACTCCGCCGAGTTCCAAAGAGTACATCACATTCGGGAACAGTGGTCAAGGGAAGGTACACGACATTGGCTCAATTCGCATCTCTGACCATTTCTCTTTGAATAATGTTGCTTTGGTTGGAAATTTGAATTTCAATTTGATTTTTGTTTCGCAACATCTTGAGGATGGGTTGGAGGTTCGCTTTAAGAAGGGCAGTTCTTCTGTGATTGATTCTAGAGGGCTTTTGATTTGCCAGATCTTACCTTTTGGTAAGGTTTTTCAGATTGACTTCTCTAGTTCTTTTGTCCATTCTCGCTGTTTGATTGTTGGATCCTCCTCTGAGCTCTGGAAGTGGCATAGGAGGTTAAGTTATTTGAGTTTTGATCTGCTAGTCAGGTTGAGCTCTATGGACCTCATCCGAGGATTGCCCAAGCTTAAAATGGAGAAGGATCTAGTTTGCCATCCCTGTCGTCATAGGAAAATGGTTGCCGCTTCTCACTCACCTGTGACTCAGGTGATGACTTCGTATCCGGGCGAGCTGTTACACATGGACACTGTCAGTCCAGCTCGGGTACGCTCAGTCGGTGGGAAGTGGTACGCGCATGTCATTGTTGACGACTTTTCTCGGTTCTCGTGGGTTTTCTTTTTGGAGTCTAAGGATGAAACTTTTCATTTTGTTCATGACCTGATTTTGAAGCTGAAGAATGAGAACAATGATCGGATGCGAGCAATTCGCTCCGATAGTGGCTTTGAGTTCAAGAACTCTCAGTTCGTCAGCTTCTGTAGTGATCAGGGTCTTAACCATCAGTTTTCTACTCCTTACATGATGAGGACATCACTTCACATGATACACACATGGAGCCTCCACCTACAATTCAGTTACTAGGACGAATCACACGCGCCCGTGCCCGTCGCTTGAACCATGAGGTTAATTCTTTCTTTAGCAACTTTGATTATATTTGTTTGAACAGGATGCTACTGAATACTAGTGATATTTTGTTGCTTAGGAACATGGGAGATGGAATAGAAGAGTTGGACTTGAAGACGGAGCCGCACGGATGTTTGAAGTCAAGATTTCGCTGGTTCGGACTACATCGACCACCCTGCACCAAAATGGCCATAACTTCCTCATACGAAGTCCGATTGGCGCGTTCTTTGACTTTTTGGAAAGCTGAGGAGAAGACGGATCGTTTGCCGTTGGTTTCACATCGTTTGGAGTCTCTAGTCGTTCTGTGTGACCGAAACCGTCCTGCATGACAGAACTGGACCGTGTTGGCCCATAGTGCATGTCTGTTCGTCTTCTAGCCCACAGCCCATGTCTGTTCGCCTTCCACAGGCCGCCGCCCTATATATTCTCACGCCAGCCACCTCTAGGGTCAGGTTTTGCTTTGTTGCATCTACACTGTTGTGTTTAGATCCCGCCTCTTGCACCGGACCGATTGGCTGCTGCATTGGCGTTTGTGAAACCTCACCTTATCTTCGTTTGTCTGTGATTTGGCATTCGATTTGTATCCTTCCTGTTCTTGCTTGTGTTCTTTGGTTCACTTGTAGGAATTAGCCTTCGTGGCGAGGTCAATCGCGTTCTGCGTGGTTGATAACCAACGGAGACAGTGGTGTAACAATTGCAAGGTTTTGATCCGCCGGACCGGAGCCTTGGATCGCCAACGTCGAGATTCTCCACCAACCCAAGTTTATCCTTTACCTAGCGGAAGATTGGGACCACTCCCCCATCAGTTGGTATCAGAGCTCAGTTTTCCCGTTAGGTAATTTCAATCTACTTTTGTTTTTACCCAGAGTCCAGAAAACCGCACCAAAAAAATTCCCCACCGAGAACCCCTTTGTGCCTTGCGATTTTAATTTCAGTTTTAACTTTGTTGAGTTCGTGTTCTTGGTCGAGTCTTGTTGCTGGTTTAGTCATCCCTCTGTGTCGTTTGAGTAGTAGTTGTTCTTGTGTCTCAGATAAAATTCCCCACCGAAAAAAACCCCCCCTTCCGCAACCCTATTTTGTTTTCCACATCCAGTCTCTTGTGACCCCCATTCAGTAAAACAGGCATAACTTTTCGCTCGTTTGGCAGAAAAATCTGAAATTTTTTGAGCGTGTTCCTGACCCGATTTGGGTGGGTACCCTAACTGCTACGTCGGTTAGCCCTCACCAAACTCGCCAAAAAAAATCAGGAAGATAAAGAAAAAAATTGGACAAAGTTTTTGCTCGTCGGACAGCGAACTTGTTTGAATTTTTGTGGTTGCATCCCTGGTCATCCTTGTTCAAAAAAAAATAGAGTGAAAAAAAAGAAAAAAAAATATAAAAAAAGAGAGAAGCAGTCCTGTTTGTTGCTTGTCCGAACTCTTGTCCGAACTCCTGTCCGAACTCTTGTCCAATCTGAGGCCGTCTTTGGCTGTTTGTTGCTTGTCCGATCTCTTGTCTGAACCTTTGTCCGAACTCTTGTCCGATCTGAACAGCAGCAGAAAAAAAAAATTTTGCACATACCCTTGTCCGATCACTTGTCCGATCTCTTGTCCGATCCCTTGTCCGATCTATAGGGAGCTGATTTTGACCTGTTTTTGCTTCCTTTTTGATTTTTGGGCACATAGTTTCCCTCTATTACTTGAACTCTCACTTTGGGAGCACTACGGTCAGCAACTTGGACGAGTACTTGGGAATACTTATTGAACTTGGTTTAACTGTTATTATTATCGCTAATCCTTGCTACTCACTTTGCCTTCCAAGCTACACCTTTCTCTTGGTCAGGACATGATCATTTCTTGCAATTGTACACCACCCTCCACTTGGTTCATCACCTGTAGGCCGGTGACCTCACTGCGGCGTGGTAAGAACACTTGCAAGCGTGGGTAAGGTGCTTGACGAATTGCTTCCACCACACACCCACCACCCCACCTAGCTGTTTACATAAGGATTATTCTTTGTGTTTTGTCTTTTCACTAACATGGCAGCACTTATTGTACAACGTGACTTGAGCACTCACATGGACCAGGACGACCAGGCACAACGGAACAATATATTTCAGACCATCTTCCTCGTCAATAACCGTCGTGCGCGTGTCATCATCGACAGCGGTAGTTGCAACAATTTGGTGAGCCTCGACGTGGTAACTAAGCTTCAACTTCCCACACGTGCACATCCACACCCTTACCATGTGCAATGGCTCAACGACAGCGGTAAGGTCAAGGTAACACAAACTGTTCACATCGAATTTTCCATTGGTACATACTTCGGAAGTGCTGATTTTGATGTAGTACCAATGCAAGCATGTTCTCTATTACTTGGTAGACCTTGGGTATATGATACTGATGCTACACACCATGGTAGGAGCAATAAGTACACATTTATGTATAAAGGAAAGAAAGTTACATTGCTTCCTATGACTCCTGCTGAAATTGTGAAATTTGAACAAGAAAAACGTGCTAGGGACGCACAAAAGAGCAAACAACTTTCTGAAAATCAGCAAGTAGCTAAAACACTTTCGAGGCAACAAAAAGAAAAAAGTTGTTTCTCCTTCCTCATCACAAGTTATTAATCTGAAAGGATGTGTCATGCATGCCACTAAAACTAACCTTGCAGTACGTAGTTTTCTTGGTCTTGCAGGTTTCTACCGGCGTTTTGTGAAAGATTTCAGCACCATAGCTGGTCCTTTACCTGAATTGGCCAAGAAGGGAGTTACTTCTACTTGGGAGTCAGCACAAGAACAAGCTCTTGCCACACTCAAGGATCGCCTTACACGTGCACCTCTACTTCAGCTACCCGACTTCAGTAAGCCTGTTGAGTTAGAATGTGATGCTAGTGGTGTTGGAATAGGAGGTGTGCTGCTACAAGGAGGTAAACCCGTGACCTATTCTAGCGAGAAATTGCATGGTCCACAATTGAATTATTTTACCTATGATAAGGAATTATATGCCTTAGTGCGTGTGCTTGAAACTTGGCAACATTACCTTTTGCCTAAGGAGTTTAATATACATTCTGATCATGAAGCACTAAAATATTTGAGAGGGCAAGCTAAACTGAACCATAGACATGTTAAACGGGTTGAATTTATTGAACCTTTCCCATACATTGTGAAATACAAGAATGGCAAAGAAAATGTGGTTGCTGATGCATTGTCTCGCATGGTTGTTCTTTTATCTCAACTTGATATTAACGTTCCAGATTTGGAAAGCTTGAAAGATTTGTATGTTGTAGATAAAGAATTTGCTGAACCATTCACTAAATGTAATGATGGGAAAGACTGGAAAACATTTCATGTTTATGGCGGTTTCTTGTTCCATGCTAACAAGATATGTGTTCCAGATTCGTCCGTACGTTTGCTGTTGTTGCAGGCATCACATGGCGGTGGATTAATGGAACATTTTGGGAGAGAAAAGACTTTGGCCCTGCTGTCCAATAATTTTTATTGGCTCAAGATGAGAGATGTTGAACGATTTGTGCAGCGTTGTGCCACATACCATAAAGCTAAGTCCAAACTTAATCCATATGGTTTGTATACTCCACTTCCTGTTTCTAGTGCACCTTGGGAAGATATTAGCATGGACTTTATTGTGGGATTGCCTAGGACAAAGAGGGGGAGAGACTCCATATTTGTAAGAGTGGATAGGTTTTCTAAAATGGCACACTTTATTCCCTGTCACAAGACCAACGATGCTTCACATATTGCTGATTTATTTTTCAGGGAAATTGTGAGATTGCATGAGATGCCTAGAGCCATTATTTCAGATCATGATGTGAAGTTTATGAGTTACTTTTGGAAGACAATGTGGGCCAAACTTGGCACAAAATTGTTATTTTCAACAACTTGTCACCCGCAAACTGATGGTCAAACAGAGGTGGTAAATCGTACACTCTCCATGTTGCTGCGCACAATGATTAAGAAGAACTTGAAAGAATGGGAGGACTGTCTTCCACATGTCCACTCAACAACACACTTGTGCCCGTCTGAAGTGGTGTATGGTTTTAAGCCAATCACACCACTTGATTTGCTGCCACTTCCTTTTCAAGAGAGAGCAAACATGGAAGCAACTAAGTGTGCAGAGTTTGTGAAAGGTATGCATCTGAAGACCAAGAAAGTTATAGAAAAGAAAGCACGCTATTTTGCTCAAAGGACAAATAAAGAAAGAAAGAAGATGTTTTTCAAACCAGGAGATCTTGTTTGGTTATACTTGCGCAAGGATCGTTTTCCTGATTTGAGAAAGTTTAAATTGATGCCCCGTGCTGATGATTTAAAACCCTATTTGGGAGCTGACGATGAGCTTGAGTCGAGGATGACTCCAATTCAAGAGGGGGAGGATGATGAGGACATCACTTCACATGATACACACATGGAGCCTCCACCTACAATTCAGTTACTAGGACGAATCACACGCGCCCGTGCCCGTCGCTTGAACCATGAGGTTAATTCTTTTCTTAGCAACTTTGATTATATTTGTTTGAACAGGATGCTACTGAATACTAGTGATATTTTGTTGCTTAGGAACATGGGAGATGGAATAGAAGAGTTGGACTTGAAGACGGAGCCGCACGGATGTTTGAAGTCAAGATTTCGCTGGTTCGGACTACATCGACCACCCTGCACCAAAATGGCCATAACTTCCTCATACGAAGTCCGATTGGCGCGTTCTTTGACTTTTTGGAAAGCTGAGGAGAAGACGGATCGTTTGCCGTTGGTTTCACATCGTTTGGAGTCTCGAGTCGTTCTGTGTGACCGAAACCGTCCTGCGTGACAGAACTGGACCGTGTTGGCCCATAGTGCATGTCTGTTCGTCTTCTAGCCCACAGCCCATGTCTGTTCGCCTTCCACAGGCCGCCGCCCTATATATTCTCATGCCAGCCACCTCTAGGGTCAGGTTTTGCTTTGTTGCATCTACACTGTTGTGTTTAGATCCCGCCTCTTGCACCGGACCGATTGGCTGCTGCATTGGCGTTTGTGAAACCTCACCTTATCTTCGTTTGTCTGTGATTTGGCATTCGATTTGTATCCTTCCTGTTCTTGCTTGTGTTCTTGGGTTCGCTTGCAGGAATTAGCCTTCGTGGCGAGGTCAATCGCGTTCTGCGTGGTTGATAACCAACGGAGACAGTGGTGTAACGATTGCAAGGTTTTGATCCGCCGGACCGGAGCCTTGGATCGCCAACGTCGAGATTCTCCACCAACCCAAGTTTATCCTTTACCTAGCGGAAGATCGGTACGCTCAGTCGGTGGGAAGTGGTACGCGCATGTCATTGTTGACGACTTTTCTCGGTTCTCGTGGGTTTTCTTTTTGGAGTCTAAGGATGAAACTTTTCATTTTGTTCATGACCTGATTTTGAAGCTGAAGAATGAGAACAATGATCGGATGCGAGCAATTCGCTCCGATAGTGGCTTTGAGTTCAAGAACTCTCAGTTCGTCAGCTTCTGTAGTGATCAGGGTCTTAACCATCAGTTTTCTACTCCTTACACTCCCCCACAGAACGGCGTTGTGGAACGAAAGAACCGCATGCTAGTCGAGATGGCCAGGACGATGCTCGATGAGCACAGGACTCCTAGGCATTTTTGGGCTGAAGCCATGAATACGGCTTGCTATCTGGCCAACCGCATTTTTCTTAGAGCTTACCTAGGTAAGACCTCATACGAGTTGCGATTTGGCAGACAACCCAAGGTGAGCCACTTGTGAGCGTTTGGCTGCAAGTGCTTTGTGCTCAAGAAGGGAGGGCATTTGGACAAGTTTGAGTCTTGTTGCTGGGACGGAGTTTTTCTTGGCTACGCTTTGCTTTCTCGAGGCTTCCGAGTTTGGAACCTCGACTCCCAGCAGCTTGTCAAGACTTGTGAGGTTTCATTTGATGAGTCCTTGCCTTCTTTGACTCCTTCTTTTGAGATTTCTGGTGATGGTGAGCTCAGAGAGTCCATCTTCGAGGAAGATGATGACACTCCAGCTGCTAATGAGGGTGGGCCTTCTGCACAGCCTGTAGAACCCATACCTTCTGAGACTTCGACTGAGGACGAAGGCGGACCTCTGATCACTTCTTCCACTTCGATCGAGCCCCCTCAGTCGAGTCCAGAGGTGCCAGCTGCTGACTCCGGTGAGGTGACTTCAGATCACCAGGGATCCCGAGCAGTTCAGCGTGATCATCCCTTAGAGCTCCTCATTGGTGATTTGACTGAGAGAACTTTGCGTTCATCTGTTGACTCTCTTGCTATGTTTGCTGAATCTGCTTTTGTTGCATCTTTTGAGCCCAGAGACGTTTCTCATGCTCTTTCTGATTCTAATTGGATTAATGCCATGCAAGAAGAACTTGAGAATTTTGTCCGCAATCGGGTTTGGACACTAGTTGAGCTGCCACCAGGATGCAACCCCATAGGCACCAAGTGGGTGTTCAAGAACAAGCAAGGTGAAGATGTGGTTGTGGTGCGCAACAAAGCTCGACTGGTTGCCCAGGGTTTTTGCCAGAAGGAAGGTATTGATTTTGAAGAAACTTTTGCCCCTGTTGCCCGTCTTGAGTCCATTCGCATTCTCTTAGCTTTTGCCGCTTCGAAGGGTTTTAAGCTTTTTCAAATGGACGTCAAGAGTGCTTTTCTGAACGGTTACATAGAGTAGGAAGTTTATGTTAGGCAACCCCTGGTTTTGAGAACCCTAAGTTTCCTCGACATGTTTTTAAGCTGCAGAAAGCTTTATACGGTCTGAAGCAGCCCCTAGGGCTTGGTATGACCGGTTAAAGCAGTTTTTGTTGGGGAAGGGCTTTGTGATGGGTTTTGTGGATAAAACTCTTTTCTTGCTCAAAGATGCTTTAGATTTCTTAGTCGCTCAGATTTATGTGGACGATATTATTTTTGGCGGTACTACTGACATTCTTGTGTCCAAGTTTTCTGAGCAGATGCACAGCGAATTTGACATGAGCCTCATGGGTGAGCTCAAGTACTTCTTAGGGCTCCAGATCAAGCAGACCAAGGACGACACCTTCATCCACCAAGGTAAGTACACTCGTGACATGTTTAAAAAAATTTGACTTTGGTGGAGAGCTGAAGCCGCAGATGACCCCAATGGGCACATCTGGGGGCTTGGACAAGGACGAGAGTGGCGTCAAGGTCAATGAGAGAGAGTTTCGAGGGATGATCGGTTCATTGCTGTACTTGACGGTGACAAGATCGGACATACAGTTCGCCGTGGGGCTGTGCGCACGTTTCAGGTCTTCACCACGCGCGTCTCATCGGCAGGCTGTCAAGCACATCTTCAGGTATCTCACCAATGCGCCCGATCTCGGTCTTTATTACTCAGCATCATCATCTCTTGATTTATCTGGCTTTTCGGACGCTGATTTTGGTGGGTGCCAGATGGATCGCAAGTCGACTTCTGGTACTTGCCAGTTTCTTGGTTCGTCTCTTGTGTCTTGGTCTTCTCGAAAGCAATCTGGAGTTGCTCTTTCAACCACTGAGGCTGAGTATGTAGCTGCTGCTCACAGTTGGTTTGGATGATTTCCACTCTGCGAGATTTTGGGTTGTTCTTTCCTACCAGAGTTCCTTTGTTTTGCGACAGCACCAGTGCTATTAGTGTAGGGAAAAACCCTTGTCTTCATTCAAAAACCAAACACATTGATGTGCGCTTTCACTTTCTGTGAGATCAATATGAGAAAGGTGTCATTGATCTGATTCATGTTGATACTCATCATTAGTTGGCTGACATTTTCACCAAACCCCTAGATCAGTCTACTTTTGAACGTTTACGAGGGGATTTGGGTGTTGTGTATCCTTTCTAGGATATTTTGAGTCAGTTTTCTTTCTTCATTACACTTTTCTTGAGTCTTTTTGTGCATGTTCATATCGTACATATTCACATATCACACTTTTGACCTTGCTTCTGTTATATGATTGAACTGCTTTACTTATTCTAGCTGGTACATGCTTTTGATTACTTGTCAATGATCATGCTTTGTTTCAGTTCACTTGATATGTCTGATATCTGTCATACGCATGGCTTTTATGCTTTAAACTTGAAAAATGATCACCATTGCTTCTGGTAACTAGCATGTGTAGGCTGAGTGCTTTTGCTTTCTGTTACATGCCTTATAGCTAGTTTCTCACATAGGTGCAGATATGCAACTTGGACATCTTTTATGCTTTAACATGGAAAATGTGCTATAAAAATGATGAAAAATCAAGAAAAATGAAAATTCCATGCCTTTTATGCATAACTTGACAAGATCCAGGTGGGTTTGCTTTGTCGCATTGCATTGTTCTGGACTGCCTACTATCGCACTTTGGTATGAACTAGGACAATGTAGTGTATGCCAAGACCAATGCCTTAAGCTTCTGATGGTCCAGTTCTGGCCTAGGCTTGACTTGGTCGGTCAGCATAAGGTTTGACATGCAAATAACCCCTGGCAAAAAAGAAAAAGGAAAAAGAAAAAAGCCTGAAAATTAAAATGATAACAAGTTTGCTGAAGCACTTTGTTTTGGACAATGCTTATCTTGGTAGAAATTAGTTAGCTTCTGCATTTCATGCTTTACCTTGCTTGTCAACTGGAAAATATGGTGATGCTTTTGATTGCAAAAAATTGAAAAATGTGTGCTAATGACTTTCTTTAGATATCATCTGTTGCACTGATCATGCCATGTGTCTTAGACAGTATGTCTTTTGCTACACTTGTTAGATGTTGTAATTGCAGTCAATCATATCTGAGAAGCATGCTTTCTACACTCCACTAGCACCCCAGTTGCATTCTTTGCATATTTTGAGGGGGAGTTGCATTTCAGGGGCAGTCCGTGTCTCTTTCGAGTACATTTAGTCTCGCTTGATGAGTCCACTTGTCAACAAGGGGGAGAAATTTTGGGGGGAGTTTTGGCTTTCTCTGGGATTTGTTTCAGGGGGAGTTTTTGTCCAGTTTGTCCTTACTCTTTTGATATCCTTGTTGATGATTCTGAGAGTGCACTCGTTTTGAGCTTTTGTTTTTGGTTAACCATAATGACCGCTTCTTGTTGACTTTTGGTCATTAGGGTTAAACTTTTACTTTATTTTCTTCTTCTCTGTTTTCTTGTGTTTTGTTTTCGTGTTTCCACATGTGTTCGCAGGTACTGAGGAGCTGATGAAGAGAAGTGTTGACAATGCACTCATCAAGGGGGAGATTGAGGAGCCATGCTGAAGAGCGTGGGCCTCATGGCTCCAGATGTGATGAGTCATTGTCAATGATAGTCAAAAAGGACTGAAGAGAGAGAAGAACTGCTGTGTCTGGGCCGCGTGTGACTCAGGTACACGGGCAGCGAGCGACTGTCGGGCAGAGGGGCCGCGAAGTCGGGCTGGCCCAATCCGGGTACATGGGCTAGGAGCAGCAGAGGATCCACTGAACTATTGACCAGGATTGACTTAGGTACACGGGCAGCGAGCAATTGCCGGGATGAGAGAGCTGCGGAGTCGGGCCGGCCCAATCCGGGTACCTGATGCAAAGCTGGTGGACGCTTTGTTAGTTTCGGCGCAAAACTGACGATCGCTTATCTTGTATGGGACTGTCCAGAAGAGAAGCCGTAGTTGCTACGAAAGCTTAGCTTCCGGATAAGTCATCTGTAAATAGGAGTTTAGTATTTTGTCCTTAGGCCCATAGTCAGACAGTCGGATCTGTAAAAATATCCTAAGGGCAGTTTAGTCTTTTCCTCTTATTTCAGCGTCTATAAAAAACCCTAAGGGGCTGGTGGAATATTCCTAGCTATTGGGCTGCCTATAAATAGGGCCCCAATCCCTAGGGTTAGGTTACCCTTTTACTGAAATCACTTTTCTAATCAATCCTTTGGGGTCACCTCTCCTGTTCCTGTTCATGCGCGCCGCCAGCAGTATGAGATTCCTGTTCGTGTTCGTGCACGTTGCTGCCTCCGCGAGATTCATCTGTTTCTTTTGATTACGTGAGTTTTTTATTCTCACTGACGTTGTCTCTCGTGAACTTGATTTAATCTACTGCATCGTTTTGTGTGCCTACATGGTTTTATTTCTAAGTGAATAGTCTTCTCTGGTTGCTTCTGTTCTTCAACTGAGTACTAGTCCTTCTTGCGTGATCTTGTAGCAGCAAGTAGTACCTATCTCCTGTAGCTACAGTATGCTAGTTTTCTAGACTTTGCTTTTTCCTGACAAGGCTTTTTGATCGAGAAGATATTGTCTAGCATGTTTCTTGGAGTTTCTGGCGGAGGTCCATACTGTGTTCGAAGTCCTTCAGTTTCTGTGAAGTAGGCTTCGATCAGACTTCGATCCGAACTTGAGTTGTGGACCCTGTTTCAAAGTATGCACTGGTTGAAAGTTTTATTCTGACATACTGTGACTGTTCTTTCGAAGCTACTTCGACAGGTTTCGAAGTTAGCTTCGAAGCGTGTCTCTCTGGTTTGCTTCGCTCGGAGTGTGTTACTGAAGTTTCTGACTGTTTTCATTTCGGCTGTTGTGGGTCTTAGCTTGTGCTTTCGGAGGCTGTGTTTCGAAGTCTGTTACTAGGCTTCGGTTTCTTGTGTGAGAGCTTTAGAGGGCTCCGATTCGGAGTTGGTCTGTATTTCGAAGGTCACTACTCCGGTAGTCATACCTCGAGCAATTTAACTTCAAAGGTTGTGTCACAGGCTTTGATTGTTCTCTGCTTTGCTTCGAAGTTGATTTTTCATATGTTAAGCCTCGTAGCTTCGAAGTGTGCTTTTCGGAGTAGGTTTCGGTAGTTTCATACTTCGCACAAGACACTTCGCTCCGAAGCATGCTTCGCATTCTGTCACACTCGAACTAGCCTAGACTCCAAAAACCTTCAGAAATTCCTCGACAGACTTCGTTAGCCTTCGACAAAGGACTGCGAAGCAGGCTTCGACACTGCGAAGCAGGCTTCGACATTGCAGGCTTCGTCAAGTACTGAACTGGAGACAACCTTGAATAGTAACCTCTCAACTCAGATAAATTGCTGTGATGATTTATTTCTGTGAAGTTTGATTTGCCATGATTTGAATGCTTAAATTAATCTGCCTATTAGCACTGTGTTGGTGTCTTTTCAATTAGGACACCGGTTGTTGTTAGGCTAGATACTTTGAGGCTCTATTGATCTGTTCACTTTAGCTTGCTTAGTGTATTGAGGTGCGTTGGGTGTTGGGAGCAGGCCATTGATTTGCAAGAATTTTTTAGGCGCCCATTAACCCCCCCTCTGGTCGCTACTTTCGGTCCTTCAGCTGGGAGCAGGAGCTTCCTAAAGATGTAGAGATGATCGAAGGCATGCACAAAAATGATGTCAATGGAACTGCCCCCGTCGACAAGCACCCGATGCACCTCGACGCCGGTGATGTTGGTGGTGACGACGAGGGGGTCGGCGTGTGGAAACTTGATGCCGATCGCACACGCCAGTCAGACTGCCAAGTACCCGTTGGTCAAACCGAAGTGATGGATAATTGTTTCTTCGCGTCGTCGACACACCTGATGATGGATCTGGCACACGCCGGTCAGACCGACCAGGCAACATTGGTCTAACCGGCAATGCCAGATCAGAACGCTCGAGCCTCTAGCTACCATATTTCCGTGGATAGCTTGCAACCAGAGTTCTTGGCGAGGAAGATGAGGTGGAAACACTGCAAGAAATCCAAAAAAACTAGAGGCAATTCAGCCAAAATACCAAATTACCGGTAAAAACCGATAAAACAATAGAAATCCGTTACGTGGATGAAACAGACGATTCACGAGAAAACCGATAAGGACTTACCGTGATTACGACACGGCAGATGGATGGTATACAACGCAAACCAACAAAGATGGACGTGCTAAACTAAACCTAGGGCAAGGAAAGTAGATTGAATGTAAATGTGATTCAAGGTAGAAAATAGATTGGATCTATTAGGGTTTTGGGGGGGCTCTCCTTGAATCGGCCTTGCCTCTATTTATAGAGGTTGGTGATGAGTTCCTAGGCTCAAATGGACTTAGACATGGGTTCCAAGTCATCAATAATTAATTAGAGATAAAATAGACCCAGAATGTAACACCCCAGAAATTAAAAAGGATTAAAATAAAAGAAAAATATTATTTAAATTATTTCTGGATTTATTATTAAAGGAAAAATCACCAAAGAACCCAAATAAAGCCAAACAGGGAGAAATACTCAAAATTTGGACCTAAAAATTTTATGAGATGAACTAGAGACCAAAATATAATTTTAGAAATTTTTACAAATTTTTATCAGCAGTGATTCAACCCTTAATCAAATATTCGATTTTCTGGAATTATTTTAAATCAGAAATCAAATTTTAATCTTATTGGGCCGAAACCCTGAAACTCCCCCCTAAAGCCTTTTAGGCCCAGCCCATCACTGCTCTCTCTCTGGCGAGTGGGTCCCACCTGTCGGCGCCGCTCCCCTCTCTCCTCCCGCTCGCACCCCGCCTCGGCCCCACCAGTCAGCCTCTGTGCGCCCGCGTTCACCCACTGACAGCCGTGGCCCGCCTGTCGGACCTTCCTTTTCTGGTTCGGTCGCTGACAGGTGGGGGCCACCTGTCAGATCCTTCGTCTTCGATGGAAGGGGATCGCTCCCCTTCCCCTCTCCGGCGATTGCCTTCTGCTTCCACGCCACCGGCCGCCCGATCTCGCTCGATCGCCCTCGGATCACTTTCCCCAAGCACCGCCGACCCCCTTCCATCTTCAAGCCACGCGTTTTAGCAGGAATGGAAGCTCGCCCACGCAGATGGAACCCTCGCCGGCGCAAAAAGTGAAACCCTTCGGGTTTCCTCCGTTTGCCCTGCCTTATACATCGCCGGTGACCCCTATAAAAACCCCTCGGCTCACCGCACTCCGCCCACACCTCCTAAGCCCTAACCGAAGCCTTCCAGAGCGCCGTCGCCCTCTTCTTCGAGCTTCGGCTCTGCTCCACCTCCGGCGAGCGATCGCCGTCGATCCCGACCCCCTTCGCCCTAGCCACCGCCACCGGAGTGATCATCGACCACCGCCCGTCCTCGGCCACCCTTCCGTTGGCCGTGGACACCGCCGGATCGCCGTCGCCGACAAGCACCCGAACGCTCTACTTCGTCTACCCTCGCCGCCGGCCGCCGTCCGTCGCCCTCCGTCGCCGCCAGAGGTACCATCGTGATCGCTATCCTCCCCGCGTTCCATTTTTGGCCCTAGCTAGGCCCCTAAGCCCTCGCCGTCGCCACCGTGGCCGCACCCGAGCCCGCCGTCGCCGGAGACGAAGGCGGTACTCGACCCCTTAGCGCGTGCCGTGCCGGATTCCATCTGAGCCGCACGATCGTGAACGAAGGGCACAGATTAAATCCCTTTAATCTCACCCGTAGATCTGGTCAAAGGGGTACGGGGCGATCGCAGCCGTCGATCGTTACTTGAACCCCAGGATCAATCTGGTGCGTCCACGTATACCCTTTCGCCACGTTTTAATCTGAGCCGTCCGATTTCATTAAAACCCTCCCGCCTCGCACTCAGCCGCCAGATCTGGATCCTACGGCCCTGGATCGGCCGGTCCACGCGCACAGTAGCGTGGTCCACTGTGGGCCTGGCTCACCGTGGACCAGAGCCCATTTCTGTTTAAATAAAATTTCAGAAAATTGTTTAAACTTCAAAAATTCATATCTTGCTCAATTTAACTCCAAATTTCACCATTCAAATTTTGTTAAATCCAGAATAATATTCTCTACACATTAATGCAATAAAAACAGTATGTTACTGTTACCCAAAATATTCTTAATAAATAAATGAATAAAAACCCCTTAGGATTAAGATTAATAAGATAGAAAATAAATTAGGAAAAATTCCAAAAAGTTAAACTTTACTGTTTTATACAAAACTACAGAAGATTAAAATGTTACTTCACATAAAAACACCCACAAATATGTATGATTATGTTTGGTGATGTTTTATTGAATGTGATGTATTGTTTATTTTTCCGTATCGAGAAGACTACGAGTTCGTCGAGGAGCAGGAGTTCTACCCCGAGGTTCCTCCATCCCCCTTTGCTGATCAAGGCAAGTCATCGACCATCTCTGTGGAAACAGTTGATCATAATTGAGCCCATGTTTCAATAAATTATCGCTATAACTCATAGGCTAATAATGCATTAGTCAAATACTCAAGCCTTACACTTATATTTATTAGATCCCTGTCCTTGTGTGCAAACCCAAGCCATGCTTATTGAGCCTTAACTCCTTGGCACTCTACTATAAATATATTAGCTAGTGCCCAATGTACCGGCACAACTGCTATAGGTTAAAAAGAACGAGTCGTAGATAGCTGGATTCTGTATATGAATTTCCCTGTTATTCTCGTCTCTGGACTCTGTTGGAGTTGGCTAGGTTATAAGTATGGTGGGTTCCGGGTGCAAGCTCGGGCACTGGTTTGTGGCACCCGGGGCACTATAAGGACCGGTCTGCGGGATCTGTTGCAAAGCACTTCCGTACCAACCACAAGTCTAATGGGTAAGTCCTAACTGGAAGTATGGGATACTCCGGCTTGATGCACCATAGAGGAGGGGGCAAGGGGCTAGCCTGCGGGTGACTTGTACCGACGAGGCTCAAGGGGGGGTATGGTGGGGCTCCGATGCGTCGGGACACCATATGAAACCCATAAGAGGGTGCTATTGAGTCGGGGAGGACTATATGGAAGGTTTTGGCACGAGTTCCCGTGTGATGGGTCATCTCGTTACACTTCGGTGTAGGTGATGAGTGCGTGCCTTGTGGGTACAGTGGTACATCTCTGATCAGAGTAATTCAATCTTTTCGAAAAGCCGAGCCCACGGTCAAGGGCGGGTTGTGTGACTACTCGCAGTTAGTATACAATTGTTTGAATGGTCAAGTTATCCATGGCACGTAAGGACTGTTGAGCGAGGTGGGGCTGACTGTACCCCTCAAGTTAGAAGATGATGATACACATGCACATGTTTATTTTCCCGTACTAATAAATTGCTCACATTTAAAGCTTTACAATTATGCTGCTTCCGCAAAAATTAGCCACTATCCCCCTTGTTATTATCTTGCATTATATTTGCATTCGGTGGCTTGCTGAGTACATCTGTATTCACCCCGTAGACTTACAACATCAGAGCCAGTCTACTACGAGGAGGATGAAGGTCTGGAGTAGCGACCCAGTCAAGGCGAGACTGGAAGGAGGCGTTCATCTAGGACCCTTATTTTATTAGTTTCTCTACACCTTTATTCACTTTTGTATTAATGCGGTCTACGAACCGTGAATGATTGTCCGTATTGTACGTGGTCGCATGATGAACGTCTTGTTTTATTGATTTTCTATGGAATTTCAATAAAGTCCTGATTTATTAAATCGGGGCGCGACAAGATGGTATCAGAGCCGACTTGACTGTAGGAAGCCAAACAGACCTGACCTTAGGACTTATATATATTCACTATATTTTACAAAAGATTACTTATCCTCTCATCTTCTGAGGTTTTTACGAAAATTTCCTCTCTTTTGTAGATGCCGGTTCACACCATGAGCGGGACTCTTCATGATGAGGCCAGATTCATCCGCGAGCTTCGCGCGCTCGTCGACTTTTTGGGGTTTCCCCATGAGCCTGCGTTCCACGGGATCTTTCCCGATGCGAACGAGAGCTACTGCGAGGTCACGGTTGTGATCCGCCCCTCTTCCACGCAGCCACCCTTCTACACCCATGGAGTTGGAGGACCTTCATTCGTGGTGGCCAGCCAGCGAGCCGCTCTTCAGTCCCTCGCCGAGCTTTGACTGGTATACGACTGCTACCTCCGCGACACTGTCTACCGCTTCATGCCCATGCGCACACCCAGGAGTCACCGCAACATCTACATCAGTCCCCTCACGCAGAGCAGCTCCGCCATCACCCGCACGATGAGACTTTTGGAGGCCATGGACAACCTCCACACAGAGTCCGTCCTCGACGCAGACAGCCAGCACGACACCATCGACTTCTACCGCCACACTTCGGAGAACCTGACCCGTGAGAATGCCGAGCTCCGTCGACAGCTTGAGCAGAACCCTCTGTTGACCCTTGAGGTGGAGGAGTTGAGGCGTCAGAACGAGCTCCTACGCCAGGGCGCCATGGTCCACACCCAGCTCCGTCAGCAGCTCAGAGAGTTGAAGAAGGACCTAGAGGAGATCGCGCCTCTTCCGCCTCGCAGGAAGAAACCCCTTCGGATCCCCACTGTGAGGCCCAAGAGGATCTCCCGCAGCGCACCACCCGCCGGACCGTCCAGCTCCTCGACCCCGACCGTCACCCACGAGCCCGAGATCGAGCCGTCCCCCGAGCTGCCATAGACGTAGTTTTACGATTGATTGTTATTTTTATTGCTTGTTTGTATTAGCATTCATGTCAAAACATAAGGCATGAATGAAGAATTAAATAAATGTAACCGCAAGAACGGTACCCTTTTGAAATAAAATATAGAGAAGTTCACTAAAATAAATGTGTATCCTCTGAAAACTCCAGGATGACCAACACTCAGGGTTCAGACGCTCCTCAGAACGGAGGGGATAGTGGCAACCTGCCACAATGGGGAGCCACCGGGCAAAGGCAAGCCCCGGTCGCCAATCACCCCACCTTGGCTGAGATGATGGCCACCCAGAACTAGCTGGTCTCAGCCCTCTTGCACCAGATGCAGCAGCAGCAGCAGCAGATGCAAGAGCAGCAGGCGCATCTTTTCCGCCTCCACCAACAGCCCGAGCTGCCTCGACCTGCCACTCCAGCTCCCGCTCCCGCGTCGCAGCTCTCGGAGTTTCTCCGAGTCCGCCCACCGACCTTCTCGAGCACCACCAACCCCATGGAGGCTGGGGATTGGTTGCGAGCTATCGAGAAGAAGCTCGACCTCCTGACCTGCACTGAGCAGGAGAGGGTGGCCTTCGCCACCCACCAGCTTCATGGTCCCGCCGCCGAGTGGTGGGACAATCACCGTGAGACTCTGCCCGAGGGCCACGCCCACACTTGGGAAGAGTTCTCAGCTGCTTTCCATGCCGCTCACATCCCCGACGGCATTGTAGCTCAGAAGCAACATGAGTTTAGGGACCTGCAGCAGGGGAGCAGGTCCGTAACAGAATATCTGCATGAGTTCAACAGATTGGCCAGGTACGCACCTGAAGAGGTTCGTACGGATGCGGCCAGACAAGCCAAGTTCCTTAGGGGACTGAAGGACGAGTTGTCCCTACAACTCATCTTTGGAGACTTCACCAACTTCCAAAAGTTGGTGAACAAGGCCATCATGCAGGAGACCCAACAAAACAAGGTCGACCTGAAGAAGAAGCGGATGATTGCCTTCAGGCAGAATCAAGGAATGGCCCAGAGACCCCGCTTTGCTCCACCCCCACCAGCACAGCAGTACCACCCCCGGCCAGTGTATCGTCCGGCGCCACCAGCCGCTAATGCCGGAGCCAGCCAACCTCGTCCCGCTCCCGCCACACCAACCGTCCCAGCTGCCCCGGCCAAGAAGCCGGAAGTTTTGAGAGACAGGCATGGCAAGCCTGTAGTATGTTTCAACTGCCGCCAGGAGGGACACTACTCCCATCAGTGCCCCCATCCCAAGCGTGCACAAGGCGTCGCCTCCAACCCCGCCGTCCGCGCCAAGGTGAACCACGTCACCGCCGAGGAAGCCCAGGCTGCACCAGAGATTGTCATGGGTAAGTTTATGGTTCATTCATCACTTGCAGTGGTATTATTTGACACCAGAGCTACCCACTCCTTTATATCAACTGCTTTTGTGGAAAATAATGCCCTGGACATAAGTGAACTACCCAGGCCAGTATTGATAGCTACCCCGGGCAAGCAAACCCTCGCTTGTTCCTTTAGTCCAAGGGTATGGGTAGATATCCAAGGCACGATGTTTTGGGCCGACCCCATTCTAATAGAATGCCAAGGTTTGGATCTCATCCTAGGGATGGATTGGCTAAACAAACACCAAGGTGTGATAGAATGTGCCCAAAGAAAAGTGACTGTGACTGATGAAGAAGGGACTATAGTCACATTCCAGATGCCCAGCATGAAGGCCGGAAGGACAAGACTACATCAGATTACCCTGGAGGAGATACCAGTAGTCAGTGAGTACCCGGACGTATTCCCAGAGGATATACCAGGGATGCCACCTAAGAGGGACATCGAGTTCAGGATTGACTTGGTGCCCGGAACCACTCCTATTTATAAGCGACCATACCGAATGGCCGCCAATGAATTAGCTGAGATGAAGCAGCAGTTGGAGGATCTCGAGAAGAAAGGCTACATCAGACCCAGCACATCGCCATGGGGTGCTCCCGTCATCTTCGTCAAAAAGAAAGAAGACAAGGCAAAGCGTATGTGTGTGGATTATCGCGCCTTGAATGAGGTAACCATCAAGAATAAGTACTCGTTACCTCGGATCGATGATCTCTTCGACCAGCTAAAAGGAGCTACCGTATTCTCGAAGATCGACTTGCGTTCTGGTTATCATCAGTTAAGGATCCGAGAGGAGGATGTACCCAAGACTGCCTTCACCACCCGTTATGGATTATATGAGTGCACAGTTATGTCCTTTGGATTGACCAACGCCCCTGCATTCTTCATGAATATGATGAATAAGGTATTCATGGAATATTTGGACAAGTTCATCGTGGTCTTCATAGACGACATCCTCATTTATTCCAAGGACCAGAAAGAGCACGAGACACACCTCCGGTTAACCTTAGGAAAGCTAAGGGAACACCAATTATATGCCAAGTACAGCAAATGCAAGTTTTGGACGGCAGAAGTAAAGTTCCTTGGACACATCATCTCTGCGCAAGGAATCGCAGTAGACCCTGCCACCGTAGAAGCAGTTACGGATTGGCTGCCACCCACGAACGTATCTGAGATACGAAGTTTTCTGGGTTTGGCCGGATATTATCGGAGATTTATTGAGAATTTTTCCAAGATAGCCAAGCCTATGACCAAGTTGTTGCAGAAAGGAGAGAAGTTTGAATGGACTCCTGAATGCGAGGAAAGTTTCCGCACTCTCAAGACCCGTTTGGTGTCTGCACCCATACTGACCCTACCGGATATCCACAAAGACTTCCATGTCTATTGCGACGCATCTCGCCAAGGATTGGGATGTGTTCTTATGCAAGATGGGAAGGTTATCTCTTATGCCTCCCGTCAGTTGAGACCTCATGAGTTGAATTATCCGACCCATGATTTGGAATTAGCCGCCGTAGTGCATGCCCTTAAGATTTGGAGGCACTATTTGGTTGGTAATCGCTGTGAGATTTTTACGGATCACAAGAGCTTGAAGTATATCTTCACACAACCAGACCTGAACTTGAGGCAAAGACGATGGCTGGAATTAATAAAGGACTATGACTTAGGTATTCACTATCACCCCGGAAAAGCAAATGTGGTAGCTGATGCCTTAAGTCGCAAGGGATATTGCACAACCATGATGATTCAAGAACACGCGCCCTTGTTATGTAGGGAGATGGAAAAGTTGAATCTTGGATTGACCACCGGAGCATATCTAGCCACCTTGGAAACCCAGCCTATTCTATTTGAACAGATCCGTGAAGCTCAGTTGGAGGACCCAGATATAGCTGCCATTAGGAAGAACATGAGACAAGGAAAAGCCCCCGGATTTTCAGAGGACGAGAATGGCACCATATGGTTTGGAACCCGGATATGTGTACCGGATAAACCTGAGATAAAGACCCTTATCCTAAGAGAAGCCCATGAGACGTTGTACTCCATTCATCCTGGCAGTACCAAGATGTACCAGGATCTGAAGGAACGTTATTGGTGGGTCAGCATGAAAAGAGAGATTGCCCAGTTTGTCGCCGAGTGTGACACCTGCAGAAGAGTAAAAGCTGAACACCAGAGGCCTGCAGGATTGTTACAGCCACTTAAAGTGCCTGAATGGAAGTGGGAAGAGATCGGTATGGATTTCATCACCGGATTACCAAAGACCCAACTTGGGTATGATTCTATTTGGGTGATCATCGATCGGCTTACGAAAGTAGCTCATTTCATAGCCGTCAAGACGACCTTCAGTGGCCCTAAGCTTGCAGAGCTATATATGGCCCGGATAGTATGTCTTCATGGAGTGCCTAAGAAGATAGTGTCTGACCGAGGAAGTCAGTTCACCTCCCGTTTCTGGAAAAACCTTCAAGAGGAGATGGGCACGAGATTGAATTTCAGTACCGCCTACCATCCTCAGACAGATGGACAAACAGAGAGGGTGAATCAGATACTGGAGGATATGCTTCGAGCATGTGTCTTGGATTTTGGAGCCACTTGGGACAAGAGCTTGCCGTACGCTGAATTTTCCTACAACAACAGCTATCAAGCCAGCCTTCAGATGTCTCCTTTTGAAGCCCTATATGGACGTAAGTGCAGAACGCCTCTACTTTGGGACCAAACCGGTGAATCCCAAGTATTCGGAACAAATATTCTTCGTGAAGCTGAAGAGAAAGTACGGATCATCAGAGACCGACTCAAGACAGCCCAATCACGACAGAAGAGCTACGCAGACAATCGTCGCCGAGACCTAGCCTTTGAAGAAGGAGATCATGTCTACCTACGAGTCACGCCTCTCCGTGGAACTCAACGGTTTAACATGAGAGGAAAGTTGGCCCCTCGATATGTTGGACCATTCCCCATTATCCGACGCCAAGGCAAAGTAGCTTATCAGTTGGAACTACCACCCTCATTGGCTGGAGTGCACGATGTATTCCACGTATCTCAACTCAAGAAGTGTCTCCGCGTCCCCACGGAGCAAGTGGATCTTCAGCAGTTGGATGTCCAAGAGGATCTGACCTATGTGGAAAAGCCGGTCAAGATATTGGAAGTCAAAGAAAGGACCACCAGGAGTAGAGTCATCCGCTTCTGCAAAGTGCAGTGGAGAAATCATCTAGTAGAGGAAGCTACATGGGAAAAAGAAGATGAACTCAAGGCACAGCATCCTGAGCTATTCGAGGATTGATCCGAATCTCGAGGACGAGATTCTCTGTAAGGGGGATAGGATTGTAACACCCCAGAAATTAAAAAGGATTAAAATAAAAGAAAAATATTATTTAAATTATTTCTGGATTTATTATTAAAGGAAAAATCACCAAAGAACCCAAATAAAGCCAAACAGGGAGAAATACTCAAAATTTGGACCTAAAAATTTTATGAGATGAACTAGAGACCAAAATATAATTTTAGAAATTTTTACAAATTTTTATCAGCAGTGATTCAACCCTTAATCAAATATTCGATTTTCTGGAATTATTTTAAATCAGAAATCAAATTTTAATCTTATTGGGCCGAAACCCTGAAACTCCCCCTAAAGCCTTTTAGGCCCAGCCCATCACTGCTCTCTCTCTGGCGAGTGGGTCCCGCCTGTCGGCGCCGCTCCCCTCTCTCCTCCCGCTCGCACCCCGCCTCGGCCCCACCAGTCAGCCTCTGTGCGCCCGCGTTCACCCACTGACAGCCGTGGCCCGCCTGTCGGCCCTTCCTTTTCTGGTTCGGTCGCTGACAGGTGGGGGCCACCTGTCAGATCCTTCGTCTTCGATGGAAGGGGATCGCTCCCCTTCCCCTCTCCGGCGATTGCCTTCTGCTTCCACGCCACCGGCCGCCCGATCTCGCTCGATCGCCCTCGGATCACTTTCCCCAAGCACCGCCGACCCCCTTCCATCTTCAAGCCACGCGTTTTAGCAGGAATGGAAGCTCGCCCACGCAGATGGAACCCTCGCCGGCGCAAAAAGTGAAACCCTTCGGGTTTCCTCCGTTTGCCCTGCCTTATACATCGCCGGTGACCCCTATAAAAACCCCTCGGCTGACCGCACTCCGCCCACACCTCCTAAGCCCTAACTGAAGCCTTCTAGAGCGCCGTCGCCCTCTTCTTCGAGCTTCGGCTCTGCTCCACCTCCGGCGAGCGATCGCCGTCGATCCCGACCCCCTTCGCCCTAGCCACCGCCACCGGAGTGATCGTCGACCACCGCCCGTCCTCGGCCACCCTTCCGTTGGCCGTGGACACCGCCGGATCGCCGTCGCCGACAAGCACCCGAACGCTCTACTTCGTCTACCCTCGCCGCCGGCCGCCGTCCGTCGCCCTCCGTCGCCGCCAGAGGTACCATCATGATCGCTATCCTCCCCGCGTTCCATTTTTGGCCCTAGCTAGGCCCCTAAGCCCTCGCCGTCGCCACCGTGGCCGCACCCGAGCCCGCCGTCGCTGGAGACGAATGCGGTACTCGACCCCTTAGCGCGTGCCGTGCCGGATTCCATCTGAGCCGCACGATCGCGAACGAAGGGCACAGATTAAATCCCTTTGGGATTTAATCTCACCCGTAGATCTGGTCAAAGGGGTACGGGGCGATCGCAGCCGTCGATCGTTACTTGAACCCCAGGATCAATCTGGTGCGTCCACGTATACCCTTTCGCCACGTTTTAATCTGAGCCGTCCGATTTCATTAAAACCCTCCCGCCTCGCGCTCAGCCGCCAGATCTGGATCCTACGGCCCTGGATCGGCCGGTCCACGCGCACAGTAGCGCGGTCCACTGTGGGCCTGGCT
The DNA here is from genome assembly GCA_019279435.1 of Zizania palustris. Classification (NCBI taxonomy): domain Eukaryota; kingdom Viridiplantae; phylum Streptophyta; class Magnoliopsida; order Poales; family Poaceae; genus Zizania; species Zizania palustris. The sequence goes on from JAAALK010000079.1 coordinate 21,716,021, forward strand.
CACCGTGGACCAGAGCCCATTTCTGTTTAAATAAAATTTCAGAAAATTGTTTAAACTTCAAAAATTCATATCTTGCTCAATTTAACTCCAAATTTCACCATTCAAATTTTGTTAAATCCAGAATAATATTCTATACACATTAATGCAATAAAAACAGTATGTTACTGTTACCCAAAATATTCTTAATAAATAAATGAATAAAAACCCCTTAGGATTAAGATTAATAAGATAGAAAATAAATTAGGAAAAATTCCAAAAAGTTAAACTTTACTGTTTTATACAAAACTACAGAAGATTAAAATGTTACTTCACATAAAAACACCCACAAATATGGTGTTTTTCTCGTCTCTGGACTCTGTTGGAGTTGGCTAGGTTATAAGTATGGTGGGTTCCGGGTGCAAGCTCGGGCACTGGTTTGTCGCACCCGGGGCACTATAAGGACCGGTCTGCGGGATCTGTTGCAAAGCACTTCCGTACCAACCACAAGTCTAATGGGTAAGTCCTAACTGGAAGTATGGGATACTCCGGCTTGATGCACCATAGAGGAGGGGGCAAGGGGCTAGCCTCCGGGCGACTTGTACCGACGAGGCTCAAGGGGGGGTATGGTGGGGCTCCGATGCGTCGGGACACCATATGAAACCCATAAGAGGGTGCTATTGAGTCGGGGAGGACTATATGGAAGGTTTTGGCACGAGTTCCCGTGTGATGGGTCATCTCGTTACACTTCGGTGTAGGTGATGAGTGCGTGCCTTGTGGGTACAGTGGTACATCTCTGATCAGAGTAATTCAATCTTTTCGAAAAGCCGAGCCCACGGTCAAGGGTGGGTTGTGTGACTACTCGCAGTTAGTATACAATTGTTTGAATGGTCAAGTTATCCATGGCACGTAAGGACTGTTGAGCGAGGTGGGGCTGACTGTACCCCTCGAGTTAGAAGATGATGATACACATGCACATGTTTATTTTCCCGTACTAATAAATTGCTCACATTTAAAGCTTTACAATTATGCTGCTTCCGCAAAAATTAGCCACTATCCCCCTTGTTATTATCTTGCATTATATTTGCATTCGGTGGCTTGCTGAGTACATCTTTACTCACCCCGTTGACTTACAACATCAGAGCCAGTCTACTACGAGGAGGATGAAGGTCTGGAGTAGCGACCCAGTCAAGGCGAGACTGGAAGGAGGCGTTCATCTAGGACCCTTATTTTATTAGTTTCTCTACACCTTTATTCACTTTTGTATTAATGCGGTCTACGAACCGTGAATGATTGTCCGTATTGTACGTGGTCGCATGATGAACGTCTTGTTTTATTGATTTTCTATGGAATTTCAATAAAGTCCTGATTTATTAAATCGGGGCGCGACACAGAATCAGCTAATCTGAATCAGATACAGAGTTGGCCGATCTGACCGATGTGGGGCTGGTCAAACCAGCAGTACATGGCCGATCAAACCGGCCTGTGCCAGGAACTTGGCATATTTTCGGCTAACTTACCAAAAATTGATATTTTGACAACTTTAACCATTAATGACATTTTTTGCTATCAATGATACCATGACCGGAATGTTCATCAGTGCTCTTTCTGAGTGGGTGACCTTGTCCTACACTGAGTTCAATCGGTAGTCAGGACCCACAAACTCTCGGCTCCCTAGGAAGGACCCTTCATTATCATCGAGGCTACGTGCCTGGGGTCTTATCACCTGATGTGAGAAGACGACCAGAAGTTGGTGAACTACTGTAATATCGAGCACCTCAGGTGATTTTATCCCTGAACGAGATAAGTATTTGATATTACTTCATAAAAAATACATTTGCTTTCCTCGATATTACGGTCCATAGGTCTCGATCTCCAACCGTTCTAGCTGGGATGCCACGATCAGCTCTAGCTCAGCTATGATGTGATTCACCGACTGCCTCCACTCTAGCTTTGAGGTCACGATCTGCTTTGACCTAGCCTTTGCCGAGATGTAACCGTTCTAGCCTCGATGCCATGATCCGCTCTGGCTCGGCTATGACGTGATTCACCATCTGCCTCAGCTCTGGCTTCGAGGTCACGATCTTCTTTAACCTGGCCTTTGCTGATATGTAACCGTTCTAGCCTCGATGCCATGATCCGCCCTGGCTCGGCTACGACGTGATTCGCCGACTGCCTCCGCTCTGGCTTCAAGGTCACGATCCATTCTGACTCAGCATTTGCCGAGATGAACGATCACCACCACTCTAGCCGTGTAGCTATGACTCACTCTATCCCGGCTATTGTTGGATCAAAGGAATGTGGGATTCCTTTTCACTAGAACTCTTGGAGTTCAAAGCCTGCTCAGCACTCAAGCATCAGCGAGTCAATCACTCTGACTAAAGCAACCATGATCTGCTCTAGCGTAGTCACTATGAAGGTCACTCATTTTCCTCGGGGCTCTAATGAGCAACTATCTTTGATCGATTGTGGACACTCGCCCTTGGTGGAACATGATGCTAATGGTTCTAAACAATGTGCATGTGGCTTGAGTTCCCTACGTTACATAGACCTTAGCTATATCGATGAAGCTGAGCCAAGTTTTGAATGCAGTCGAACAAGATAGGAAAGTCTTAAAATGAAGAAATATTTCTTACATTCTGACGAGATGTACATATAAAATGATTTCTTCTACTCTGTTTTTATCTGCTCAGTAGGATGCAGCCTCATCGGGGTTGCATCGAAGGGCCTCTCAAGGACGAGGAAGCCCTTTGATGGTACCCTGAGGAACAAGCGCATCCGGGAGGATCTCCGACCAGAAGCACTAACGCGTCGGGCAAGCCAGCGGGTCGAGGGTGATGTACGCCAAGCATCCAAGAGGATGCTTAGAGAGAGCCTTGCTGAGCTTTTTATCTGCTCAGCAAGGTCTCCTTTGTTGTGTCATCCCCTGTGCTTCTCTAGAGCCGAGGAGGCAACACCATGCTAGAAATGAGCGATTCCCACAGGGAGGAGGAGGACGTAAGGTCGCCACATGAGCTCACCGCGCCCAGGACGCGCTTGGAGATCCACCATAAGGTCGCTGCATGGGCTTGCAGTCCCATCTCCAAGACACCAGTGATCTTAAAGAAGGATAAGAACTCAAGACTCTAGTCATGAAGATTGATGAAGAAATCAACAAGTGAAGAGACACTTACCCAAAGTCTAGAGGCTCTTGATAACCCTTCAAGAAACCGTCACACCAAGCCATCTAGAGGGTAACACCTTATGATGAAGAAAGGAGTCAAGGCAGCAAAGATGATCTATGCCAAGATGTTGATGAAACTGAAGACAAAGGGGGACCTATTTATGGGCCCAAATGGAAGGCGGAGAGGCGAACCGCCAGCGTCCTATTAAAAGATGAACCCTACTAATGGCACATTGAGAATCGCTCCTCCAGTCGCCATATCGCGATAGTCAAAATCCCCTGCCATGCAGAATGGATTTGCCGTCTGACATGTCAGTCGCCTCAATGCCATTTATGGCTTCACAATGATTTTCTCCACCGGACTCCGCCAAGCGAAATTTGCGGGATTTAATAATCCCAGCACCAATGTCATCCCAGGGCCACCAGGATAAGTGTTCAATTATCCATACTTTAAATTTCAATTTGATACGTCATTCAAATTTTGAATTTATTCACTTGTAAGCACGAATATTGGAGCAGCAACATTTTTTCCCACTATGTATACATGATCCGCTCTAGCTGAGTCATTAGAAGGCCCCTCTGCTTCTGAGTGCTTAACAAGTTTGTGGCCCTTAAGCATTGCCCTTGGGACCTAGCGCGGGCTTCCTACTCTGTATCCATGATCAGCTCTGGCTGAGTTAGTTAAAACCCTTCCTCGGGATGCTTAACGACAACATTCTTTTGGTAATCTCCTCTACGGAATTTTGTGATCGCGCACTTTGTATCCATGATCAGCTCTGGCTGAGTTGGGTCGATCGGATTCCGGAAGAGTTGCCTCTACTGACTAGTTCCTAGTGATTCATGCGGTCTATGAAAGTGCGGTTCAAAAAAGTGGGTACCTGGCGTGCGTTATCCCTGTGCTAGTGAGCATGCACTATGGCCAGATGATCACAATCAGTCGGATCACATATAAAGTGACCAAGCAACATTATGTTCTATGTCATGCAAATATGTCACACTTATTTTTGGCACTCGGTAGGTGCAGGATTAGAAGGAGGATAATATTATATATCAGCACTCAAGGTCTTAGCAGCCTCCTTGACTTCGGCATAAACTCACTGGGTGTCGGCCTCGCTGAAATGCGCTGGCCACCCCATCTGGACGAGATCTAGTCGGGTGGTCGGTTATAATGCCCGGACGACGCGGAGCACATGAGTGGTCGTTGTCTTCGCAAATTCCCAAGCCAATTGCTTCAGCCGTCCTTTAGCACCAACTGGCCGAGCAAATGACTCTTTCACTGACCACCAAGTTCTCGGGGGTTCGTCATAAACCATGTGTATCATCGCCTCCACGCACAAACGATAGGCATACAGGTGCTTCTTGATGCTCATTAGATGCCTCTCCAGGTCTTTAGACGTTGCTCTACGATTTTCAGGACAGAAATTGATGAAATTCGCGCTGGAAGAAAAAAATTGCTCAGAATAAGTTCATACTTTTATACTCGTCATGTCATTTCTGGGCCAAAGCCTTAGACTTGGTGAGCAACTTCTTCAACTTCTCCAGCTCGGTAGAGGCAGCATCTCTTTCAGCGAGTTGCTTACCCAACTCCTCTAGCTTGGCCAGAGCAGTGTCCCTATCGGCTATCACATCGTCTGCTGAAGTTGCACCTAGCCGATGACTATCTCCATACGCTCTCCGAACCCCAACAAATCTATGAGAAGATGAAGAAGAGTTACACTCCAGATTCATGGATGGAAATGCTGAAGATATTGATACATACCGAGGGCCTGGAGGTCGATCTGCTCGTGAAGATCATGAAGATGCTATCGGAGACAATGGTTCTCCGTCTCCAGCCGTCATAGCTCATCGTCCTTCTAGGACAGCTCACCGCCATTGGTGTCTAGGTGCTCTCTTATCTCGAGACCCACATCCTTTGTGGATACCTGAATTAATATACACGCCAAGGTATGCAAGCACTTTTTGCAGGAAAACTTACCATCATGTTCTGACTATGGTACTCGAATGAGTTCAAGCGCCTGTCCATGGTCACCGACCAACGCCGATCTGGAGTACATCCAGAAGGCGGTGGCGCCTACCTGACTGTAATGGGAGGAGCGGAGCGCTCCTCCCCTGACATGGTGGGCTTTGCTGTGGTCGTCCCCACGGTTGACGACGGATCCTTGGACCTTCTCGGTGAAGAAGGTTGGGTCCCCATCGCGTCACCTACCAAAGGTGGCCCACCCTCAGGTGACCCGAAGGTGTCGCGTAGACCACAATGGCGGTGGTCGGCACAACGGTGTCGGTCACCTCGATTGGGCTCGACTCGGGCAATGGCAATCCTTTGACCCTGTCAGGAGGATCCAGTGATGAACACGAAGAAATGTCCAAGAAGATAGACTACATCAACAAATGTCCTCACCACGCCAATCGCCGGAACACCGCCTTCCTCATCCATGAGCTGGGTCCTTCACCGAAAGTAAAGCCGGCTAGTGGAGCCGAGCGAAACGGGGACGACGTCAGGGTGGACACCGAGTATGACGACGTCACAGCCTCAGCCACCGTAGGTGCCCACTCGAAGGCATCCGAATTGGTACCTGGGTACAAAGGGATCTTAGAGGCCCCTCAGCCCACCTTTGCCTCGCCTCTGACTGGGCAGTTCTTTGAGTCACACGACGTCTGGGCAGAGTCACCGCCTGCTTCTTCGACTTCTTTGCCAAGGGGGAGCAAGCCTCCTTTCTCTTCCTCTTCCTACTAGGTGCGGCGCCATCCGGCCTAGCACGCTTTTGCCCGATGGTGCAGGGTGCTCTGGCAGTGGAGCTAGAGAGATGAAGGCGGCCCGACCGTGCACAAGTTCACATTCAAGACCTAAAGATTGATTGCGAGTTCCGCCAAACCCTCGATGAAGAACGGGAGGAAACAACATTACCTCCAGTCAGGGAAAATCGAGACGGAAGGGGTGGCAACGGGTGGAACATTGGGATTTGACCCTGCTATTGAGGATGCACACACATAGGAGTAGGGTTATTATCCTCCGGGAGGCCCGAACCTATCTAAAATTATCTCGTGTCCATCTCCTCATTGTTTTTGCTCCTTTCAACCGAGGTAACCATCAAATCCATAGCCGCGACTCCTCCTTTCTGCTTACACAAATCACACTATGGGTACCCCCTATAGGCTTGCCATTCCCACGCAACGACACACCATGACTCCTCCGCCTTCGGCTTCCTTTGAGTCTATGGGTCCACGGGAGGCTGGCACCACCCCACCGGACTCACACGGCCACACCGACCACGCGCCGCCCAGCCGACGGAGTCATCGATGTCAGCGGAGAGGCACAAAGGTGGCGATAGAGAGGCACGTCATGGGGCGAGATGAGGCGGGCAAAGGCAGTGGCCGGTGGGGCAGAGGAAGATGGAGCAAGGCGGAGCGTGGGAGAGGGAAATTGGTGCCTATGGGAGGGGGAGGTGACGTGTGGGAGCCTAGCGAAGAAGGGGGCTCTGGATGGGCAGTCAGCGACCAGCGCGGGTGCGGGAGGTAAAGGGTGTAGGGTGGCGCATGCAGAAGGGTGAGCGACCAGGGTGAGAGAGCGGAGCAGCTAGGGTTGGGAGGGGTTAAGATTATATTAGATAGATGGCTTGGGGGTTAAGATTCTATTAGATAGCAGTGCGAAGGGAAAAAAATTGTGGCTTTGGCATTGGGAGATGTTTAAGAATTCTGTGATGCTTCTTTCTGACTAGAACTTGAGTTTGAGCCTTTCCTCCTCCTTTGCCCAGCTGGAGGCACTAGTATCTCAAGGTAACAGCCGTCAACCACACCTTGTAGGATGAGATTGATAATGGGCACTACATTTACCTTTCTCTCGCCTAACTCTACAAAAATGAGCCGATGCTTGCCGTTGCTTGTTATTTTTGGTCTGATGCCCTCAATGCCTTCCTATTTGGCCATGGACCGATGAGTCTGACTATGATTGATATCTTGGCTTTGACCTCCATCGATATTGTTGAAGGAAGTATGCCCAAGACAATTCTAGGGATTAGAAGTTCTGATAGGTATATCGGAAGTTCTGACTATTTTCGGGACCCAGGTCGGAGAGCGAAACCGACTTTAGAAGTTCTGATATGGTATCAAAAGTTTCGATGGTTGGATTCGTTGCATGAATCAGCAATTTTGATTTGGAATTGGATATTCTGATTATTTTCTAGACTCGAGTCAGATAGCAAAAGTTGCCACAGAAGTTCCAATATGGTATCGGAAGCTCCGACGAACCAGAAGTTCTGATTTAGAATCGAGGAAAATTGTATTGATCGGAAGTTCCCATATGTGTATCGGTCATTCTGAGGTGGGTGAAAACATATTGGATCTGTTATTGTATCGTACTGGATTGAGAGACCGAAAATACCCTGTCAGAAGTTCCAATCTAGGATCTGAAGTTGCGACGTGGGGAAAACAAATTGGATCTGTTAGAACACAAATCGATTATAACCGATTTTTGGGTTTCGAGATGTGGACAACCAAGGTCTCTCAGCCTATATAAAGAGAGGAAGAGTAGGTCTTGGAGGACAAGCGTTTAGATAGTTTAGACCTAGCCACCAAGAACTCCCTCCTCCCTTTCTTGATTTCGAAAGTTGAGATTGTTGACCTCCTGTTCTCACGTGCGATGCTAGCACGCCGTCGTGGGAATTACTCCATCCCGGTACGTGTGGATACCATGGATGTGTTGCTTCAATAGCGACGCTCGTGGACTTCATCACATGAACATCTACGTCGTCTTCACTGATTGTATTGGCGAGGAACGACTGGATGAAGCGAGGACAGGAAAGGACGCGCTTCCTCAATAACTTGTACGTAGCACGTCTTGTGCTAGAAGGTACCGATCTATGATCTCGCACGCACATGCTTCTTGGGCTTTGGGGTGAATTTTTAAAATTTCTGGATAGCGTAGCTTCCCATTTCCCCAATAGTGGTATCAGAGCCTACGTGCGTAGGATTCGATCTGGATCCCTCATGTATGGAGATACATGGTGGAAAAACATATTAGATCTATTTCTGTTCGCGACAAATCGGAAGTTCCGATGGTAGATCGGAAGTTCTGATACTAATCGAATGTTTCGATATCGAATAATGATTCTATACAGAGAGCAATTTTTGCTACCAAGAATTCCGATATCGATCGGAAGTTTTGATGCCAGATCGGAAGTTCTGACCCACCTGAATTTGAAATTACGAGTTTGTTGAGCTAGATTTTTCAGATCCAGATTTCAGTAACTTGTACATTCCTCGCCTCACTTTGTTTTGTAGAGAATATTGTGACTGTCATGGCCTTGGATAAATGTGATGTATGAGATGTATGTAAATTAAATATGGTCTACATGTCATGGTTATTTACAGCCCAAGGCTAATGTAAATTTAAATACGGCTTGCATGTCATTTCCACGGTGCTTTGTCCCATGTAACTAGTATAGGCTATGCAGGATAGACTAGTACACTTCAAGGGCCATGCTATGTCACAGTTAATATTATTTCCTGTGATGCTTTCTTATGTTCCTATTATACTATTGTTGCATGTTTCATGCGCGCTAAGGACGTTATCGTGCTAGAATAGTTTTCCCTCACAAAATTAAGTATTGATGATCTTTCTAATAGCTACACCCACCAAGGATCTCGATCATCGATAGTGGTTCTGCCAAAGCAGAGTGCTATCTTTTATCTTGACTTGTTGGGTGGAAGTCCGACTTTTGCACGCATAGTGTTGGTTTGCTTAATAGGGCTATCAAAACAGTTTTGGGCCTTGGAGCATATAGTTAGCATAGAGCATAGGATGCTTCTCCAACGATAAGAGTCACATACGATGTGATTAGCAAAGTATTGCTTACCTATGTCATCTAGCTTCTAGTAGTGATGCCAAAGCTCACTAGGAGTTAGAATGAATTTCGATCTTGCGCCACTATTAGTCATTAGAGGGAAAGTGATTGTTTTAAAATAGTGGAACATCTTTTATTGGATAGAAGATAAACATTGCAAAGTGTTGAACCTTGCATTTAATCTTTTGTAGATCATGGCACTTACTACTCCTGTTAAGAGCACTCCAGTTTTTAATTTGCGATCTATTCTTGAACATGAGAAATTATCTGGAACAAACTTTATGGATTGGTACCGAAATTTAAGAATTGTTCTTAAACAAGAGAAAAAAGATTACGTTCTAGAGAAACCCCACCACGATGAGCAAGGCGAGTATGCTTCTACAGCATACAACCGTTCTTATGAGAAGCATGCTAGTGATTCCGTCGATGTCAGCTGTCTGATGCTTGTATGCATGTGCTCTGAGTTTCAGAAACTATATGAGGAACGTGATGCTTACGATATGATCGTGGGTCTTAAGGGCATGTTTCAGAACTAGGCAAGGGCTGAGAGATACAATATGTCTAAAGCCTTGTTTGGGAGTAGGCTGGCTGAATGGAGCCTAGTGAGTCCCCATGTGATCAGGACGATTGGTTACATTGAGACTCTAGAGCGACTGAGTTCTCCACAGGATCCATACTTAGCTATTGAGTTTTGAGCTGGTCATCATGAATTACAACATGGTTGTACTAAAGAAGACACTAGCTAAGTTGCATGGTATGCTAAAAACTTCTGAGGAGAGTATCAAGAAATTTCAAAATCATGTGATGATGGTTCAGAAGGAGAGCGGAAGGAGAAAGAGGAAGGGATAGGCCAAAACTATAGATTTGATCTCTACTGCTAAGGCTAAACCGACTGGAAAGTCCAAATTGGGTCCTGCTAGCTCTGATGTGTGCCACCACTACCACAAGCATGGGCATTGGAAGCGCAATTGCAAGGTGTACCTGGAAGAGCGAAAGAACAAGAAGGGAAATGTGACTTCCACTTCAGGTATTAATGTTATTGAAATTAATATTGCTACTCATCCAAATGATTCATGTGTATTTTATATCAGATCGATGATTCATACTTGCAAATCGTTGAAGGGGCTGAGTAGAGAAAGAAAGTGTGCAAGCAGCGAGCTGGATGTCCGCATCGGGAATGGTGCAAAGGTTGCAGTGTTGGGCGTTGGTGTTTATTCAGTGTCACTATCGTCAGGACTAGTTTTGGAGTTGAATAATTGTTATTTCATTCTAGCCTTAGGCAGAAACATTATCTCTTCTTCAATATTTTCGAATGACATGCTCTATGGTATTTGTCCATTAGTGAATGGATTATATATTCTAAGTCTTGAAGATGCACACATTTATAACATGGGTTTTTTAGATATATTCCATTACAATTATCGTGTTTTGGAACTTTGCCACTACAATTCGTCTATTTGGATATATGCCATTCCGGAATTGCAGCTCTCACAAAATCTAATGGCATATTTCAGATTTCTCTAAAATTGTAATGGCATATTTCGGAATTTTCTAAATTTGTAATGGTATAGTTTGGAGTTCTCTGAATTTGTAATGGCATAAATCTAAATACATGAATTGTAATGGCATTTCTCCAAAGTCGTAAAATTGTAATGGCATGGATCCAAATTTCCCTTATAACATTAGTACTAAGAAACAATGACTCAATGATTTGAATCCTACCTATGTCTAGCATTGTCGTTTGGAACATATAAATGAGAAGCGCATGTAGAAGATCCCTAGTGATGGACTTTTGGAGTCATTTGATTTTGAATCATATGACACATGCGAGTATTGCTTACTTGACAAAATGAGAAAGACACCTTTCACTAGACAGAGTGAGAGGGCGAGTGAGCTATTGGCCATAGTATATACTGATGTGTGTAGTCCAATGAGTCACATGACCAGGAATGGTTTTTAGTACTTTATCACTTTTACCGATGACTTTAGTAGATATGGTTATGTCTACTTGATGAGGCATAAGTGGGAGTCCTTCAAAAAGTTTAAGGAGTTCCAAAATGAAATACAAAATCATAAGGGCAAGACAATTAAATTTCTATGATCTGATCATGGAGGTGAATACTTGAGCCATGAGTTTAGTGATCATTTGAAGTAGTGTGGAATTGGTGACAACTAAGTGCACCCGGTATGCCCTAGTGGAATGGAGTGTCCGAGCGGAGGAACCGCACCTTGTTGGACATGGTTCGGTCTATGATAAGTCATGTTGATCTTCCATTATCCGTTTATGGACTCGCTCTAGAAACCGCACCTTTCACGATAAATAGAGTTCCATCTAAGTCAGTAGAGAAGATGCCATATGAGATGTGGTCTGGGAGGCGTCCTAGTTTGTATTTTCTAAAGATTTGGGGTGTGAGGCGTATATCAAACGTTTGACGTCGGAGGAGCTCACTCCTAAGTCTGACAAGTGCTTCTTATGGGGTATACTAGGGAAACAAAAGGATACTATTTTTATAATAGAGAAGAGGACAAAGTCTTTGTCACTTAGAATGGTGTATTCCTTGAGAAAGAGTTTCTCTCAAAAGGAGTTAGTAGGAGAATAGTGCATCTCGAAGAGGTTCGAGAGCCACTGGAAGATATTCCGCATCTCATTGAACAATAGGATGCACAAAGTGTTACAGAGCCTGTTGTACATGCGCTAGCCCCACGAAGGTCTAAGGTGGTGAGCCTTGCGCAGGAGAGGTTCATGTTCTTGACCACCGAGCATCGCGACGTGTTGTTGTTGGACAACGACGAACCCAAGACCTATGCGGTAGCAGTGATGGGACCAGACTCTATGAAATGGCTTGGAGCCATTAGATTCGAGTTGGAGTCCATGCGAGAAAACCAAGTTTAGAACTTGGTTGTTCCACCCGGTGGTATAAAAACTATTGAGTGTAAATGGATCTTCGAGAAAAAGATAGACGTTGATGGAAATGTTCACATATATAAGGCACGATTGGTGGCGATAGGTTTCATACAAATTCAAGGGGTAGATTATGATGAAACAGTTTCGTCCATCGCTATGCATAAGTCTAATCGGATCATCCTAGCAATTGCCGCATTTTATGATTATGAGTTATGACAAATGGATGTCAAGACGACTTTCCTGAATGTAAACCTAAGTGAGGATGTGTACATGACATATCCTGAAGGTCTTGATGATTCAGGTAATGCTGAGAAAGTTTGTAAGTTGCAGAAGCCCATTTATGGATTGAAGCAAGCTTCTCGGAGTTAGAATTTTCGCTTTAATGTGGTAGTCAAAGGGTTTGGCTTTATCAAGAATGAAGAAGAGCTTTGTGTTTAAAAGAAGGCTAGTAGGAGCTCACTTGTGTTTCTAGTCTTATATGTGGATAACATATTATTGATCGGAAATGACATTCCTTTGTTGAATGATGTCAACACTTCACTGAAAAATAGTTTTTCG